>CAJQUW010009087.1:0-394455 GCA_907163375.1 Prostheceraeus crozeri | reverse complement strand
AGAGAAGCGTGTTATGTTGCGTGTGGCGCGTGAGTGTCCTCCCATTTCATTCCATTCATCATTTTTCTTCCCCTCTGCATTCCATATCCGAGGATATGTGGCGGGATAGGGACCGCTTTAGCTGCATTAGAAGGTTGGCCCTTAAAAGAGCCCATGGGTCGTTCTCCGTCCACCGACACTACTACTGCAAACACTCTGAAAGAAAAATAATAGGAGATTAGATGAGCTACAAAAATGATTATGTTGAATAGACTTACTGGGAACCTTCTTTCTGACTTTTCTGACGACGAAGTCATCAAGATCTCCATTGATGTTCATCGTCATGTGGAGGCAGCGAACTCCATCCCCCTCATAACACAACTGTGTCTCATTTAAGTCGCTGGAGATTGTAGGGGCATCGCATACGTTATTCTCAAAGAGGGGAAGATGAACTTCATATACTCTCCTTTTTCGACACTTCAAACGCTCATGCAGTCGCTCCACTTCACCCGTCAACCTCTTAATAATAACCTTCACCGCCTCCGTCTCCTTCACCACGCTTCGCATCCGCTCTATCTCTTCATCCTTCCTCGGCACACTCGCCTGCAAACTCTCCACCAAACCTGCCTTCCTCATCAACTCGCTCCTTTCCGCCATCCATTCCTTCTCCTTCTTTCTCAAGCTCTCCAACTCTTCCCTCGTTGCCCTATACCCCTCAACCTTCACCTTCAGCTCTTCATTCTCCTTCAAAACTTTTCTATTATTACTTTCCAAAGCCATCACACGATCCTTCATTCTCACAAATACCTCCGTATCATACGCCTCTTGCTGCCGTGGCGATGACGCTGCCATCGGCTTAGCCACTTCCTCCCCCTCCCACTCTTCCTTCAAATCCGCTATGTCCCCAAACAAATCTTCCATCACCGCATCCAAATCAACATCATCCTTCTTCTTCATTTTCGCTCTCAACTCAACTTCCTCATTCGAACTCCCATCACTCGAAATCACATCACTCGCATTCCTCACCACTTTCTCCCCAATCACGTCCTGAATCGTTGCCACCGCCTTTCTCACCTCTTCCCTTTCCAACAACTCTCCCTCAAACCATGCCTTGAACCCCTTCTCTCCGATGTTCCCACTCTCACACTGCAAATGCGCCTTCATAAATTCCTTATCATCCCCCATCACACATTTCCGACAAGACACACACAACCTCAACATCACTTTCCTCTCATGGCCTATCGTCCCCTCTTTTTCTTTTAAATGCTTCTTAAGTTCGCTACCTCTGGCAATCTTGCCACAACTGCACTTGCCAACTAACATCTTTGCGTTATTCGGTTTTGTCATGATAATTCTGTAAAGATAGAGTAAAATTTGATAGCAAGTGTTTATAGGATACTACTTGCTGATATGCATTGAAAGACTAAGTCACCAAACATTTGATAGCAAGTCAGCAACCGTTTGGGTGTTAAGCTCTTGAATCCGTTACAGGCATTAATCAGAGGGGATCTTATCCCAGCTCCAAGGCCTCGACCCACAAATCCAACCTCGATCAGACAGAGCGTGCGTCATATCACTGTGTTGGTATCCGGGCCCCAGTTTTGACATGAAAACCGGTGGAGTTATTTACAAGAGGAAACGACCCAAGTCACAGAGACTCATAAACGACTGCTTTTTATTCAAAAACTTTAATTATTATCATTAAATATGAATTTAAATTTTTCAGTATTTTAGTACTACTCATAAAACGTTTATAAGTAGTCTGTCACCTTCAGCATAGCAAACGCTGTCGAATGTTTTTTGAATCAAGTCTAAAGGACTTGTAGAAGCAAAGTTATAGCCGTTTGAAGATTTCGGCCTACTATCATCAAATGGTCAGTCATGCTATACTGACTAACCTATAAGTCTGACACCTTAGCTGATATCAGCAATGTAAAGTCAGAAGTCCGATATCGGACCTCAAGAGAAACGACTTACCTGTAGTCAGTTTCTCAACTTGGTGAAATTCCTCTCCCGATCCCGTTCTTATATACCCTGTGAATATGCAATCGATAAGAGGGGGGGGGACGTCAGTGAAATTTCAAAATTTGATGAAAAATGTTTTGGTGACGGTCCCAGGTCGAAATTCCACACTTTGGAAAATTTTCAAAATTTTACCCATACAAAGTCACTCTGACACTTAGGATTTTTTCAGGTGAGCGAGCTCCGACCTAAAATCTTGTAACCGCTCTAACTTTTGAACGAAGACAGATAGGAACAAGCCGATTCTTTCACTGAATTTGTCTCACTCTTAGCTTTCAAACGAGCTATCGCACGACAAAATCCGTCCACTGGAAGCCAAAATCGAAGCAAGCTGTCCAGAGGGGGGGGGGACGTCAGCCGAAAATTTTTTCTCTCCGATTGACTTGAAACTCACCATAGCGATGCAGAATTTCACGCTGAATCCGAATCTGACCTCCGTTTTCTCATCCGATGCTTCGTTTTGACGCTACACACCAAAACGTCCCAAATTCTAACTCTGTCGTTTTTCGAAAAATGTTGAAAATTTTTTCTCACCGATTGCCTTGAAACTCACCATACCGATGCAGAATTTCACGCTGAATACGAATCCGACCTCCGTTTTCTCATCCGACCACTCCTTCCACTCGAAACAACCGATTTTACAACCCAACATTCAGCACGAAAAACATCACACACTATAGCCTCAAGACTAATCCTGGCGGTCGCCCAAGTCCACCACGACCGACACTCTATCGTTCCAGAGGGGGGGAACGTCAGCGAACAGTTTGTGAACCCACCTGGCCGGCACACCACGACAGACTACAACCTCTGTCGTTCCAGAGGGGGGGGACTCAGACCCGAAGCACCACGGCGGCCGACCACGACACTCTGCCGTTCCAGAGGGGGGGCGCCGGTCGAGTGTTCGCCGTTTTCTTACTACTTGAGGCTTTTGAATATTTTGAATTAGAAAACCCGTTTGTTGACCTAATTGACTATTACAGTTAATTGTCTACGTGTAACTATGTACTCATGCAATGATCGGCACAGCTTAATTTTGACTGATTTTCTCCAACGATGAAATTTGACTCTTATATTTCAGAAGTATCGTTTCTGAATCTTTAGATGAAACGTTGATATTATGAACTTTGAATAAATCGTTTTTCGTACCGATTTTTCACCAGCCGATTTATCCGATTTTTCTGCAAAATTTCGAATTTCCAATTTACTACTTTTGACGTTAACTGCATAAATTTCAATGGACAAATTGAATAAGATATTCCGAAAGTGGAAAGGATATTTCAAACACAAAGTAAGACGTTCTTGTTACTTCATGTACATCGTGTTATTGTTCGTTTTATATATATGAACATTGTTTTTTCTGTTCATTTTGGAATTTATATGTATATACCGGTATATTTGAGTTTCATATTTGACGTTTACTGCATAGCTTACAGTATGAATACTTGTCTAGTCTTGAATATGCTCAGCATCATAATTCAATTACCTCATCATACATGTTTCCCCACAAGACTTGCTTCGACTGTTAGTAATGTCGTGATTTGAAATCAAATTTACAACTTAGATCTTAAAGTAAACTTTGCTGTGGATTTTCATAAGTTTCACGTTCATAAGTGGTCAAAGAAATAGTACTGTTCGGGAATCTTCGCAGCACCAGTGATCTGTCCATTGCATGAATACCAGTTTTGGAAAAAGGCTCAATCTCCACTGATCTTAAACTGTATGCAAAATGCAAAGATGTAGGTTTTATGATTTATGATTGTTTTTCCTATGAAATAAGGCATACTGCTAAAAAATGTTGGTAAACATTACCCAGCAAAATACGGTGGTCCAAGGTACCCCACTTTCGAGAAAATTTGATATTTTTATAAATTGATACATCGCCTTTTGATGTGGATTGACATAATGTTAAACGACTTAAAATTACTAAAGTGCGTGTCAGGAACGCCATCTCAGAGAATTTTTGTTTGCGTAACTTGAAAACTTATCTTTTGAGGTACCTCATATTGAATTTATGATTTCACGCTCCGCCACATATCAATTATGTGGCACCCGGTAGACAGACTATTTCCATGATACGATGATTTAAATGCATAAAAACAAATCATTCACATGCTGATACAGTGATTATTTGAATTATCTCCACTTGTCCACCGCATATCAATAGTGTGACACCCTGTAGATATACTATTCGTGCGACTAAAGATGTTTAACAGATCGGCATGAATAGAAAAAGATAGACATCCCGCCATTTAAGCTACTAAACTGAAGTTATAAAGTAAATAAACACAAGCTGATTTGAATGCTTCTTTTCGCAATAAATCTTGGATGAAAGGTTACATTGAAAATAGGTCATGTTCACTTTCCTTATAAAACACTTTCTCAAATAACTTAAACTGTTCTATAGTATCTCCAAACATCAAGCTACTCAAGTCTTATATTCTTCAGGGTATGTATTATCACCACAAAAAATCAATGTCAAAGTACGAATCTAAATTTTTTGCCTTAGTGAACATTTTACGTGTATTGACCCCTATACATGTGTTTGCAAATTTACGTACGACTCTGCATTTTATTTGAATTTATCAATTTAAAGAAATTGTGTACAATTGTGAAGATAATTATTTTTTGCTTTTCAGAAACAACATGTCGGACCGAAGTCACAGTATTACTTCGTATTGTGTTAACTGGGAAAAGGAATTTCCATTTATCAAGCCATGTAGTGCGGACAAGTATTCTGCGATGTGTACATACTGTTCGAAATCGTTTAAGATCGATAAATCGGGCGCTGCGCAGATAAAATTGCACGAAAAGGGTGTAAAACACCAGAAAGCAGTCAGCATATTCCAGAAAAGTGCTGGAAATAAGAAGCAATCTCAGTTGGTAATGGGAAAAGATACTCAACTTACTGCAACTTCTATGTTTTCGCCCGAGTACAAAGTCACCAAAGCAGAGACGTTGATTGCCCTTAAATTTGTTGAATCAAATTACTCATTCGCTAGTGCAACTGAAGACAGTGAGTTGTACAAGGAAATATTTCCTGATTCACTTATTGCCAAGAACTACCAAATGGGCGAAACAAAAGTGAAATATGTTATTCAGCATGGTATTTCTCCGTATGTTTCTGAATGTAAAGTGAATGATTTACAGAACGTACCATATACCTTCAAATTTGATGAGACCACTACGTCTCAAGTGAAGAAGCAATATGATGCTTACATACAGTACTGGTCGCCCAGTGAAAATAGGATTATTTCAATCTATTGTACGTCATTGTTCGTCGGTCATTGTAATAGTGATGATCTAATAGACCATTTATTTGAAGTGATAACCAAAATGAAAACAACTCCACAACTTCTCTTACACATTGGGATGGACGGACCTAACGTCAACCAAGCTTTCCAAGGACGACTTCGTCAAGAGCTTGTCGATAAACATCAGACAAGCATAATTGATGTAGGGACATGTACACTCCACAAGGTCCATAACGCATTTCGTAAAGGAATTGAAGAGATGGATTTCGATATTGATGTATTCGTTACTGATGTTTCGGCTTTTTTCAAACAGTCTGCCGCTCGTAGAGAGGACTACTTGATGATGCAAACTTTCACAGATCTAGAGCCTCATTTCGCTGTCAAGCATGTAACCTCGAGATGGCTTTCCTTGCGTAAAGCTTGTCTGCGAATTTTGGAACAATATTCAAACTTAAAGCAGTACTTCACTGTTTTTATTCCATTACAAGCTAATTTCAAGAGAGAAGTGAAAAACACCAATCGATATCAGAGGATTGTAAAGGTGAGTTTGAAGTTATTTTAAGAATTTTTCGGTTTAAGCTACAAATACTTAACATAATTTCTAATTATTGTCAGAAGTATTATTAATCTTACGCATGCACTCAGTTGAGAGATGAAACTTGATTACTTTATGACTAACATCTTCCAGTTCGTTCTATTGATCTTGAATAGACTACTGATAGAATGAAATACGATAAAATATTATTATACATGTAGATCTAAAATGTATGATTTGTTCATGGAAGATACAAGTCTTTCCTATTGATAGTTGAACATTTGAAAATGTATGCAAATGGGTCTATAGTTAATGGAATTCTCTTGAAGCAATATTGATGTACTGGTAGACCTAGAGAGAGGGAGGGAGAGATGTTTATTGTAATCGAAATTGATAATCAGAATGAGAAATTAATCAGCAGATTAAGAGTTACACAAAGTTTACACATGTTTAAAGAAACGATGGTTTCTGTTCAAACAATTGATACTTGTAATTACGCTTCTCGGTAAGATTGCTTAATCTGCGATTTTATGAGTTAAATAATTTGCTCATTTACTTTTTGCAGATATTGAATGATGACTTGTCGCAAGTCTTCCTTAGCTTTTTGGCCTTTGCTGCAAGTGAATTTGAAACTTACGTGAGAGTGCTCCAAACCAATAAGCCAATGATTCATCACTTGTATGACAGGATGGTGTCGCTGGTATACGGAATCGCCAAGAACTTCATGAAAGAATCATGGATCACAAAAACATCTGATGACGGCAGCAGGAAACCCCTCTCGGGAAACGATTTTTCGTCTCTTGATTTTACGACACATCATAAACGTGTCGACAAAATTGATATTGGGACTCGGGCCATGTCTTTCCTGGTACAACTGAGTGTTCCCGCCGAAACGAGAAAGTTGGTACAAGAGCGGTGCTTGAAATTTTATGTGAGAGCTGTTACTCAATTGCAGTCAACGTTGCCGTTGTCGAACAGAATTATAAAATCAGCACAGTTCATCAGCCCTCAAAAACGACTCCAAAAAGGATCGTTGGTGGGGGTTTCTCGATTGGCCCTCAATATACTGCCTTCTCTGTCCAATGATGTTCAGCAAATTTTCAACGTACCAAGTGGTACCGCAATTGAGGACATTTGCGACATGATCAGATGTCAATGGCAGGATTACCAAACTGCAGCAATTCCATCAGAATGGTTCGAGGAGACGGCAGCTGCTCTGAGCTCCTATCAACAGAAGTCGTACTGGAAAAATCTCGAAAATGACTGGTGTACAATTGACGATGACAATATTGACTTTGAAAAGCCTATTGATGCGTATTGGCAACTTGTGTTTGATTTGAAAGAAAATGGACGTCTCCGGTTCCCTCAGTTATCAGCTCTAATAAAATGTGTCCTATCAATATCCCATGGGAATGCTGGACCCGAACATGGATTTTCCTTGAATAAGGCTATTCTTCAAAGTCATGGAACTTCCTTGAATGAGGATACCTTAATAGCCTTACGAAATGTGAAGGATGAACTTATCCGAGTTGGTGGAAAGATGAAATTTGCCATCACCGATACTTTGATTCGATCTGTCCGAGCTTCACGCAGACGATACCACGCTGATCTTGATGCCAAGCGAAAATTGTCTGAAACTGAGTCGGAGGTAAGCAATCAACCAGTTGCTATGAAAAGTAATGAAGTATGTCAAATCGATGGTGAAATTTGTCGACTGGAGCAAGCCATGGAAGTTGCCGAAAACATTATCGTTGAGGGTAATCAAAAACTACAGACTGCTATGCGAGCTATTCCTCTCTCCACTCAGAAAATTCAAATGGCCAGTTCACAAATCGAAATGGGAATGGACCGGAAAAGGAAACTGGCAGAAGACATTGTACAATTAAAGAAAAGGCGCAGTGATTTGTTATGAATGCAGTGCAGATTCCTTAATCAATTACCGAAATGATGCAAATAACTTAGTGTCGAAGTAGCATATTGATATTCTGATATAAACCTTCTCCATATAGTATATGATGATGTTTATTCATCAATCGGTTAAACCTGGATCATAGTATAAAGGTAGTCAAAGAAAAGAGTCCTTAACGGTTATTGTCCTAATATTTAGGACTTAATCATAATTATGTAGGCTACATCGAAATACTTTGAGGCTATTTTGAAATACTTTGTCCACTATCACTCATTATTTGCATCAACGGCGCTACTACATGATAATCCTTCTTTTGTAATTTATCAATCAAGAGACATTCATGTAATTCGTTCCTTACATTCCGTAGATACTTATATTATCATTTGGTAGTTAGCCAAAGTTGATTTTTTGTTTTATATTTGATGAGAAATCTCATCAATATTATAACTTTTTCGGACAATATTTGTGATTTTACATTTTTCTGAATATAAATCTAGAATAGCAAAATAATCTAATAATTTTAAGCAGTCCACAAGTGGATTACATTGCTTCTACACATGAATTTCTCATATTGAATAGCTTTAGTTAAACTTTTTCATATACATTGAACCGACTGAAAATTATCAAATAAAAATGGGTGAGGGGTTGGTCCAATTGCAAGATTAGGTGTTTGGTACACGCTCTTACTCATAAATTAAATGGTGGTTTCGGTATGCATTTAGCACCAATCAGTAAAATTTTTGGTGAAATGTATGTAAATATTGAACTGGCATAAATTCAAAATGCAGAGATTTGCATGATACATTTAGTATATAAACATAGATATAGGAAAACAATTATAAACCCAAAAAATTTTATACGTATTTTTATATCTGACATGAAGATAGACATTTTCTAAAAAACCTAAATTTTTTTCGAAAACCTAAATTTTTTTTCTGAGACGGCGTGGGAGGCCTGTATCAAGCCCGAAGTAGGAACTGGAGTCCTTTCAAAGTTCGAGGACTCCGAAACCTTGCCTGCAATTGTTGTGAACTTCTTTGATGAGGGACTATTGGCTCTGCCAAAGCGTCGTGACCTTCTACACAAAGATCCTATAGAACGAGTTATTTTGGATCCAATCTTAACAGACTTTAATTACAAAATTAATGAAATCTAGAGGGACAGCACAGGACACGTTGCAGTCTCTACATCATATAGAGAAGTTTTAAGGTGTGTGCCCTCGTCCCCTCCGCCGAGCGTGTGCTGTCCTTTGCACCGACGAGTTCATCTGTGGAAAAATCATTCAGTAATCAGGCTTTTTTTCATCTTGGAATTGCTCTGATATGAAAAGATCGTTCGATAATCGCATGAAAATCACTTTAGAAAATGACAAGATTTTATTATGTATTTTTTCGAAACTTGGCAAAGAATACGAATGGGTCATTCCACGTCAAAGCGTCAAATGGCCTGTGGTGATGGTTATCAGATTTTCTTGAAATTCACATATTATCATCATTTGGATCTATCTAGATGAAATCCAAAGTGTTTCGGAAAAATTCTATTGGGAAGGTCACTTGCGTGGCCTTGACTTATTCGAATTTTTCTATTTTTAGAGAATTTATGAAAAATCATATACATCTTTGACGGCCTACATCACCGATCTCGCTGCGAAGTTAAGGAAAATTCTTCTTGGACTGCTTAATTGATACCCAACCATAGATGTTCCAAGTAGAATTCATTACTTTTTCGATTTTTTCAAAATTTCTGTGGTCCCTCAAAAAAAGTAAAAATTTGAGAAACGTTTTGAAAAAATCGAATTTTTAAACTTTTCTTGAAAATGCAAAATAAATTTTGCGGTCCCTTCTTCCGCAGGCGACTACAAATACATACAAATAATCGTTAAAAATATTTAGAAAATCACCAGGGATCGGAAAGGGCTATTGAATCTCAAATTATATGAAGAATATTCAATTTTTGGCATCTTTGACTCTGTCCTGACAATTTCTCGCAGCAACTACGCCAATTCTGATAGGTCGAGTGTTTTGCGATTCACATCATCCATCTGAAACGGTAATCAGAAGTACTTTTTTCCACGCAGAAGTATGATTTTTTGAATTTGAAGATGTGTGAAAATTAGTTGGTTTTTTCTGCTGCTACTATCACATTTATGAGTAGTGTGTGTTTTGCAATTAACAGATTGTTCACCTGAATGAGAGGATATGCTCAATGACTAAAGGAAATAAGTTCATTTATTATTATGACTCATGTTTCTAAAGCAAAACATTTGAACTTAATTAAGTCAAGTATCTATTTCAAATCTTGGAAAATCTTTTTCAGAATTAGCATTACTTGTAAGATCCTTTGGAGTTCACTAGTGTTGGTTCTGCAATTTTCTTCACGATGTCCTCCCTTGAATACCTGTGAATATCGGGAGACTTGGAGTACCTGAAATATTGTCCTGCTCTGGCTAGCCTACTGACTTTCGCCCAATTTTCACTAATCGAAATTATTTGTCCAGGATATTGATCGCCTACGTAATCGACAGAGACCCAATCATTTGTTGAGAAATTTTCTTCCTTATTGAAATGAGATGTAAGTAAATAAAGATTGATTTTATGTATAATTTGGTCTACAATCAACTTACTGTTCTTTTATCTTAGGAAGGTCGAGATAAAAATGATCTCCTTCATTTTATACATCATGGCTTAATCTGGCACAATTTGCCGTCAACGAATTTTTCTAGCATTCATGATGAACAGGTGTAATAGTGTGAGGAGAGGACAAGGTGGATTATGGGCGAGTAAAAACTTTCCTTTGTGCTTGTTTCTTCGTAGTGGGCGTTCAATGTCTTGAGCACTTCTGCCGAGTTGATTTCTGATCTCAACACGTATATCTCCAATAGGCCTAACCTTCCAATACATGTATAAGCTATTTTTTACTGTTGAGTCCTTTTTTGGAAGAAGAGCATCGTCAACTGTAGGCAAATAGTTTCGTGCTTATTTCAAGTCTAAGGACATTTCCTACTATTCAGTTATAGCGCTGAAAAAAATGATGTCCTCTTTCGTGCATTTATGCAACCATGCAGTATGCGCGGAATATAGGTCCTGCATGCACATAAATATTTATAAATTTTCAGGTGTACTGCTTGGTTAAGATTGAGTCACGGGAGCTTCGATGCCGTGTGTGTCAAGGATTCCGTGAAATTTTCGGATAGTCCGTTATGAGTGGAAATTACGAGAGACTAGTACATTACAGCAAAAAATTCTCATTTATTGAAGCTCAAAAGTATTCCTCGAGAAGACTTATTCAGGGAGATCCAAGAAGTCAATGATGCTAATACACACCTTCTCAGCAGAGGCGTGAAGTAACTGGGATTACAATTTATCGAGCTGTACATGTAATTGTGTAAAGACTAAATAAACACTTGTACCAGAAACCATGCGAACTGCGTGATTACTTAGCTGTATATTAGTATAAATTGTGTAAATGTTTACCTATTATCATATGAGCTCTAATTATGATCGTTTTTATCAATGAATAATTGCCGCGACTCTAATGGTATCTGCGAACTTCTTGCCCAAGTATTTTCTGGCGAAAGACACTTATGATCTGTTAACCGGCTTCCGTGTTGATGAAAACAGGAAGTGTTTTCCTTTTCAATTCCTAGGTTTGTGTCTGTCATTCATTTATCTTGTCAGTAGATAATTAAGCAATTCGGTCAGAGGTTACCTTTTGCCTCTCAATAAATTTAGAGAATTTGACTGCCTTTCAAATAACAAAGGGAAATGTAGAGCGTGTTTCAACATCAAACTTTTCAGTCAGAGATATAATCAAAACTCCTAAATTAAGACAGTGAATGAGTTAACCTCTTGAGCCCCGAAGCCAAGTCTGCCACAATGCTCCAACTACCGATGACGTGCAGTATGATCTGCAACTCCCCAGACGCTGAGTGAACAATGGGAAGATAATACAGTGTACAGTGATGCAGTGCACGTCATGGGTACTTGGGGCAGTGTTGTCAGCTGCTGGTCGAACACTTACATAAATGCCCGCATGACGTGAACCGCACGTCATCGAGGCTCAAGAGGTTAAGACTTTAGAGGCCCTAATTAACGAGTCTCAATATACGATGCCTTTGATAACACAAATTGAGAGGATGACCAAAGCTCACGGTGTGTCGGAAGGTCCTAAAAAACTCAAAAAATATATATCATCGACGAAACTTAGATTTTCATGATCCTCGATACCTACACAACTAAGATTGGCAAAAAGAAAAAAATTTCAATGTTCAGTTTTTCTACAAATCGAGTTTATTCAATATGGCGGAGTTTGCGCATGTATTATTGACTTCAAATAAAGAGGGTGCAGTTCGTGCCATTTACTAAATGTTAAAATCACATTATTCAGGTACTAATAGTAACTCAGATGAGTTATGCTCTCAAGTAATGACATGAGATTAGCCTCTCACGTGTCACTTTCGTTTATAAGTAGTATGAATTGCCAATTTTATCATTTTATGTGAAAGAATATAATTGCTATTAAAAAACCTTCATCTTTATTCCCCATTAAGAATCTATACTTTAAAGTTCTGAACTAACTGCCCTTTGAGACAAAATACACAACTGTTATTTGCAGCTTTGTGTTCAACTATATGCATAGCACGTGATTGAAGGTATTCATTGAAATGACATGTCCATCTATGATTTGCATTGAGTGTATGCTGCACGATACATGAAACGTTTGCTGTGGGCTTATACATATAACCCTCATATATAATTACATTTCTTTTTAAACATACAAGTATATCTACTTGCTTCCGCATCCTTTCCACATTACCATATGATGCCTATCTCATCAACAAAACATCCTTTTTCTGCAACAAAATTTAATTTCCTCTAATTAGGACGTAAATACGCAATATACAACATTTTAAAGTAGAAGATTAAACCATTACACATACTAGAAGCAGCTACAATTAATTTTCAGACATGCTGACTGTTATATTGATATACTGAACGCATCAAGCAGTTTCCATAGTTGGGGTGATCAGTCTCTTTGGTTCTAAAGTCACTCCAAATTGAAAGATAATTACAATGGATTCTCTCATTTGTCTATTTGCTGAACGCCGCCAGTCCTCGTTGTCTTTTTTCAAAGAACTCAGTGTCGTGAGAGAATATTGCATGCACTTTTGGTGTCACTGAATTATTATCTAAGTGTAGATAACTCCGCCTGAATTGCCTGATTTCCATCTTATAATTATCAGAGAAGGTCCAGCTGAAACATGCCGTGACGATGTTATTCAAGTGACAAAGTGTTTCAACAAATGGTGAATTGGGTTTTTAATTCCCGAGAGTTCTGATCTCGACTTGTTGCTTAAGATGATGTTTATCAATGGTGCACCATGTACATGGATGTAGACTTCCATGTGCCATCAATTCAGAAGGATATTGCATAACTTTAAGTCAGAGGCAATGGTAAAAGGAATGTCAAGATTTTTAACACCAACAGTATTCCAAATATTCAGGATATTCACATAACTTTCCGAATCTTCTGGAACTATTCCAATAATGAAGGCTTTCTTCACGCCAGACTCCATGAAATTTTTTCCATCTTTCGATCGACCGTTAGTGGGATCGAAAACTGAGAGACATACTTTGATGAAGCCACCGACACCGTCAATGCCAATCCTAATGAGCCTTGAAGCATCACTTAAGCCTCTTACAAGCTTGATATAGTCGATCGACAAGAGCTTAAGGTGATCACAGTAAACCATTGGTTCATTTACCTTTTCATTGGTTTTCAATGCGGCAAAAAAATGCTGAATTACGGAGTTTGAAGAAATCGTCAAGTTTATAATTGTTTTCATATAATTTGACCTTAGCAATGGCTCAATTATCTCTGTGGAACACGCAGCACGTCGGATGCCTGCAGCTAATGTCAAACAATTTCTTGTACAAAGATTCAGATCTTGTTGAATGTTCAACATATGATAGGCTGATAGCAGAAACTTTTTTGATGGTTGCGACTTGCGTGACTTATTCATTGCTGGGACCTCTTTGCATAACCTCTTGGGACCTCCTTGCTTGCTGTGATGAAGTGATGTTGAGGAATCCAAGAGATGAGAAATATTCTTCATTTCATTTTTTATGGAATCACATGAATTGCCATTATGGATACAGCCAATGTATAAGACAGAGGAACTGTGTGAGCAAATTTTGATCGCAGTTGAAGAATTCATGATTGCAGTTGACGCGTGAGTAGGTGGTCTTCCTGGATTCCCCTTAAACTTAAACGCCTTTTTTCCAAGTCCACCTTTGCGATTTCACATATTCTGCAAGTGCAACTTTTTTCTGAACGTAGATCTTTTGGTCGAATATTAATCATCCATAAAGGGTAATTCAACAGAATGACCTGGACATAAGAAGATAGCATCCGCATGCATATCGCTCCAGGAAAATTGAAGTTATTCACTTCGTAGCCTTCAATCAGAAATTCGTTGATTGAAGCGACGTCCGTCGATGCAAGTTTTCTGGTGCCGTATGCTAGAACAACCCCTAACTTAGGATTTTCCTAAGTTAGGGGAAAAATCCTAAGTGGTATGCTTGAACGTCATCCCTAAGTCACTTAGGAAAAAAATCTTAGGGGATTGCTGGGGGTACCTAAGTTAGGGTTAGGGGGTGTTGGTATGCTGAAACAAAGTTAGGAAAAAAATCCTAGGAATTAAATTACAAAATCTTGAAGAAATCTAGGAGAACTTAGACCCGCCCCTAAGTCAGGAAATATATATCAATTCTTCAACAAATTTTCTGTATGAACTAAATCAGTTAAACCTATTGAATAGTGGTTTAGATTCACTTTTATTTAACAGGTATATAGTGCCTATGTTCATTTCCTAACAATTTTTTTATGCTTTACCCTGTATGCAAAGGTTTTTGATTACGATGACACTTGCTATCTGTCAGATAATTATTGTAGGCCATCAACGATTAATATAATATTGTAGCTCGACGAATTCCAACTCCTGAAGAAATCGTGCTGAAGAAAGAAACAAAGAAGATCAGAAATATGACCATTATGCAGGAAAATAATCCGAATGATCAATTCCCTGAAACATCGGCGAACGATGGAAAGAAACGCCAGCGAGAAATAATAAATAGATACTTTCTTTAATTTCCTTTTTTCTAAGTTGGACCTTGAATTTCAAGTAATTTTCGTATACAAAATATTATTTACATTGTCACTCTAGTGAATCAAGTCGTTTTCAAAAACTACATTGGAAAATGGAAGGTTGTATTTGACGACATTATCTTGAATTAAGTTGACTAATCTCAATTCACGAGGAAGACTTTGTGTTGAGTTTATGAGAATATAAGAGCTTACATGTAATTATAGCATTATGAAAAGTGAAGCATGCAATAGTGATTACTTTAAATTTGCATTATTTGCAGCTCAAGGTATAAAATTGTATTGCCAAAGTATTCCAATATCAATAACACAGTTTATCTTTTTAATTCATGGTTTTTAATTATTTTTCACTCTATCTATAGATATTTTGACCATATTCTTTGATCATAGGTTACTCTTGAACATTAGCAAATGCGAGTATTAAATTTAACATTTGAACTAACGATAAATTCAACCAAATGTTAACAGTTTTTGCCGTGAAAGTTCGTAAAAATAAAGATCTTTGATGGAAGCTAATAATGGGTCGGATACGTCCTGTTATATTCATCATTAGCATGATAAGATTGAATCTACAATATTTGCTGTGCGCTCCATTCTGATTGGTTGTTGAAATCTACCAGTACAATGTCAACTCATGTAATATTAACTGCTGGTAAAACATTTTCTATATCTATGTTAGCAACTGGTGGCACCATCGATGACGATTATAATGCAGTCTATTTCGTTTAATTTGATGCAGTATTAGCTGAGCTATCGCCAATTTCATGTTTCGACAACTTTTGTGTTGGCGATAAGTCCACGGTATTCACTCATTAGTTGAGTAATTAAGACGTGCACACTTTGAGGATAAATGTATTATTCCACATTACTTTGGAACTACTGCATCGATTTTGATAAACGAAACGTTGTCTTCATCGTAACAACAAGATGAATACAACTGCAGTTCCAGTTTGTCGGTAACTGATATTTTTTCAAATTGTTTTTTTCACCGTCAATCAATCGCCGACTGCAGTTTGTGAGACAATTCGTTGTCAGGGTGTGAAAATAAACACAGCTGCAGCAGTCCGGTGATCTGCCAATCAAGTGATCTTAGGGAGAGTCCCCTACATTAGGGAATTGCTAGGGAACGTTCAAGCATACCGACTAGGATTTCACCTAGCGAATCCCTAAGTTAGGATTCTAAGATAAAAATCTTAGGAATTGTTCTAGCATAAGGCCCCACTGGTGCCCTTTCTATAACATATTACACACTCGATAACGGCAGCGTTCATGATATTTCTCTATAGCTGTGGCCATCGACATGTTGCAAAATGGAAATGGTGACAAATTTTCAAATTGATGAGTTACATATATCGCATCAGATCTAGAGTATAAATTCATCGTTGATAAAATCATACACGATTTATGACAGGATGCGCAGGCGATAATTTTGATCAGATGTGCAGTTGCAGTTAACAAATAAATCTAAGCATACTAAATGGCAATAGAAATTTTGCACAAGTGAATGTCGATACAAAGAAATCCTGCAGTAAACGTTTCATGCATCCTGCAGCATACACTCAATGCAAATCATAGATAGACATGTCATTCCTATGAATACCTTCAATCACGTGCTATGCACATAGTTGAACACAATGCTGCAAATAACAGTTGTGTATTTTGTCTGAAAGGGCTGTTAGTTCAGAACTTTAAAGTACGGTATAGATTCTTAATGAGGAACAAAAATAATATTTTTCAATAGCAATGAAAAAGGCCGTCTAAGATGTATATGATTTTTCATAAATTCTCTAAAAATAGAAAAATTCGAATAAGTCAAGGCCACGCAAGTGACCTTTCGGATTGGAATTTTTCCGAAATATTTTGGATTTCATCTAGATTGATCCAGATGATGATCACATGTGAATTTCAAGAAAATCTGATAACCTTCGCCACTCACTCTATCCGAAATTTGACGTTTTAACGTGGAATGACCCAAATGCATTTTGAAAATTCAACGTTGCATGAACGTTTCCTCTTTCTCTCTCAGATATATTGCAAATTCATTAAACGAAGCATTTGACGATTAACATTCCGGATTCTTTATCTTAAAACTGAAGTTATGAAACAAACAATTCCAAGGTTACACCTGCTATCATTTTCTCCGTATTTGAACTGAGGAATGCAATGAACATCAAGGAAATGATTGTTATGAGATCCAGTAAGTTCTACATACAACAGGAAGGACGGATTAAACACAGTCGTTCGACAATATCATCATTATAAACTTGCTGATTTCAGTGTCACCTACACCAAGTCAATACTCAAATGATAAGACAGAATGCTGTCTCATTTTCATCTTTATCGCCAACCCCATGGACTTTTCTTCTCTACAAACTGACAGAGAAAGCAAGGATTTAGGAAGATGTTTTTTTCATTGATGAAAATGTCCTGCGCAGAATGCCGCATGATAGAAATGATAGAATGTAAGATAGTTAGCGGTTTTATATTTCTGAGGTTTATCGGCTAACAGCAACCACCTAACGTATACTTTCTGCAATGACTGCACTGCGTTTACACCTGACTTAGCTGTGCTGTTTATCATTAATAAAGAAAATATTACTAAATATTTTGAGGTTTGTGAACATTTCTCATCTGTACAGGCGAACCAGCACTTCGTAGAAACTTAGCAGAAATTTCGTACAATTAAGTCTTTATTGATTTTTAATTGATCAATATTTTTAATTTAATCTAATCGTTTAGAGAACGGAAATCGTGCGTTTTGCATAAGATTTTATATCTTCGGCGCTTTTCTGTTGTCATCGGAACGCATAATACCGGTTTGTTTCGCATGATGAGTGTGATCTGTAGTGATTTTAAATCATGACCGAAAATAAAAGTAGACATAAAAGCAAGAGAGAAAGGTGCTCGATTTTCCATGGAAACTTTTGCTGAATATCGTGTTCAGATAAGTTAAACTTGAATTAACGCATCAACAGAAATTGTCGCTGAATCTGGAACGAATCTAATTTCAAGTTTCATCTTGTGAGACAATGTCCGTTCAGGCGAAAATCTGATGATGTCATTTCTAAAATCAGTTAATAACCTGAAAATAGAATCCTTTCCATGTTCTGACCTGAATTAAAATCAATTAAAATATTGACAAATAACTTCTGTTTCTGTCGAAAAGTTTCCGCTAGATCCACATTCAAATATTGTCTTTGTCTTCTTTTTCTAGGGATAATTCCAATGATTACGTCGAAATGAACATCTCTCCATCACAAACGGTAAGTACAAGAAATCGTTAAAAAGACACGAATACTAACAGAGGATTATAAAGTTCCAAGAACCATGAACCTGAAACCATTTCAGAAAGACAAGCCGAAAATAGAATTGCAGCGCCTGATCTGTACTCATGGCTGTCCTGCATCGAAAATCTTTGGTTGTGCACAATAACAACCTTATTTATAATCAGGCCTTTCTCATACTCCACGACCTGTCAGTGCCCACTTGGAAGCAATTCTCCCCTTAAATTGAATAATTTGTCATTCTCTGTTGAAGGCAAAGCGTACATTGCAGACGTGGCCCATAGCAGGATGATGTTAAGTAAACTTGAGAAATCTGACATCACCGGAGTCATCTGTGTGTAGAATAGTGCCCCTCGGACTTGCTGCTCTACTCAGTCAAAGGTTCATGTCAAGCCATTTGACCATCGACCGTTAAGAAGGCGCTGGACGCCGAAGGCCCGTCACGCTGTAACTTTAAATCCTTTTATTTTCGACCAATAAATTAGATCCGAGTCAGAAACTATCTTTACTTGCCTGTGAAAAGGCTCATGTGATTGAACTTTGACAAGCGGAAGTTGTGACCATTTCAATTTATCAATATAAAATCGCATTGACTACTTCCGCTGAGTTTCTCAAGGGAATACCTCCGCATTTGTGGTGCAGCGACAGAATTAGCCTGCTCGTTCCCTAGTCGTTGTTTCCTAGAAGGGCAGAGTCATATCTCGTATTCGATAATGAAACGGCACACACCAGACACGATCTAGTCAAACAATAAGTCGTCACTGAATAAGCAGTGAGCCTCAGACAGCAGCCAGTGGCGTGCGTGTCATACACATCGAGTTCTTCGTTCGGTCACACTTCGCTGTCACAGTGCCATTCAATGATAAATCCTACGAAGAGATGGAGTGAACTTCCTCACGCCTGCCAACTTCTAAACAAAGAATCTGACGGACCAACATTAACGAGAAAACTTGTGCGCAATGATCTGAATTCTTCGAATCTGAAGGAATCGTGGCAATCGAAGCATTTTGGAGGAATTCACAGCAATCCGCAAGCGACGCACGACTTTTTCTATCTCTGTAAGGTATTGAGAATTCCTTTCTGCCTGCTTACTAAGTTCCAGCATGTGCCATCGTTTTGAATTAGTCTTCACTTCTAGTAAAGTTAGACAATTTAATTCAGTGGGTGTAACAAATGTCGAAGAACAATCAGTAAAAGGATTCATTTTATGAATATAAATGACAATAAATCACAATCAGCAAGCCTACTCTTGAATGTGTCAACATCGCGCTTGGTCAGGGAAGGAGGAATCGTGCAGCTGATTCCAAGGCTGTGGGAACAAAGGAACAGTTCGAAGGATTCACTGTATCGAACGCGTCCGAACATTATAGTCCGTAAATGAGTTGTGTTTTTGTTCGACATTCGGGAGATACCAATGAAGCATGCTAATAATCGGAAATGCTTCTAACATGACTTTCCATACCAGATGAATCAACGACATTTGAATGCATGAATGAATGAATGAATCGTGACACTTTGAACGTGACTTTCTCCTTTCCAGGGAAAAGTGGAAGATGGGAATGAATATGCAGAAATGGAAGACGTAAGTTTTCAATCTTTTTGGATGTCTTGATGAAGTTTTGCTGTCGATTTTATAAATCAGGAAAATGGAATCACTCGCACACACATTACAGTGGTTTGAAAGTCAATAGGTCAAGATAGAGAAATCAAAATTCATTGAGGCATGGTCTAGATTTGTTCCTGACTGAATTCGATCTCAAATGCAAAGCTTTGTTGCAATAAACGTGTGTGAAGTTAGCCGTCTCAATATCCGCACCACATTGGAAATTGGATGTGCGACTCTCGAAAACAACATGTACACATAATTTGAGAGTGTGCCGGCTTCTGCCACTACTTATTTTCCGAAATATTGCGGCAGTTTGCGAGAAATCGTCAATGAAATATTGGAGGTAAATGATGTGAAGTTCACCGGGCAAAAAAATTGCCAAAAATATCTTGCATCGCATATTTATGAAGTGTCAACCGCACGGACGAATAAAATGACACATCTCAAGTATGTGCCACCCAATATTTCACCAAATTTCAATATAACAGCTGAGAAATTTGATCAAATACTAAAAGTTCAAAGTGGCACCGATACAAAGCTAGCCGGACAAGTAACACAAAAATTAAAAATATTCATCAATTCGATTGAAAATTGATCAAAGCCAACTTAAAAGCAGTGTTCCAGCCACGGACGCCGGCAAGGGTGTTGCAGGTGTTGCATGCGTGCCCTCTTCATGAATTACCGAAAAATATTATTTAATCAACCTTTCGCTGAAGCGTGTTGTGGTCACAAATTACCGTCCCGGAGCTGTAGTTATCATGGTGTATATAAATTTTACGTGTACTAGGAAATTATAAAGATAGATACTATATACTTTTAGTGTGAACTGATAACAAAATTGTTAACAAAGAAAATTGTTGAATCATCTGATGTAGCGTGCAAATTATCTTGTCTTGTTGAACAACCTGCTTTACACGATCGTTGCAAGTGATGCGCCGACGTGACGTTGCAAAGTAGTTACGAATGCTTTCGGAATGTGTTTGACAAGACACAATATTGCAGGCCCTTGATTAACTAAGTCCATTATTAAAAAATCGACATGATTTTGTAAGTATGGGCCTAAGCTACTCTTGTGCGTAGATTTTTTGAAAGCATATTTTGTAATTTTACAAATGTTTCAAATTTTGCCATGTAACCTACCAAGATCCAAGGTCTGATAACAGTGCGGAGTTCTGTGGCATGTTTTGTATTGAACATGTTTTAGAGGTTTCACGATCTTTTTCAAACATCATATTAATTGACATATGAATCACTTAGAATACCTACCTTAGAATTCTTCTTGCCGCGAACAAGAGCGATTTTGAGTAAAAATTGTCAAATATTTCAATTTCTTATCATAAAAATGTATTCTGCTGTGTTATGGTTTTTTTTTGCAGCCAAATAACATTTTCCTGTGCTGATGATTAGAAAATTTTCTATTTTACTATTTTCTAATTTTAATTTTTTTGCTTTGTAGATTTTTCTATGCATGAATACACGCAAGCAATATCTAAGAGTTGGACATTTTTTAATTTATGTTGTTTTTCCTGATCCACTAGAATTCATTCAATACCTCTGTGATTTTTTAAGAGCTGGAATTGTTTTGCAACAAGTTTAATAGTTGAAACTGGAACGGCAATGCAGTAGGTCCCTTGTATTGTCCACTGGATAATTGCATGCCATTTTCAAGGAAAAATTTTCGCTAAACGTAAGATCTATTGGAATAGAATCGGACTTTTTATTTGTATTGCAGTAAAAGGTTGTCGCATGCATTAATTTGTGGTACAGCAGATTTACAGAATTTAGCTTGTTATTAATAGGCTATGCCTACGCTAGAATTGACAACAACGTGATTTCTACTGTACTCGTGCATGCCGGTAATAGCTGTTGTCCGATCAGCATGGAATAGTTACAATCGAAAGTTACTGGTCTTTGGATGGGCCTTTGCAAAGCCTAATCTATTATTATTAAAACGTGAAGCATAGAGTAAGTATGACGTGAAGCATTGGGCATCGGGGTGAAAGGATGGAATATAATACCCAAAAAGTGACCTCCTTTAGATCGACGCAATACCTGCCCTAAAGTCGTGCCGGCATCCCTGGTTCCAGCTTGTGCCACCCCTTGGACAGTCACAACTCTTCGCAAAATCTGCAGAAATGCGGGGTTTTGGCATTTGGTTTTCCATCATCCTTAAAAATTATGAACATGAAAAAAATGAATGTCGAAAATTCGTTTCTGCAGGACCTTATCAATCATCATGAATAATATGTGTAATGTGCAATGTGCAGCGAATCTTCGTCAATACATTTTTACAGAAAAATACTATAAATGAGAGCAAATAGAATCTCATACATGCGGAAATGCAGACATACAGATATGCATGTACGTGCGCACATATAAATGGTCTTCGTAGAAAAACAATACTTTTTCACTCAATTCTATGTAACAGACATGAATTGAATTCTATCAAACGATTTCACGAGTGAACGATGCGCAATCAAGCACAAATAAACAATTTCTTTTGTTGTATGAACAGCGGTTGAAGCCTATGACGCAGCTTGAATGGCTCGTTGTGTGATGATAAATAGGAATGATAAAAAATCATGCGAGATAAATCAACTAAATTAAAGTCTCCTTTCCAGGGAAAAGTGGAAGATGAGAATGAATATGCAGAAATGAAAGACGTAAGTTTTAATCTTTTAGATATCTTGATGAAGTTTTGATGACAGTTTTATGAAGTAGGAGAGTGGAATCACTCACAGAGTAGACAGTTTGGTTTTGATTCCATTGCAGGAAAGTCAAAATGTAGTCGTTAATGTACAACAGCTTATGGTTTCAGGTTTTTGATATTGACAATAATTGCTACCAAACAGACATTATATTTTAAGTCATTTATTCATAATTCACACGGTTATTTTGATTGGCAGATAAACGGACTTGATAATGATTCAGTTGAGTATAGGAAAGTACTGAGAGTAGGTTTCTACCAGAGAAAGATTGTTCTTCTACAGCGTCATCCTTCCGACATTCTCCTTCAAGATGATGTCATTAATCTTATCCCATAATGTCATTAAATTTCAGTAAATTTTTTTATGCAAAAAACTTCCGCGATAGCAAATTTATGTAGGCAATAATACGATAAAAAGCAAATGAAATCGGACGCAGTAAATCAAAGAATTCCACGCGAGTGGATGGAGGAATTCAAAATCATGTTACTGATGAAGTGACAGTAATATCTCAACAATGTAGACTTCATTTGATGAGGTAATAAATCTTTTAGTTTGAATTTCATATCTTTTCAAGTTCTCTACGTTCATACAGCTTTCATTCCTCTATGTTCGAATTACTGATTTGAGATATCATAAATCTGCACATTGATTAAGAGAAACTTCATTTGATTTTGATGCTATTTCCTCGCTTTTTCACTTCTTCTTTTAGAAATATAAGTTTTTTTTTCTAGAAATTCTGAGCTGATAAGGCAACCAGAAAATTATCAGCATTTGATTTCCGAAAGTCCCATAATTTGACCATACAAGTAGAAGTAGCGTAAATTCGCCAGGTATAGAATAAAATAGCTTCACATGAGTTTGCTTCAGATGGAGCACAACTTATGATTCAGCTTAGTTCAACGAATGATTCACGATTTCGCATTTACAAGGAGTCATAATTTGGACCTAATAGTTTCATGAAGTATAAGAAGTAGGCTGATTGCAGGCCTACTTGTAGGTATATAGGAGCTTAGTCAACATGTACATGTATTTTGTATTGACGCCTCTGTTCGACAGGAATAGTCGATAGGACGATATTCTTCTGCCACTTGTTTATTATCTGCTGCAAGTTATGTGAAAAACGTCTAATATGCATGTAGGAATGAAACATTAAGCGACGATAGTCATTTCGGCTGCTCATCATCATAGAGTTTCACATCAGATGTGTCTTTCCCAGCAATGTAGATCAATATCTATTGAAATTTTCAGGGAAAATGTGACGATGGAAGATCTAATGCAGAAATGGAAAAAGTAAGTTCTAAACCTTTTGGATGTTTTGTTGAAAATCCAATCAAGAAAGAGAACGGAATCATTAACAGAGAATGCTTGGCTTTGAATGGAAGAGCAGAAATGTAGTCGTCATCTTACAATCACTCGTCCGTATGTGTCTTAGTCAATTCCTTTGAATGGATGAAAAGTTCCTCCGTTTATAATCAATCCAGATATAACAAATTCCGATGACAACAAAGGAATTTATAAGTACGCTGAAAAATTGTATTTTGCATTTAATTCCGGTTAGAACGAATTTCTCTTAATGAATTCTTCTGCTAGAAATTGTCAATTTTAGGGAGACGGTATCAGCATAACTGACAAATTATAGAGTCAAAACTTTCAACTCGTCCTCTATTTATTTTTGTATGAAGATGTTTCAAATCGATAACAAATTGATTTTCTCTTTTTCTGTAGTCAGAAGTAAAGATTGTGGCCTCTGTTACTGAACCTTCGAACTGTGCTTCCAGAGAATAATTCAAGAGCAAGCATTGCAATTCTTGAATGAGACGAAGTCGAATCATCGATGCATATCCACAATCAACTGAAACTCAAAACGTTTGCCTAAAAAAATAAAAGTTCAGTTCAAAAATATAATCGGAAGTGAGGCCTTCGTGCAAACTCATTCACATGATGAATTAATATCGAAGACAAATGAAAAAGTGTGCTGAAATCGACAGAAAATCAACTTTCTTCATTATGCTAGAAAGAGAAATACAAAGCATGTTAACACATAGATGTAATGAATATCGCTAAATGAACAAGAAAGACAAAAATACCAATGAATGATGTTTGGGTTTGTAGATCGCAAATAAAGCCGGACGCAATAAGTCAGAGAATGCCTATACCAAAAGCTGAAAGAAACTTAAATCATGTCACTTAAGTAATGGGCAAAAGACCGTTCCAGGACACCATAAAATTCAAAAAAATAGTATCTTTAAAAACGACATAAATTCATGAATTTGAACCCTTTTTCAGGTTTTTAAGACCTAAATTCATAAATTTAGGCGTTTTTAAAAATACCCAATTTTTCAAATTTTTCAAAATCTCAAAATTTGAGAATTACAATTTTTTCATTGCTAAAATCATGACCGTACAAGGACATCGAAAATCATAAAAGTTAGTATTTTTAAAAATGACTAAATTCATGAGTTTAGACGTTTTTAAAATATGAGATAACTAAAATTATGTGTCTAATAATATTTGAAGGAATTGGCATATTCTTAACAATAACTCAATTGTAGAGAACATCTGCTTCTCGCATTTATGAATAAAAGGCATTTCAGTGTAAAGAGCTGTGACCTCCAACTCAAACATTTGAAAGGAAACAATGTATGAAAGAACAAACAGCTGCTACTGCTACTACTCTGAAACAATGAGATTTTAATTGTACGTTAGGCAAGTTGTTTTAATTCTTGTCAGTGCGTCAGCACACCCGTATGACATTAAGATATCTGCCAGCTGTACTGTTTTCATTTTTCTCTCTCGTCTGTCATTGTATCGTGTGCTCAGATTGTTGTGATATTATTTCAATCTTGCTCTCATCGTTCCACTATCTTTAATTACGTTATTCTTATATTTTGAACATAGTGATTTGTACTAATTTATCCGTCAATCATGAGTCAAGCAGTCGTTGAACAACAAGCTAACATAGCAACGGTACTTCCAAAGTTCTTCAAAAATATTGCGGATTTGTTCATTCCACTGGAGAAACATTCTGAATACTTTTCATATATAGATAAGGAAGTGAAGAAGGCGCCTCTACTCTTCAATCCTGACGCTATACGTTCTGCTCGAAAAGAATACAAAGAAAAACGGAAACTCGCAGCCAAAGCAAAGAAGGAAGAAACACTTCCTTTCAGAATCGAAACATTTACAAAACAGTTGAAGGAAAGTGTTGTTGGACGTCATACATTCATCGAATCAGTGGAATATTTTAAAGAATCGACGGGGGACATTTCAACGTCAGTGAATTCTTTGAAACAACACTTGAAATACGAAAAGCAAAGCCATCTTTTGAGTGTCACATGTAAAATTTTTATTGGAAAACACGCCAATCATATATTATCCTTGTGTGAGAATAATAAAGGAGATTTCACATATCTCTTAAAACATAACAATATTAACTATTCACGAACTGAATTGAGCTTCGCAATGAAATTGGCAAAACTGGCAGATAAATTTCAGACTCTTTGTAGAGTCTCGCTTCCTATACGACTGTTAAAAACTAATCTTTCAATCTTGGAGCAGTGTCTTTCACAAGATGAGTGTTTTTGGAATAATTGATTATTCAACCCTTCTGTTATCAATCATTTTCATTATGTTGTTGTATGACGTCATTTTTCTCTCAGCCAATTAAAACGTGTCCACACGTGGACAAATTTACATGTATTTTAATGTATGCAAAGTAAATTGAAATATCCATGTGTTGTTTTTAATTTCTCATTTACGGGAATATAATAGAAACATTTTGTCTTCTATAAAAATGAGCAACGTAAATGAGTTCTTAGAAAATATACGGTAGACAAACAACTACGAAATTCTATTTAAATCGAAATTCAAAATATTTATTCAAAATATTTCTTTAAAAATGGAAGAAACAAAAGTGGATGAAACCGCAAGACTATATCCTTCGTTATCATATGAACGTAGTTCTACTTTAATGGACATTGAAAAGATTAACATTGAAAAAATGAACAAAGAAAAACACAAAGATAGAGTTAGGTATATGAAAGATAAGGAATCTCAATTATTATTAAGATTAGAGCATTATAAAAAATTAAGAAAGAGATGGACCAAAGTTAAGAATGTAACACAAGGAATTGGCATATTCTTAACAATAAGTTTAGGTGCTGTAACAGTTGTTATATCTTCAGGTGTTTTAATAATTCCAGTAGTTGCTACAGCTTTAACAGGTATGGGTGTTTTTGCAACTTCACTTGTTACAATGTTAGATAAATCTTTAATAACTAAGAAACGAAAATCATTAAAAACTAAGCATTTACATATTAAAGAAGTCTATGACAAATTACACTACTACTTTCAAAGAGTATGTGATGATAATGTTATTACGTTAGATGAGATTGAAAAATTTGATCAAATAGCTAATAAAACGCCATTTCATTTAAAGACCAAAAAAGTTGATGATAAGAATAAACAGGATGAAAAAATTTCGAGTGATGGTAAAATTTCTAATGAAGAAAATGACAAAAATTTTTTAGAAGAGCTAAAAACTTTGAGCGAAAATTTAAGCAAAACTTTATTAAACAAAACTTAGAACGAGAAAACTTTAAACGAAAAGATGTCAGACAACAAAGCAATAAAAAAATAATTTGTTCAGTAAAATGTTTTTGCTGTATTCCAATGTTACCACAAAATTCAAATATTATATTTTAAAAATGGATAAAATTAGAGCTGATAATTTTAAAAGAATAAAACAATTAGAAGAGTTAATAAAACAAAGAAATATTATGAAAGAAAATCATCTTCAACATAGAATGATAAAGGCTGGTATTCAATCTGATATGTTTGAAAAAATGCAGGAAACCGAGCAAGTAAAAACTGATTTTGAAAAACTATGAAACCATTTAAAACTCTTGAAAAAGAACTTACAAATAATGATAAACAAATTGATATAACAGATCCAGAGCACAAAACTATATTAGATGACTATGGATTACTAGAATCAAACATTAATAAGAAATTACCAAAATCTATGCAATTTGAACATTCTATTTCATTTATAGATGGAAAAACAATACCTAGATTTTATCTCGGACAAAAAGAAATATTTCCACAACCTTTTCGAGGTTTAATTTTTTCACCAGATAAATATCCTTTTAATTTAGATAGAAATTTTGTTGATCTTTTAAGAGGAGCAGATTTAAATAATTATGCTGTAGAAGATCTCATAAAATAATAAGCTATGTTAGATAGAGTTAAAGCAGTAAAATCTCTTAGACGTTATAAACAATTAGAAAATTTATTATCAACGGGAGTTAAAGTAGGAAAAGGTTTATCTGAAAAACAAAAAACAGAAACAACTGTATTTTTACCAGATGATCCACAAGAATTACTAAATAGATTAAATATTTTAATATCTGCAATAAAAGAAGGACATAATTCTAGTTTCAATGAAATTCATGCTATATTGAAAAGACTGTTAGAAAAGAAGATTCTAAATGAAGAGGATTATAAAAGTATAACCGGACATCTCTGTTGTCTTTAAGGGCTTCGCCCGTAGCTGAAATATGTTGTTGTTTTTAATTTTTTATAAAAGATATTTATTCAAAATTTTAACTAAAAAATGTGTTCAGCAGATTTAGACAAAATTAATAATCATTTAGAAAATCTAACAGAGATTTTGGGTTCATCAAAATTTAGTACGACGTTGAAAATTATAACAACTACTTCATCACACACTTGTAATTTAGAACCCATTCTACATTTGGAACAAAATAAAAATTATCAAATTGCATTGACTAGTTTCTCTACATTTAACACTATTCAAAACGTTATCAAAGATGTGAATGACCAATTTAGATATTCTACTGATAAAGGCAAAACGTGGAAAATACTAACTTTTCTTCCTGGTTCTTACGAAGTTGAATCAATATCAAATGAAATTAAGAGAAATTTAGGTATACCATTTAAAGATAAGAAACAATTACATTTTGCAGTTGAACCGGCAGTCAATAAATTTTCTCTTACTTTAGACGAAAATCATCAAGTTGATTTTAATCATGATAGATCATTGTCAAAGCTATTAGGATTTAATAAACAAACCTATAGTCAAGGTTATCATTTATTTGAGAAGATTCCAAAAATAACTGAAATAAATTCAATTGTTGTACATTGTGACATTATTGAAGGAGGATATATAAATGGTAAATTGTCAAATTTAATATTCAGTTTTCCAGCTTTTACTGTACCCATTGGTTATAGATTAAATGTAATTCCACAAACATTAATATGTTTCCCTATTACAAGAAAAACTATTAACAACATTAACATGAGAATCACTGATGAAAAAGGACAAGAAATAAATTTTGGAGGTGAAGAGATTATGATAGATCTTTTGGTTCGGGAGGTTTAAACTCCCGTTCGAGAGGTATAAACTCCCGTTCGGGAGGTATAAACTCCCGTTCGAGAGGCATAAACTCCCACGCGAAGCTAGAGAAGTTTAATTTTCTTCTTCTTCTTTAGAAACAAAAAATAAAAAAATTAAAAATAAAATTTTTTTATTAAAAAATGATTGAAGTGCTCCCATTAAATGAAAAAAAACTTAAATTTAATCATCATCCAAATTTATCTAATAAAGTTTTGTCAGTTATTTGCGAAAGATCAGGATGTGGTAAAACGTATCTATTATTTAAAATTTTAACGACTCCAAATTTTTTGGATTATAACAATCTTATAATTTATACAACAACAGCAGAGCAACCCGTCTATCAATTTTTAAAATATGGATTTGAAAATAATCTTAAAAAACAGCAATTGCTTCATTATTCAAAGAATATGAAAAATCTGAAGATGAAGAAGAAATAAGTTCGTGGTGTGAAGAAGCAGCAAAAAATAATCAGTTAGTTGAATCCAATAAAAATAAGCATATAAAGATACAATTAATAGATGATAGTGGTAATATGCAAGATCCTAGTAAACTAGATAAAACAATGAAACATTGTGTAATTTTTGATGATTGTGTTAATGACAGAAATCAGTCAGTTCAGAGAAATTATTTCACAAGAGGTAGACATAATAACTGTAGTGTTTTTTATTTAACACAAAGTATGTATTCATTAGACGGAAGTGTTATTAGAAAGAATGCAAATATATTTATACTATTTGAAATAAATGCAAGAAACTTAAGTGATTTGTTAAGAGATTTATGTGTAAGAAATAAAGATGAATTTCAACAATCGTGTAACAATGCTTGGTCAAAAGATTATGGCTTCATTACAATTAATATTGATAAAAAAATTCATGATAGAGTTATAGAAGATTTGTTTACTGAGCAATAAATAATAAAATTTTTATACTGAGCAATAAATAATAAGATTTTTATTCTAGACTGATTTAAATATTAAAAAATTTTTTTCTAGACTGATTTAAATAATAAAAAATTTTTTTCTAGACTGATTTAAATAATAATAAATGAACTTTAAGAAGGTGAAGTAGTTATTCGGTCAGGTAAAATTTTTCTTTTATCATCAAATGGATCTAATGCTAATTTATGTTCTTCTTTTAAATACATTTTATGTTTCCTTGAATTAAGTCTGTAATTACATGCTGTTTTTATTTCATTATTAAATAATACATTTTTATAATCTTGAAATGTTATTTGATTAGCCACTGATGCCTTTGAAATTCCTTTTAATGTTTTATGTGTTTTAATATTATTAGTTGTGTTATAACAGTAACATTTAGATTTTAAAAATATAGCTTCTGTTATGAAATCTTCATTTCCTTCTAATTCATCTTTTACTTTACATAAATCAGAAGGATGGATGATATCTTTTATTTTATTAATTTCTTCATCAAGTGAAGAATTATACGGTACTGTTAATTCTAAGAAAACAGAATCGGTATCTGTAAAGTGTAATTTATAGTTTTTGCCATAAGCAGGTGCTAAATAATCATATATAAATTTATACATAAATAGTTTAGCTAATTCTAATATAGTGAATCCTATAAAATTAAACTTATCATGTTTTACGCTGATTCGACGTAAATGTACAGCACATAGTTCATCACTAAATCTAGTAGTTCTTTTATATGTAGGTTTCCTTGTTAAATTTTGAAACCTATCTTTATCATAAACTATTTCAATATTTTGTCTATTACGCACATTTTCTAAAGTCTTACCATAAAATGCATTATTCATTAATTTGAAGAACACGTTTCCAAAATCATCTTTATTTCTTTTAGCTATTTTACGTTTTTCAATATTGAACTCTATATAATCTTTTAACCACCTAGATTTTCTATACACTAGTTTCCGGTGAATTTTTGTGAGAATCATTCCATGATCTAAATACCAATCTAGCATTCTTCCTTCAACAACATACTTTCCTTTATTACTTTGTGTTAACATAAGTTTTTTTGTTGGTCTGTATTTCTTAGGAATTATAGATTTTTGATAATCTGAAAAATCTTCTATATTGGGAATTTTGTTTTCGGGACAGAAAGGATACTATTTTGTTGCATCTTTTATATAATCAGGATATGCTAGATCAACTTCATATACATAACCATAATTATTTTCACCATCATATGTTTTTTGATAATCAAGAACGGGCGAAGCCCTAGTAGACATCTCTGATGTCGTACGAATATTACACCATTCCATCTCACCTGTTGGTAATTCTTGTATCATGCAAGGAGAATATAAGCTATTAAAATCATAATATAACAAATAGTTTTCTGTCATGAATTCATCAATTGCATTTTCACGTTCTACTCCTTCTCGTTTCGTTCGAAAAATTTCTAATATTTTTTCTTTTTCTTTTGGAGATAAAGGTTTCATTATTCCATATTCTTGTGGATTTACTTTCTTATTATAACATTTAACATATCTATTACCTAAAACTGATGAAACTCCACCTCTAATTCCAGATTCAAAAAATAATAATTTATCATATGTATTCTCTTTATAATGTTTAAGTTTAACATTTGTATGTTTTAATCCTGCTAACCATGTTAAACCTGGTGTAGAATAACAATAACATGGATCTATTCCGTAATATTCTAAACACATATCACGAAAGTTTTCAAAAAGATCAGCTAGTATTAATACATCTATCTGTAGATATTTCATTGTATAATCATACATTGTTTTACAATTTAACTCTCTCCAATTTTTTTCAGCTTCTGCATAGTCTTCTTCAGATAATTGTGATTGTTTTAATGTTGATTTAAATTTATTGATTGGAGGAAGTTGTTTTTCTTCCATAATTTTATTCACAGAATTAAAATCAGTCTTCGACTATGAACCACAGGTTTTATCTCCAGTTATGTACTCATACGGAAATATGCCTTTTAAAGGTTTTAAATTATATTTATTTAATATTTTACATTGTTCAGATTTCAAAGTTTTTCCCATAACATCTAATGAATAAGGAGTAAAAAATCTAAATGCATCTAAAATTCTAATACAACCTAATTGCATTGAAAAATATTCTTCTTCTGTTTTACATAGTACATTTATTTGTTGTTGTTGTAATTTTCAGATGAAAATAAATCTTTCATTATTAAATGGAAATCATATTTAGAACCATTATAGAAATATAGAGGAACAAAGTTATATTTAAATTTATTAGCATTAAGATTACAAGAATTATGTGCTGCACCTCTATATAATCCATTTAGATGATCATGATCTTTTACTTTGTCGGCAGAGCCGCCGCTTCGCTTATCAAGATATCTACCTTTGCCATTTTTATAATTTTTTGTAAATTCTTTTCCACAGTAATAACAATTTGTTTCATTAACAAAATTAATTTTTTCTTCATCCGTTAATGGAAGCATTGGTATATTTGTTTCAAGCAATTGTGAAAAACGACTTTGTAATTCTTCTACTTTCTTTGTAAACATTTCTGAACTATCTTCACCATAGTATTGAAAATATTCTGATTTAAATAATTCAGGATAATTTGAGTGAATGTACATTCCCCAACATAATGGTTTTTGTTCAAATAAATATTTTTCTTTACTTTGTTCAGAATTATCATTTTCAGAATTATCATTTTCAGAATCGGGCGAAGCCCTAGAAGACATCTCCGATGTCCCGTGATTTTGTGTCATATTAACGTTATATGCTTCGAAATCACAATAAATGGTAAAGGGTACTTTATTTTTAAAATACCATTTATTATATATTAAATAATCATCTTTTGGAAATGTGTTTCTGACTGCTTCATTTTGTTGACAATTCTCCAAATGTCTATTCATTTCTTCTAAAGTTCTAAAACTTGTCATACATTGAAGACAAGGAAAGTTTGTATTATCTGAAGTTTTTGTATATATAGAAACATCTTTACACAATATAAAATGACCCTGATAATATCATATATTCGCTTGTGCTGGTTGTTTTGTCTGTTCTAATTTTTCAAATTTATTATTATATATTTCATGTGTTTCATCAATTTCTTTTGTAAGATTAAATGTATTTCGATGAAAATTTTGATTTAATATTTGTAGCTGATAAATATATTTTTTATCATATTGTTCTTTATATTGTTGTTGACATTTTTTTAAACATTCATCTATTTTGTGATTGGTTTCATTTTCTTCATTATCTAATTTTTTATTGTCTTCATTATTTTCTTCATTTAATTTTTGAATCGTTTCTATCTTATTTTGATATTTATGGCCATATTCTTGTACTAATATTTTTGTTTGTTGTTGATAATCTGTTTTACATTTTTGTAAAATTTCATTTAAATTTTGTAATTTTTGTTGATATTCTAAAGATAAAGATAAATAATCGGAATCATAATCATAATTATAATTACGTCTTTTATAATTATTATGATTAATCATTATTGGTGATAGTGTTTTAACAATTTGAAATTTTACAGTACATATTATATTTCCTTGGTAAAAAATATTATGATGCATGTAATTTCCTCTATCATTATATATTATTTCTGATAAACATAAATTTTTATTATTCAAATAGAATTTTTTTGAATCTGAGTAAAGTGGAGTAATTTTACCAATAGAAACATAATTCACATTTAATTCAAAAACGTTTACTTCTATTAAATTTTTATTCTTTTTATGAAACTTTTTTAACCTATTATAATCATATGGAAATCATCTAAACCATCCGAAAGATCAAATTCATTTATGTATTCTTCTTTATTATAATGACTTAGTCTTTCTTTATGATATTCTGCAGGATGTAAATGTGCTATAATACTCCACAGAAAACAATAATCATCTTCATTTTTTATGTTGATTATTTGTGGTGAACTGAAAGGTAAAGGAATATAACTACCACCAGTATTATTTTTATATTTATCAATTACTATTTTCTTAGATAGTATTTTAACAAATCTCCAACCAGATTCACGTAACTGGGCTTCAATTATACAATTTTCTAATTTAAGTATCATCGATTCAAATATGGGTTGTATATCATTTACATTATGAATTTCTTGTGAATTTGTAAAATGTCCTTGTATTATTTCTTCAGGAATTCCATCAGGTCCATTTTTTGTATAAAGTACTTCTACATCCATATAACATTTGAAAGATTTCTTAAATACTTTGAAAAAGTTTGTTATTACATTATAAAAAGTTTCATCGGTTTCATTATGTTCAACAGATTCATTAAATAAATATTTTATATCTGTTAATGGCGAAGCCCTGGAAGACATCTCCGATGTCCCGTGCACAGATTCATCTGTTTTTTAATTTCGTTTAATTCAATTATTTCGTTAAATTCATCAGTATCGCTAAATAAATATCTTCCATCTGGTACGGGCCAAGCCCTAGAACCTTCGGTTTGTATGGTCTCATCTTCACTATTAAAAACTTTTTTATATTCCGAATGTGAATAATCATCAAACATTTTTTTAACTTTTATATCAGTAGGCAATGTTTCTAGATAGTTTTTATAACTATTTAATTTTAATATATTTCCTTCATCAACTCGATCTACTTTTTGTAAATGCAATTTACTATTTAAATGAGATTGATAACTTCTTTTTGTTTGCAACTTTTTTTTACGTAAAACACAATAAAACTTGGTATTTTCCATTTTTTTATTTTTTAAAGAAAAAATTGTGTTTTAATTTTAGATATAAACATTCTAATATCAAGGTCTTGAGAGTTATTTTATATTATTATATATTTCACGTTCCTAAGTTATTTTATTTTCTTTATCATATAATGTTTTATAATATTAAGTTTTATCATATAATGTTTTATAATATTAAGTTTTATCATATTAAGTTTTATCATATAACGTTTTATCAAAAGATAACTTATATTTATTTTCACTAACTATTGATTCTTCATCATCATAAATTGATTCTTCATCATCATCATCATAAATTACACTTTTGGTATAGGATGCCATTCCCTGATAGGATACCATTCTCTTATTGGAATATCTAACTCTAAATTACATTTTTTATCTGATAATAATATAATAGAGAAAAATATTGGTCTTTGATCTCTTTTGGAAAATTTAATAACACCACCATAATCTGATTCATTTTTAGTTTTTATTAAAGATGATAAAATTTTAAATTAATTAGATGTAAATCCTAATTTAAATTTTGTTGACCCGACACATAGTTGTTTTATAGTATCTTCAACTATTCCATCATTATTATTTTCAATTGTAAGTAAATGAAATTTAGATAAATTTTGATTATATGTAGCATTAATATCATGTACATCAGTCTGAGATATAAATTTTTCTTCACTTAAATTTTTATAATTACTAATATTTTTATAATCTTTTTTACCATTTACACCATTTTCAGATGTTTCAAAATCATCATCTACATTATCATCATCTACATTATCATCATCATTATTATTATAAGATTTTTTAAAATTCACATTTTCATGATGTTTAAAACTTTTATTATTTTTAGAATTTTTATCAGAATCTAAACTTTTATAGGGTGTTGTCCGCATATAAATTTTTTCTTGTTGTGCTAAACCATTTATATAAGATTTTAATAAATTGATATTTAAGTTTGAATATAAACCTATATACGTGTATGTATCATCATCATATCTTTGGGGCATTTCTAATGTTTCTTGTTTATAAATTGTATCTCTGTAATAAACTTGACATAATAATTCTTCATTATGTTTTTTACTTTCTATATGAATATTATATTGGTTTTGTTCATCAACAAATAATCTAATTTTTTCCTTGGAAAACGATTTTAATTTTTTAACTAATTCTTTAATATTGATATAATTGATAATTTTATTTTCTATCCACTCAGTATTACTAATCGGTAAAACTGCTCTAATGAATCAATAAACATTATTATGACCAATAATAACCATATTTTCTTTATTTAATTCTACATACGCAACATCATTATATTTACTAACAATATCCATAAATTTAATAAATGGATCCCCCGGAAATAAACAATAGTTAGTTTCTATAGAAGGTAAACCTTTAGTCTGTTCTCTAAATATTTCGGCTTGTAATTCAAACAAAAGATTTACATCTATACAAGGATTATTATTATTATTATCAAAACATTTATTTTCAAATCCCGTTGATCTCGTCGAATAAGAAGAACAGGATGAAACGGGCGAATATGATTTTTTTAAATTTGGATTTTCCATTTTTTTATTTTTATTAGAAAAAAATTTATTTTTTTATTTTATTAGAAAAAAATTTATTTTTTTTCTCATCATGTAAAAAATTTTATTTTTTTATTTTTATTAGAAAAAAATTTATTTTTTTATTGTTAAAAAATGATGTTACCAAATGTTGGTGGAGGTGCATATATCCCGAATAATCGTGAATCGGAAATAGAAATAGAAAATTATATCATGAAAACTGGAGACGTTTTATCTGGTCCATTGCATCTTTCTATTCTTCCGCAACAAAATACAGAGTTGACAAATAAACAATATGTTGATACACAAATCAATGACTTAAAAGAAAAATATATAAACGATGTTTTGGTTCCACTGATGAACGAATTAAAGTTGCTTAAACTTAATGACAAATCATTAAACGAAAAATTATTAAAACTTGATAAAAAGGATAGAGAGCTAGAAGCAGATATAGCAAAAGTTTTTAAAAAGATTTCAGAACAATCAAAAATTTTAATATTACTTTCTTTAAATTTAAAATCTGCTGTAATTAAAAATAAACATCAGATAAAAATGTTAAAAGAACAATTAGAAGATGAAATAGAAAAACTACCTGAAAGAATTAAAAAAAATTTAAAGCAGTTACAAACTACATTCCAAAAAAGTGTTGATGAATTAAGTTCTAAAATTACTCAACAAATGAAAAAGATGAATAGAATAATAAATGAAGTAAACTCACTTAATCAAAAAGTTGATAAAATGAAAACTCTTAAAATCAATTTAGAAAATGAATTAAAGAAAAATTTACAAGAAAACTCTAAAGAAAATAAAGAACAGTTAGATGCTGTTAAAAGACAATTAGATGTTCTTAAAGTTAAGTTAAATGCTCTTAAAACGGCATTGAAGATTAATCAGCAGAAAATGCAAGTTAATAGAAAAGAAATTAAAATACATCACACGCTGCTTGACGCAATAGAAAAAGTACAACAGGCAATTAATAAAGTTATCTCGAAGTTGTTGTCCATTCACAAACGTAAATCTTGATCGGAGCGAAGCTCCTCGAGGCTTTAGCCGATCGGACCGAAGGTCCTCAGGTTACTAACCAATCCTAAACGTAAATCTTAGCGCAAATATTAACGTAAATATTTTTTCCCAAAAGTCAAATTTAATCCTAAAAATGCCTATAATTCATAAACACAATCTTAAACATTTTGCTTCAAATCAAAAAATTGCTCATGAACCATCTATGAAATCTGTTTACCATTATGACAGTGTAGAAACAATCGGAACACAAAAGTTCCTAGGCACCGCAGGTGCCGTTCAAAAAGAAGGGGATGGTATATTTTCTGGTATTGGAAGTATCGTTAACTTAATTAAAAATAATAAAGATTTGATTACATCTGCTGCAAAAGGAGCAGCTGCTATAGGTAGTACAGCTAGTGCAATATCAAATGCTGTTAAGTCTCAAAACGAATTAAAACAACTAGAAACTATTCGTAAACTTAAGAATGACTCTGAAGAACTAAAAAATTTAAAAAAACTTTCAGAGGAAACAAAAAACAAAATTGCTAACATAGCTGTGGGGAAAACCTTGAGGAGCGGAGCTCCGTCTGATAGTAAAAAGGGGAAGAAAACAGGCGTAGCCATAGAACGTTCAATTGAAGAAATAAGAGGTAATGGTGTTAACAGCAACCTTCGGTTTAACCAGCAAAGCTGTAGCGGAGCTGGTCTAGCGAAATTCTAGAATTATATTTTAGTAAAATTTTTTTAGTAAAATTTTTAGTAATTTTTTTGGTAAAATTCTAAAATTATATTTTAGTAAAAATTTTTTCTGTCTGTGAGAAAAACAAAAAAGTGCAATTATTTTTTAAAAAATGTCTTCGCTTATCGAAAATAAATTTAGATTAGACGATCCTCCGTTCGTCAGTTATAATTAAAAAAAGAATGACTATATAAGAATTGCTATGAATCCCGGATCTTCCAGTAGAGTAAATAATAAGTAGTAAAAGTAAGTAAATAAGTAGTAAAGTAGTAATTGATGGAAGGATATGATGCTTATAGAAATCTTTGTATAGAATTTGGAGTTGAACCACAATTAACTCCTGGAGATTGGAGACATTTATATCCTGTTTTCTGTTTCGATTTAAGTGCACAATCTGAAGATATTATCAAGACTGGTTGCGACGTAACAATTAATATTGAAAAAAAAGATTCCACAACTTATTGATGGCTTATGGTTAATTGCTAGAGGATGTAAAATATTCTATTGAAATTCTTAATGGAAAGATGGCTAGGATAGGCTAAAGCCCAAGACTTCGTCGATCGGTTAATAACCTTAGGACCTTTGGTCCGATAGGCTAAAGCCCAAGACTTCGTCGATTAATTAATTTTTTTTTCATAACTTAAAATTTTGATAACTAGAATAGATTGAAATTTTTTGGTAACTTAAAATTTTTTCATAACTAGAATAGATTAAAAATTCTTAACTTAAAAATTTTTCACAACTACATTAGATTAAAAATTTTCGTAACTTAAAATTTTTTTATTAAAAATGTCGCAAGCGAAAAGTAATAATAATAAAACTGTTGAATTAAAATTACGTAATATTGTTGACAAAAATACCCCTAAAACCATTACGATTAACAAAAAAAAGTATTACATAAGTAAACCAATGATAGAGAATATTCAATTACAAGAAGAAAAGAATGGCGGGATTCTCCCATTAATTCCTCTAATAATAGGTGGCATAGCAGCAGCAGGAAGTGTTGCAGTTGGGACAGCTGGTATTGTCCAAGCAGTAAATAAAAATAAATCAGAGAAGGCAGCATTAGAAGAACAAAAACGTCATAATAGAGAGTTAGAGAAAGTTGCTAGGGTTGAAGGAATAGTAGATAATTTTATTAGTAAATTAAAATTAGTTGATGAAGGAAAACGAGTTCTTAAAAATATTCTCCACAATGTTGATGATTTAATTGAAATTAAAAGAACTAAAGATGGTTCTGGAATATATCTAAGTCCTAGTATGATAAGGTAATAACCTCAGGACCTTTGGTCCAATTCGGTAAAACTTTTATTTTATCTTTAAAATTTATTTATCTTTAAAAATGAATTCTACAAATTCCGAAAATTTAATTAAATTAAAAATTGCTAATTTAGAGTTATTAAATTATCTATTAAACGAAAATAAAAACTCAAATTGTAAAATTTATGAAGGTAACGACAACAAACAAAGTTTGGCTACTACCTACGGTGGTGACATACAAAAAACATTAGAAAACTTTCCTGGATTTATTTGGAGTAAATATTCGAAAGAAAAACATCTTCCTGGTCATTCATATACCGGTCCAGGAACTCGATTAGATATAAGACTAGATGAGAATAATAATCCGAAACCAGGTGAAGAACCAATAAATAGAGTAGATGCTGCAGCTTACAGGCATGATTTGGCTTATCGAAATCATGATCTAAGTTCTCTTCGGATTGAACATGTGCGACAGTGTTGTTCAATTTCTCTGTTTAGCTCTGGCCAGTAGATTGACATTCTAGCACGTCTCTTCATTTTCGTTGCTCCCTGATGCATTTGCAGAAGTTTATTCAACATTTCCTTCCTCATAGCAGCAGGAATAAGAAGCCTTTGACCACAAAGTATCAGATTGTCATCGATTGATAATTTATCTCTGACACAGAAGTATGACCGCAGACAAGCAGGAAGCTTATCTTTGGTTGGTGGAAATCCATTCGAGATTATTTCTCTCAATTTGAAATAGTCTGAATCACTTTGAGCACTTGTGCTAACACGCTGTAGTAAACCGTCACTGTGGTCAATTTGTAACGAGGTGATGGCAAAATTGACTGATAAGCGATGATCGTAGTCTTCTCCTAACTCATCGGAGGGCTCGGCTTCTTGGGACGGTGATCGGGATAGAGCATCCGCTCCAACGTTGTCCCTGCCTTTGATCCACGACGCAGTAAACGAATATCGGTCCAGTTGTCTTCTTAACCTCTGAAGTCTAGGATTCTCAATATTGTCCAAAGTATACTTGTTTAGGAATGGAATCAAGGGGGCATGGTCTGTCATTATATCAAAATGTGATAGTCCATCGAGAAATAGATTACATTTTCTGACGGCCCAGACGATCGATAGAAGCTCTAATTCGATCATAGCATATCGGCTTTCTGTCGTAGAAAGGAACCGAGAGCCAGCTTGAACTACTTTCCAATTACCATCTGATTGCTTCTGCTTTAGCAAAAACCCAATTCCCTTCAACCTTGATGCATCAGCATATAGTGTAGTTTCTGAATCTGGATTGTAATAAGCCAGAAATGGTGGATTCGACAATTGCTCCCGCATCTTTACGAACGCTTTGTGATGATCAGCACTCCATACGAACTCAGATTCTTTCTTTAGCAGTTGCCGTAGAGGAGCAGACAACTCTGACAAAGTATCTACTGAGTTACCAATCTGGTTAGTGAGGCCAAACCACGATCTCAAGTCGGTCAAACATTGTGGTGTTGGGAATTCTTTGATAGCTTGAACCAGTTTATCACTCGATCGAAATCCACACGAGGAGAGATGAAACCCGGCGAACTCAACTTCAGGTTTCGCAATCTTTATCTTCTTAGGATTCAAGGCGATGTTGAACTGTACACATCTCTGAAGAAAATTGTCAATGTTCTTACAATGTTGCCAATAATCTGTGTCAGCAATTAAAATGTCATCGACCAGATGATAGGTATTTCTCAGACCCTCTATAGCTTCGTCGATTCTTCTGTTATAATGTTCGCTTATGGCACTGATACCAAAGGGCGCTTTCAGATATTTGTACCTTCCGAACGGCGTGATAAAGCACGTAAGATCTTGAGAGGCTGCATCCATGGGCACTTGATGATATCCTTTGAGGCAATCAAACGTTGTATAATACTTGCATCGAGATGGCAATGTTGACACGATTTCGAATGGAGTTGGGGACTGTAGACGCTCTCGGATAACGAACTTGTTTAAATTTCGTAGATCAACACATAGTCGAATACTTTGATCAGTTTTCAATACAACGGATATTGGAGAGCACCATTCTGTTGGATAAGTTACCTTTTCAATAATATGTTGAGCTTCAAGGGACTCCAGCTCCATCTTCAATTTCTGTTTTAGGGGTTCAGCTACACGACGCGGAGTGCTTATCTGGTATGGCACAGCATCTTGTTTCAACTTGATGACGAAAGTTTCTCCTTTCATAGTGGTGACTTGACCACTAAACACCGAAGAGAATTTAGTCTGTACGTTTTTCTCAAACGAATCGTTGCTGTATTGGACAGGATTCATCAAGACGGGAATTCTGGAAACTCCTTTAGACACGCAACTGACATGTGAGGTATCAACAGAGTTATCATACAGCTGAGTATGAGGAAAACCTGGCGGAATCAAACGTAGCTGTATACAAGAGCTACGCGATAAGACTGGTTGACGAAGGTCGGAGATCACGTAGACAAGAGAGGACGTAGCATGTTTACCAAGGGCAATGTTAGCTTTGAAATATCCGGTGACTCTTAGATCATCTCCATTCGCAGCGGTCGCAGATACCGAGGTAGGCACAATATTGTTACAATCAATTTCCAATAGTTGTAGCATGTGTGAAGGAATTGCATCGATTTCAGCTCCAGTGTCTGGTATAATACCGATCGATGTTGATACTTCTTGGTGAGACATATCCACCTGAACTAACATTGAAGAACTGTCACTTGTCGAAAATAGACTACCCAGCTTCTTGGACACCGCCTTTGCACGAATATTCGATTTATTGTGCAGTACCGGGCACTTAACAGCAAAGTGATTCAGCTGGTTACAGTTCTCACACCTCTTATTTAAAGCTGGACAAAGCTCCTTCTTCATCACATGATTTCGGCCACAGAACTTGCACTCACGATGTGTTGAAACAGGAGTCTTGAGCCGCTGAGTCTTGTACGCAGATTTCTTCAATGATGAAATAAACGATGAATTTCCGGTAATCACCGAAGATTGTACTTTAGATGATTCAGACGCCTCACAGATCTCGCACGCTTGTTTAAGAGTTAATGAACTACCAATACTCAGTAGTTTTTCGATAGTTTCTTGACTTCGCAAACCGGACACTATACGATCTCGTAGTTGTAATGACTCGCAGTTTGTACAGCATTTAGAAAAATTGCAGCGGGATGTCATTTCACGTAAGCTCATCATCCAATCATTAAAAGATTCACTATTTTTCTGATTGCGACAATGAAATTCTCTTCGCTCAAATACCTCGTTGACTGAGCCGTTGATATGCTGTTGTAATGCGTTGAGAACTTTGTCTGGGTCTTCTTGATCTGATGAGCTGAGAGGCAGATGTAAAATAACGCGCAGAGTTCCTTTACTGAAGGCTGACCTGAGAGCATGCATGCGAAGAGTCTTCAGACTAGCTGCGTCCTTGATGTCAACGATGCCACTTACAACCTCGAAGCTCCGCCACTTCAGTTTCCATTCGTTGAATAAATGCTTTTCTGATTCAATATCGAAAGTAGGAACTGCTCTTAGATCAGGCTTTGCGGGCGACGCCATGTTGTAGCCTTGTTTGCGAGAACGAGAAAGAACCACACATGTGCAGTGCAAACAATTGAATGTATTACTATGCGTGTCTGTGTCTCTGACGCAGCCACGAGTATTATTCAGTCAGTTGACTGGAGGGACATCTACATGGCAATCAAACAATACAACAGAGAACAATAGCATAGTTATTGAACACAACAGACATGTAGCTGATAAGATGATTCAAGAATTAGATAGTATTCAAAATCCTACATTTAGAAGAAAATTGAAAGAATGTTTGTTAAGAAAGCTTTACAATCTAAAATATTATTCGGTCAGGGTTTAAATGAAACGACAGCAAAGCTGTCTGAGAGCAACGCTCGAACATACGCGTCTGAAATGTCGAATGACCTAGATCGGCATAGTGAAACTTATGCCTCGGAAATTCACAAGGAATATGGAAGGCCTAAATATTTATTGAAAGTAAAAGTATTTAATAAAGATGATATTTGGATTGCTGATCTTATTCATATGCCGAATGAAAAAGATTATAAATACGCATTGACCGTTATAGATTTATATACACGATACGCTTGGGTAAAGCCTTTAAAAAATAAAAGTGGTCTATCAGTTAAATATGCGTTTGAAGAAATCTTTAAAGAAAGTAAGAGAAAGCCAAAAAAATTGTTTGTTGATAAAGGGTCGGAATTTTATAACAGAAATGTAAAGCCACTATTTGAAACTGTTTATTCAACTGAAAATGCAGGGAAGGCCGTAGTGATAGAAAGATTCAATCGGACGTTAAAAAATAAAATTTTCAAGAAATTTACTCAGCAAGGAAATCAGAAATGGTTAAAAATATTACCAGGAATTGTAGATGAGTACAATAATAAAGTTCATTCAGGTATTGAAGAAACTCCAAAGAAGGCTTCTGACGATCCTGGTTTAATACGAAAGAAAATATTCGAAAATAATTATTCGAATGAGAATAATCCGAATGTACAGAAACGTAAGCCGAAATTTAAAATTGGAGATAGGGTGCGATTATTTAAGTATAAGAATAAATTTGAAAAAGGATTTGTTGGCTATTGGACGAAAGAGATATTTGAAATTTGTAAAATAAATCAAACTTATCCGATTACTTACGAAATCAAAGATTTAGATGATGAAAATATCAGAGGCCGATTTTATCAAAATGAATTACAACGAAGTGATTTTTAATTATCATTATCATTATTATTGGAACTAACGTTTCGGGAATGAAATTCCCTTATTAGGCGTAGCCATAGAACCTACAGTTCGTTCAATTCTAACATAATATCTAGAAATGGTACTCCTTCCTGTAATTTCAATAAAACATAGACATAACTGACCACAATAAGTAGTTCCCGGTTTTTGAATTTGAAATGTATTATAAGTTCCATTGCCAAGTATTTTTTTGACTTCGTTTGTTGGAGGCAATCCATATGAGTCGAACCAATAGTTCTCAACCTCCGGGAGGTCAAAATAGTAATTACCTCCATTTTTATTTCTATGGCCCTCTGACCAATGTACTCCTTTTTCGTCTGACGTGTGAAGATTTGTTATGAAATTTATAGTTATTGTTGGCTTATTTTTGATCAATTGTAATTCGTCTCTCATTAGAACATGAAAATTCTTTATTCCTAATTGATTTGCGATTTTCTTTAGATCAAAATTTGTAGTTGTTTTCGTTCCATGTAATTTTAAAAACTCATTTATGTTGCTCATTTTATAATAAAAAAAATTCTTAATGGACGCCGGAGCAGGATTTGCTGGTTATATATTCCACGTCTTACAAATGTCTAAGTGGGTGTAGCAGCTGTTTGTTCTTTCATACATTGTTTCCTTTCAAATGTTTGAGTGTGAGGTCACAGCTCTTTACACTGAAATGCCTTTTATTCATAAATGCGAGAAGCAGATGTTCTCTACAATTGAGTTATTGTTAAGAATATGCCAATTCCTTCAAATATTATTAGACACATAATTTTAGTTATCTCATATTTTAAAAACGTCTAAACTCATGAATTTAGTCATTTTTAAAAATACTAACTTTTATGATTTTCGATGTCCTTGAACGGTCATGATTTTAGCAATGAAAAAATTGTAATTCTCAAATTTTGAGATTTTGAAAAATTTGAAAAATTGGGTATTTTTAAAAACGCCTAAATTTATGAATTTAGGTCTTAAAAACCTGAAAAAGGGTTCAAATTCAAGAATTTATGTCGTTTTTAAAAATACCATTTTTTGAAAAAATGGTACTTTTTGAATGGACTAAATTCATGTATTTAGGTCTTAAAAACCTGAAAAAGGGTTCAAATTCATGAATTTATGTCGTTTTTAAAGATGCTATTTTTTTGAATTTTATGGTGTCCTGGAACGGTCTTTTACCCATTACTCACTTATAAATTGGCAGTAGCATTTTAAGAACGCAATAATTGGTAAGTAAGTCACATTATGAAAATTGCTGACAATGTCTTCTATATTTTGATAGTGAGAAAGTTATTTGCGATGTTCAGAATTTCCCATCAGTTTTGCTAATATATTTGACGGTAATGAATTAGTCATTATATACGGAGTAATGAAATGTAATAGAAATGCTAAATACTTGCAGAATTTACTAGTAGTAAGCCCGTGGCAAATTCAAGTCCAGTGCGGTGCAGTGATGAGTCATCGATGAGTCATCATGCTGACTTAGCCCCCCCCTCTGGAAGAAAGGTGAGGGAGATGGACAAGGATGTGTTGGGAGGAATGGGTCCGAGAGGAGGAAACTGTTCCCTACCCCCTCTCAGGAAGGAAGGAAGGAGGAGCTGTGAGGCAAGGGATGGGAAGGTGATGTGTTAGGGATAGAGTGAGGAAAGGGTAGGTGGTGGTGTTTGAGATGAGAAAAGTTGGAAATCGTCATGAAGGAGGGTTTGGATGTGAAAGTGGAGTTTAGATTTGGAATCTGCGTAAAATTTTGGGTGGGGAAGGAGAGAGTGAGGAAGGAGGACAGAGTTGGAAAAAGTCGGGTGTTGGATGTTTTGGGATGAGAAAAGTCTGTTTTCGGGAAGGAGGAGGCCCCGGATGGAAAAACAGAGGCCAAATTCGGAATCTACGTGAAATTTTGGGTAAGGAAGGATCTTTCCAGCGACATCGGAGAGAAAAAGTTTTGAAGACGTCCCCCCCTCCTGTCAGACTTCCAACTTTGGTGTTAGAGATCGTAGAAAGTCGTGCAATAGCTCAGTTGAAAGCTAAGAGTGAGAAAAATGCAGTGGAAAGCTCAGTTTGGAACAATTTTCCTGGATTGAGGGAGTAAAATGGCAGGAAGACGTCAGAGTTGGAAAAGTCAGGTTTTGGATGTTTTGGGATGAGAAAGTCCATTTTTCGGGCAGAAGGAGGTCTCGGATGGGAAAACTAAGGCCAGATTCTGACGTTTTGGCCACTTTTGGGTCTAGGAACTTCTTCCCAACTCAATCGGAGAGAAACAGTTCTGACCCCCCCCTCGGCAGCGATCTCCCAACTTTGGTGTTAGAGATCGTAGAAAGTCGTGCAACAGCTCGTTTGAAAGCTGGGAGTGAGACAAATTCAGTGGAAAACATGGCTTGTTCCTATCTGCCTTCGGTTAGAGGTGAGACGTCATTGAAAATTTTGGACATTGGCAAAAACGACAAGAGTTAGAATGTTTACGAAAATCGCTCTAGCGGGTGAAGCAAGCCTCGGACGGGAAAACAGAGACCAGATTTGGAATCAGCGTCAAATTCTGCTTCGGCATGGTAAATTTGAAAGCCATCGGAGAGAAAAAATTTTTCATCATTTTTCCGAAAAACGAGTTAGAATTTTTGCGATGGCTGTGGGCTGTAGAGCCAAAACAAAGCATCGGATGGGAAAATGGAGGGCAGATTCAGCGTCAAATTCTACATTGAATTGATGAATTTCCAGCTCAATCGGAGCACTAGAACCGGAGATAGACGTATTTAAAGATTTGGATGATGGGTATTACGTCATCAGCTGATCGCCACACACTATATAAGTGGAAACTCTGCTTGTGGAAATCAGTTCTCCTCCTGACTCGGTTGAGGTAGGTGAACTCCGGAGCTCCGATGATAGCATTGGAAATCTGAAAAACCGGATTTCTGTAAGAAACCGACTAAACCGACTTAGAAAATTTCATGGCTGAAGTCAGCTAAGGCGTCAGACTTAGAGGTTTGCCAGGAGATGGCCTTCGTCTCCAGACCGTAAAAGACTCCAAAACTTTAAAGGCTTGTAACTTTGCTTCTACAAGTCCGTTTGACTTGATTCAAAAAAGGTTCGGTTGCCATTGACCTGCCCTAAGTAATAGACTACTTATACAATTTCATAAGTAGTGCCAAAAAGTTGAAAAATTGAAATTCACTAGTTTTGGAGGTTTTCTGGGGTTTTCGACCCTGCTGAAGTCAATGGAAGCATTTTTAATGATGTCTGAGCCAGTCTTCCCATGATACAAGCAGCTTTTCACTGAAAGCGAGGCTGACACGGAGAGTTTTGCTGTAATATTCCACTGACAGGGTGTTCCTTCGGGACGGCGGACGATGCCGTAGTGATAAGTGTGGCAAGGGAGTGTGTCATAGTTTAGACCGAAACCGCTGGGGCAACTCATGTCTCATGTTGGGCATTTGACACAGTTCTCAACGTAGCACTTTGAACGCCAATCGGTTGAGTCTTAGCTATCTTGTCATGGGTGGCCTCTAAACATCTCCGTTGCAAAACGTTGGTGAATCAAGCTCTCTGCGGCTTGCTATCAAGCTGATCAAAGTCTGTCAACCTCCTACCAACTCTACCGGTTTTCATGTCTGGCGATCAAGTCATGGACGGTGCAAGTCACGGAGATTTTCGGTGTCATACTTCCTGTCTGTAGGCGTTCTTTCGAGACAGCGGTGAAGTCCGTAGCGATGAGTACTGCACGGGACGTGGGCAATGGTAATCCTTGTGAAACCTCTCTGCGTCATGTTTCCAAGTGGTTGCCTTTCGTCTCAACATTGTACTCTGACCGCCAGGGCGACATTTAGCTATCTGCCACAGGTTACCTCATAAAATCTCCATTGCACTTGTCTCCTGACAGTTGACCAACCATGCGAGAATGAACCATCAGTTCTTCTTGTCTCTATCACGGAGACAATATGATGAAGGGATGAAACGGGAGGACATCCATGCGCCACACGCAACACATCACAGACTTCTCTCTTCGCTAGTGAACAAGTTCTTGTTAGTGTGCTCAGAAACTGCATCATGTTGTACAAAGGTTTTACTGCAGCACAGGTTCATGTATAGGTAGAAAGTTTGATCATGGCGTTTTATGAAACACAAGTATCATGAAATGCAGGCGTTAGTGTAGTCAACTAGTTTTACTGCGACGTACGTTTGTGAAAGTAAGGTTTAATCATGACGTTTATTCGTGAGTGTCGTCAGAAAGTGTATCATGGTTTTTAAAAGCAAACTTTAGTATAGTCAAATATTTTTACTGCACCACAGGTTGATGTATAGTTAGAAAGTTTGATCATGACGTCTATTCATACGTCTAGTCAGAAATTTCATCATGGTTTGTAAAAGTTTTACTGCTACACAGGTTGATGTATAGTTAGAAAGTTTGATCATGACGTTTATTCGTGAGTGTCGTCAGAAAGTGTATCATGGTTTGTAAAAGTTTTACTGCTACACAGGTTGATGTATAGTTAGAAAAGTTTGATCATTGAAGTTGTATTCGTAAGTCTAGTCAGAAAGTGTATCATGGTTTGTAAAAGTTTTACTGCTACACAGGTTGATGTATAGTTAGAAAGTTTGATCATGACGTTTATTCGTGAGTGTCGTTAGAAAGTGTATCATGGTTTGTAAAAGTTTTACTGCTACACAGGTATAGTTATAAAAGTTTGATCATGATGTTTTATGAAACACAAATGTCATAAAATGTAAGCGTCAGTGTAGTCAACTAGTTGTTAACGCGACGCACGTTTGTGAAAATAAAGTTTGATCATTGAAGTTGTATGACTGACCGAACTCATCACAGCACTAGAATGTTTTATCGAAAAGGTTTTACTGCTCAGTGTAGATTGTCTTGTAACTTACTTTCACAGTGTTAGAAAGTTTTATTGGAGACAGTTGGCAAATGTTTCCCTATTAGAAAATTCAAACTTCATGACTGTTAGATTAGCTTCATCAGTTTTACTAAAATCAGTTTTCTACTGCAGTGAGACTGAGAGTTTAGAAAGTTATATGAAAACAGTGTTCACAACAGCATTAGAAAGTTTAGTACAACACAAGTGTCATCAAAAAAATACTTTATTTGGTCTTTGATTTAACATCATTGAAACCCACTTTACTAATAGCAATGACAATATGGTTTGTTTTATTCAGAAGCAAATGATCGCCGTAACCATGAAAGTTGTCCATCCGAGAAATAATCTTCCGCAGATGTCGTGTGTAAAACTCAGAAGCATCAGTAACATATTCTTGTCCATAGGAACGAAATTGAAAGTCAAAACATTCCTCTACTTCACCTTGTTGAAAATGAATGTAATTGACATGTGCAATTAAGTGAGCCTTGATGAGACTGTCTTTGAAATAATATATCAACTTCGTAAATATTTCTCGTGTGTAGTCTAAACATGCTTCCAATTCTGTCTCCTCCCTTTGAAACTCAAGGATGTAATCTTGTTTTAAGCCTCCGAAGAACTCTTGATGAAAACGAATCGTGCAATCATCATGTTTCAATGTATTGACTTCAGGTGCCATGGTTGAGTCTATTGCTAAACATCATGTTTGCCTAGGACGATTTCAATAACGCGTTACAAATGTGTATGTGTACACATCGGGAACTCTAGCTCGTCTGTGATTGGACGAGAGGTCTCATCCATTCACCGCTTAGGAAAATCTTATAAAAGGCAGTGCACCAGCTCTGCTCTTCACATTTATCTTTCACAAGGTGAGTGTCGGTGAGCTCCTGCTATCAGGTTGTTTTGACTTGCTATCAAGTTGAATAGTCTCCTGCTATCATATCTTCTGCTCATAAAACATATCATCGCTGTAATACCTCCTTTGCTCGAGCGTTCCTTCGGGACGGCGGGTACTGCGTAAAGAGGGATTGCGTTGCACAGGTTGTTCGTCGTTTGTTAGACCGAAACCTCTGAGCCGTTGCTCATTTTGGGCGTTCGACTTCATACTCAACGTGACGCTTTCTCTCGCCAGGTCAGAGTACTTCAGCCATTCGACAAAGGTTAGTCTTATGATATGAAGTAGAGTGAAATGTAACTCATTAGATGTCACTTCAATGATTGTTCCCATAATAAACGTTGACTAGGCAAATGAAACGATTCTCATCTTTCCTTTTCAGTGATTGAAGTCTTACAATTCATTCCTTACTAACTGTCCGACATGGTGTTTATGAAAATTGAGAACTATCGCATTGCTGCTGAGATGGAGAAGGCTACCATCGAGCAATGTAAGTATTTGTATCAAGATTGACTATTACTAACATCATTAGGGTAGACATCCTCATTAAAATCAAGAGCCCTTCCCTTATTATGTTCATGTCTAAACCGAATCCAAATTTTACCTCTGCTCATCTTTGCTGTCATTCTTTTCAGTGCATGAATGTATTCGTAATGGGGAACCCGTCCCCCAAGGAATAATCGGGGAAGCCTATGAGCGGCTTGGCAAGTGTAAGTATCTTTAACATTTCATGTTTGTAATGTTTCAGATCCTCTGTATCATCCTTGTCTCATTATCTAATCTCTCCTTCCTCTCTACAGATATGGCGAAGATGAAGAAGTAGGAGGAAGCCGCGAGGCGGAAATACCACGAGGAATTTCCGGCCCTACCTTCCCACCCATCTACCTCCGCCCAATGTGCGACCCCTTTCTCGGGCATTGTCATCGCCCCACCTCCACCACCACCTCCGGTACCTGCACCCGTCCCTGCGACAGTCCCTGCTCCTCGTCATCACGTCCCTCCGACACCGAAGCCCAGGACCCTTCCACCCTCGGCTCGTGTCCCACTCCTGCCTCCTCCGCGCCCATCCTTGCTGCCGGAGTTGCAGTCCTTAGATGGTAAGTATCCGTAATTTGGAAAAGGGGATAAGACTTTAAACTTGAAATGTTGATCATGTTACTAATCTCTTTTCTCTTTTTCTCGACAGATCTGGCGGCCTACTTCCTGGACGGCGACGTTCCCTCCCGTCCCATCATCATCCCTGCATCTCCACCACCACCTGCAGCGGTCGATCTCCCTCTCGTCTCCGTCAAGTCGGTGGAGAGACTGTTGGAGATAGTGGGAGAGGAAATTGCAATCGAGGAGGAAGGTGTGATGGAGAGAGAAGGACCTACGGCTCGACAGCTCAGCTGTACGGACTGCGGGCAGGTTTTCGCGAGGCCATTCTGTTTTCGGCGACACCGACATTTTCGCTGCCCAAAAGCGAAAGGAGATATGGAGAAGACGCGCCGACCGATCCCTCAACGACCCAAGTGTGAAGGTTATGGACGCACGTTCTACAACAACACTAACTTGCGAGTCCACATCGAAGGCGGCTACTGTGGCAGTTTGAGGCAACCACCGACAACAACAGGTAGGAAGCATCCTTCATCACACGTCGGCTTTTCCTGTTCTTCGTGTCAGAAGACTTTTCCTACAGAGTTTGTTCTTTCTTCGCACACACTCTGTCACACTTATCCCACTGAGCTTTACACTGACAACAACGTCACTCTAAGGCTGAGCAAGTTTTCCCTTGGGAGGCTCGTTCGCGACTATGAGTTAGAAAGCTCTGAAGCTGTGCAAGATATTCATCCTTTCTTGATGAATAATATAGGCTTAATGCATCAAATGTTGGAGAGTTTAGATAGATTTTTACTTAAGGGCAGGTTCTATCTCACTGCTCGTTTCAATAAGGTAGACAGTAGCACGGGAGAAGTAGAGTCCACTGTGACCATTAGGATAGTCTCCTGTGCTGCTGATCTCATAGGGGATGTAAACGAGTGGATAGAGAGACATGCGACTTATCTCGTCAACAACTTAAATAAATTTAATGAAAGAGACAGCGGTCTGGTCTTTGATGGGATAGAGAAGGTAGACATTAAAATAAATCTTTTAGAAAATTTACAAGGGAGCGGTTGTTTCACCCTCCCCAAAGCACTGGCTGACAAAAAGGCTGTCGTCAATGTAGAGTGTCAGTCCCAGTGTTTCAAGCATGGCGTCCTCTCCATTCTTCACTATAATGATGTAGGTATGCATCGTCAAAGAGTCCCTAAGTTTGTCCTCAGTTTGACGGGTTACATGTCAACACATCAGATTTTAAAGGCATCGCCCAATTTGAAAAGTTGAATAACATTAAGATCGTCGTCCATCTCTGGGAAAAGGTTTGAAGGGCGTTAGGTATAACAACCGTCAAAGTAACTTCGACCGGGTTGTCAATCTCCTCCTAGTCTATAGCGACAACCACCCAGAATGGCATTATTGTGGCATTCCTAAAATTTCTAGATTGTATCACCATCAACAAAGTCATGATGACAAACATTATTACTGTGATCGCTGCACACGGCGCTTTAGGTCAAAACCATATTTTGAAGTGCATTACGAGTGGTGCTCTTTGAGTAAACTTCAAATGGAAGTCATGCCCAAAGATAAATTTCATAGCTATGAAGAAAACGGCAATGAGCTCAGTCCCATATGTACCATCTATGCGGACATTGAATGTTATATTGAACAAGAAGATCTAAGTCATGAGCCAGCAGCCATTGCCTGTTATGAAGTCTGACATCCATATCATAGGAACCAAAATAAAATGCTTGTGTGGCAAGGTGAGGAGTGCGTTGAAAACTTCCTCAACTTTTCAGATAGGAAAGCCCGTTTTCATCAACTGTATGAAACGGAGCTGACTAGGAAACCCATGTGCTTCACAGAGGCCGATAAAATCAAGTTTGACAGGACCACGGAATGTCCCCGCTGCTGTTCATCCTTTGATGATCAGCAACATAAGAAAGTGAGGGACCATGGCCATCTCAGTGGTAAATTTAGGTCTGCCTTATGCAGTAAATGCAATATGAAGCTTAGGCTTAAACGCCGAACGCTCCCCGTCATCTTTCATAACTTTAAATGTTATGATGCTCACATCATCATTCGCCATGGATTAGGTAAAATGAAATCCTGGTCATCTAAAGTGATTGCACAAAGTCAGGAAAAATTTATGTGCATCACTGCTAAAGTCCAAGTAGATAAGACGAAGGAGGGGAGGCCTGTCTTCTATGACATAAAGTTTCTAGACAGTTTCCAGTTTCTGTCTTCTTCCTTAGCCGCGTTGGCTAATAATTTAGAAACACTTCCCCTAACTCAACATTTAAGGAAAGACTATCCCAACAGAAGTGACAGTCTGATACGACGGAAAGGGGTGTTTCCTTATAATTATTTTAGTTCAATGGATACATTGAAAGAAACATCCCTTCCGTCCATCGATAAATTTAAAAATGATTTGACGGGTGAGGACTGTTCGCTGGATGACTATAGGCATGCAGAGCAAGCATGGTTAGAATTTAGGTGTCGCACTTTTGGTGACTACAGGCTTGCCTACTTAAAATTAAACGTCTATCTGTTGGCTAACGTGTTTGAGACTTTTAGGAAAGTCACATTAGAACAGGACGCCTTAGACCCCGTCCATTTTGTTAGTCTACCGGGTCTGTCCTATCAGTCAGCCTTCAAGATGACGAAAGAGAGCATTCATTTACTGCAAGATGCAGAAATGTATACGTTATTTGAACGTGGTATTAGGGGTGGCTTAACATTTGTCAACAAACATGTTGTCAACAGCACCCAAGACATAGGATCGACCACGCATTTAATGTATATAGACAAAAATAATTTGTATGGCAGTGCACTCTCCAAGCCTTTGCCACAGTCTGACTTCCAATGGGTAGAGCCCCATGACATTGAATACTTCTCCAATCCAGCACACATCATGGCACTGGGAGATGAGGCCGACATAGGTTATTTATTTGAAGTCGACCTCATCTATCCAGACTGCATTAAGAATAAGACAGTTGATTTTCCTCTCGCACCCGAATCTGGCATAGTCAGTCCAGATATGTTCTCTCCCTTTATGGAAGAACACAATAAGCAGTATGAGGCGGAAAATGACTTAAAGTATAAAGCCACTAGGAAGTTGTTGCTCACCCAATTGAACAAGCAGCATTACATCGTGCACTATTCCATCCTCAAATTCTATCTAGGTATGGGGATGCAACTTGACAAAGTCCATCGTGCTATCCAGTTTAGGCAGTTAGCCCTTTCTAAAACCGTATGTAGAATTTAATAGCAAGAAACGGGCTGAATCCAAGAATCCTTTCGAAAAGGACTTCTTTAAATTTAAGAATAATGCACTCTTTGGGAAAACCATGGAGGATGTAAGAAAGCGCATGGACTATCGTATCGTAACTGATCCGGAAACGAGTATCAAGTTATGTCGCTCGCCGTTGTTTTGCCACCATGATGTCATTTCCGAAGACATCACTGGTTTTAAAATGTTAAAATCTAAAGTAGAACTTTGTAAGCCCATTTATGTCGGTCAAGCTGTCTTGGATCACTCCAAGTTAGAAATGTACAAGTTGTTTTACCACACTTTTAAGACGTGTCCACTTCTCCAACGTGTGGAATTAGTAGGAGGTGATACAGACAGCAACTTCCTAGCTTTGACAACCACCAGCCAAGTCAAGTAGGAAGATATTTTAAAATATTTAGCACCCAAGTTTGATAGTTCCAACTATCCCACTGACCATCCGCTCTACTCTACCTTAAATAAAGGGAAGCTTGGCTGCTTCAAGGATGAGTGTGCCGGAAAACAGATAGAGGAGATGATCTTGCTTCGCCCCAAGATGTACTCAATGAAGCTAAAATCCTCAGAGCCTTCTATAAAACGGGCGAAAGGCATCTCGAAGTCAATCGTTAGAAAAATGACACTTGGGGACTATCAAGATGCCTTAGATTCTCTTAAAATTAAAAAAGTAGAAATGACTATTTCAAAATCACAGTCGCATCAAGTCAGAACAACTACGTTTAGGAAACGAGGTCTCTCAGCTTGGGAAGACAAGCGATGCTGGATGAGTCCTAACCACTCATTATCGTACGGCCATCCAGACACTCATCTACCTCCACCCAAGAGACAGAAACTTTCTCCTCCTGCGTCCGGCGATGTCTGATGATGAATTGCTTCCTCTCTGTTGCGGTTGATGTTTTGCTTTTTCGCTCCATGGCGTTTTCTATGGTGTGTTGTGAGTGAGTGCCTTGTTACATGCGTCCAACTCCTGATCACTTCATATCATGACTTACATATCAACTGGTTTTTCCTGACGTTTTCTCCCTGCACATGAGTGACTTTGTTTTCTCCCTGTACATAAGTGACTTTGTTTTCTCCCTGCATATGAGTGACTTTGTTTTCTCCCTGTACATGAGTGACTTTGTTTTCTCCGGTGATGTGAGCCATAAAAACTTTGTTTTCTGCTACCATCAGTATTAACTGCATGTGGCTGTGATGAATATCGGTTGTGATGATGAATAACATATCATGTACATACTGTGTTGTTTTCCTTTTGACATAAAGATGGGATTCTCACTCATTAGACAGAAGTAAAAGTTTTAATCATTTTGTAAGATGGGTAGGGTTAGAAATAAAGTTGTTGATTGTAAGTTAGAAATCAAGTTATCACCATGTCGCTGTTTGTAAGATAGTAGGTGAAATGTAAATGAAGTTAGAATCACTGCACTGTTTGTAAAGTTAGAAATAAAGTTATACCCATGTCGCTGTTTGTAAGATAGGTGAAATATAAATGAAGTCATAACCATGTTAGAGTTTGCAAGTTAACATCCTCACCAACGCATGTAACATCATGACAATTTCTTCGGCTTAGGAAACATCAACCACTTTGCTGACTCATGTCTATAAATAGCTCTGACTCATGAGGTGGTAAGGCGCCAGTCATAAGAATCTAATCATCTTGTTCAACCTTTTCACCGACACGTGTTGGCGTGTCATTTAACATCGATGGCCCCTCACGTCAGACAGCGTGAACTTTTCACCCACAAGTGTGTGTGGGCGTTATTTATCAGACAAAGCGATGGCGCCTCACGTCAGACAGCGTGACCTTTTCACCGACAAGTGTGTGTGGGCGTTGTTTATCAGACAAAGCGATGGCGCCTTAAGTCAGACAGCGTGAACTTTTCACCGACAAGTGTATGGATATCATTTCATGTCTATAAATAGCGCTGACTCATCATAAAGTCATGAACCTTGTTGATGACCTTTTCACCGACAAGTGTGTGGGCGATAGTTCATTGCAATGACTCATTCAAAAGGCATCATGTGATTAACACGAATCTATTAACTGTGACTCATACAGGTAACGCATTAAAGATTTAACAATGTCAAGTACTTTACTTATATCACGTAAACCAGTCATGATACAATGTCCGTTGTGAAACACTGCAATATGTACAGGATGCCACTTCCGAATCAGAGCATCAGAAAAGAGTTCTGTTTCATAAAATATACAATGATTACTGGTTTTAATGTTGGCTGGATTCACTAACATCTTCAATTGAACAGACACTACTATATTCTTCAATGTCAGGGGACTGAGGCGCAGATGAGGCATGAGTGTTCGCATTTTCTTGACGACTTCGTAACACATGGACTGCATCATGAAATGAGAAAGGTTTCCTAGGACTTGGATTTTGCCGCAGCGAAAGATTTGAAGATTTCGACCGTTGCTCATGCGACTGACCAACATTTGCGGACGACCGCGATGATAGACTGAATCGGAAAGATGGGTATGCAACTGTTCTAAATCGATGTCTCTTCTGAGATTCATTTCGCGCATGGCGTTGATGATGCGGATGGGGAGCATGACTCACAAATGACATGAGGGTTGAGTGAACTTCCCTTTTATACTTTTCCCATGAGGGTTTTGGAATCACAATGTAGCAGTGATCATTACGTAGAATCATCTTTTGAATGCGAATAAATACAATGCCGTCTCCTACGTTAATGACGCGGCAAGAGTTGGATAGGATTGCGCGATGTAACCTTCGTAGTTGAAAGCGTTCTAGAGTTATCTGAAGTTGACGTTTCGTTTCATGAAATGTAACGCACTGACGTTTCCATGATACATGGAGCCATGCTGATAATTTCCACATGATTCAAACATGAGTGAAGAATGGCATGCCTAAGAAGGATTGAGTAATGTTCATCTGTCTATGATGAGTGTAAACGTTGTCACAGTTCTCCTTTATTTCCCGTAAACTAGTTGTGACACTTTTGTGTTTCACTTCATCTAGCAGGTTGATTTTTATCTCACACATGCTTTGAGTGTTTCCTAACTCATATGCATTCGACTTACAACGTTACAGGTTGTTATGTCTATACTTGTATGCTGTCGATGTAGAGTGCAAACACGCTGTCTGTCTTTATTTACAAAACAGTCTACACACGCATTCAATTTGATAAAGGCAAACAATACATTTAGTAAAGGTTGTACGCTAACGAGTGTGACTGCAAAAACGTTTCATAAAACTTTTTTCAACGGTCGCTACGTTTCACAACAACCTGTCAAAGACTTCTTACAAAACTTATTTCAACATTTGCATTTAAGCGAACATGTGCTTCACGTATTCTACACGAATGGTTAACGCATGTAATATAAAACCCTAAATCCAACCATAGAGGAGCCTAGCCTTGGATTATGGACTTTAGAACCCACGCGATTCAATGTCATGGAACTAGCTCTCACACACTCAACGTTTGTGACAACATCTGGTTTTATAAAACATTCAACGCTTACTATTAGACCTTGTGTGAAACAATCTATACAGTGCAGTAAAACTTTCTAGCGCTGTGGTGAACACAGTTTTCATATAACATTCTTCACTCTCAGTCTCACTGCAGTAGAAAACTAACTGCTTTTAGTAAAACTGATGAAGCTAATCTAACAGTCATGAAGTTTGAATTTTCTAATAGGGAAACATTTGCCAACTGTCTCCAATAAAACTTTCTAACACTGTGAAAGTAAGTTACAAGACAATCTACACTGAGCACTAAACCTTTTCGATTAAACTTTCTAGTGCTGTGATGAGTTTGTTCAGTCATACAACTTCGATGATTAAATTTTATTTTCACAAACGTGCGTCGCGGTAAGAACTAGTTGACTACACTAACCCTTGCATTTCATGGCATGCGTGTTTCATAAAACGCTATGATCAAACTTAGCTAACTATACATCAACCTGTGTAGCAGTAAAACTTTTACAAACCATGATACACTTTCTAACGACACTCACGAATAAACGTTATGATCAAACTTTCTAACTATACATCAACCTGTGTAGCAGTAAAACTTTTACAAACCATGATACACTTTCTGACTAGACTTACGAATACAACTTCAATGATCTAACTTTTCTAACTATACATCAACCTGTGTAGCAGTTAAACTTTTAAAAACCATGATACACTTTCTGACGACACTCACGAATAAACGTCATGATTAAACTTTACTTTCTCAAACGTGTGTCACAGTAAAACTAGTTGACTACACTAACTTTGCAAACCATGATACACTTTCTGACTAGACTTATGAATACAACTTCAATGATCAAACTTTATTTTCACAAACATGCGTCGCGGTAAACTATTTGAATAAACTTTGCTTTTGCAAACCATGATGCACTTTCTGACGACAATGAGAAGAGCTTGTTCACTAGCGAAGAGAGAAATCTGTGATGCGTTGCGTGTGGCGCATGAATGTCTTCCCGTTTCATCCCTTCATCATATCGTCTCCGTGATAGAGACAAGAAGAACTGATGGTTCATTCTCGCATGGTTGGTCAACTGTCAAGAGACAAGTGCAATGGAGATTTTATGAGGTAACCTGTGGCAGATAGCTAAATGTCGCCCTGGCGGTCAGAGTACAATGTTGAGACGAAAGGCAACCACTTGGAAACATGACGCAGAGAGGTTTCACAAGGATTACCATTGCCCACGTCCCGTGCAGTACTCATCGCTACGGACTTCACCGCTGTCTCGAAAGAACGCCTACACACAGGAAGTATGACACCGAAAATCTCCGTGACTTGCACCGTCCATGACTTGATCGCCAGACATGAAAACCGGTAGAGTTGGTAGGAGGTTGACAGACTTTGATCAGCTTGATAGCAAGCCACAGAGAGCTTGATTCACCAACGTTTTGCAATGGAGATGTTTAGAGGCCACCCATGACAAGATAGCTAAGACTCAACCGATTGGCGTTCAAAGTGCTACGTTGAGAACTGTGTCAAATGCCCAACATGAGACATGAGTTGCCCCAGCGGTTTCGGTCTAAACTATGACACACTCCCTTGCCACACTTATCACTACGGCATCGTCCGCCGTCCCGAAGGAACACCCTGTCAGTGGAATATTACAGCAAAACTCTCCGTGTCAGCCTCGCTTTCAGTGAAAAGCTGCTTGTATCATGAGAAGACTGGCTCAGACATCATTAAAAATGCTTCCATTGACTTCAGCAGGGTCGGAAACCCCAGAAAACCTCCAAAACTAGTGAATTTCAATTTTTCAACTTTTTAGAACTACTTATGAAATTGTATAAGTAGTATGTCACTTAGGGCAGGTCAATGGCAACCGAACCTTTTTTGAATCAAGTCAAACGGACTTGTAGAAGCAAAGTTACAAGCCTTTAAAGTTTTGGAGTCTTTTACGGTCTGGAGACGAAGGCCATCTCCTGGCAAACCTCTAAGTCTGACGCCTTAGCTGACTTCAGCCATGAAATTTTCTAAGTCGGTTTAGTCGGTTTCTTACAGAAATCCGGTTTTTCAGATTTCCAATGCTATCATCGGAGCTCCGGAGTTCACCTACCTCAACCGAGTCAGGAGGAGAACTGATTTCCACAAGCAGAGTTTCCACTTATATAGTGTGTGGCGATCAGACGCTGAATCCGAATGTGTCCTCCATTTTTCCATCCAATGCTTCGTTTTGGCTCTACTGCCCACAGCCATCGCAAAAATTCTAACTCGTTTTTCGGAAAAATGATGAAAATTTTTTTCTCTCCGATGGCTTTCAAATTTACCATGCCGAAGCAGAATTTGACGCTGATTCCAAATCTGGGTCTCTGTTTTCCCGTCCGAGGCTTGCTTCACCCGCTAGAGCGATTTTCGTAAACATTCTAACTCTGTCGTTTTTTCGTCAAGGTCTAAAATTTTCAATAACGTCTCACCTCTAAACGAAGGCAGAGTGGAACAAGCCATGTTTTCCACTGAATTTGTCTCACTCCCAGCTTTCAAATGAGCTATTGCACGACTTTCTATGATCTCTGGAACCAAAGTTAGACGTTTGGAAGGGGGACGTCTTCAAAACTTTTTCTCTCCGATTGAGCTGGAAACATCCTTCCTAACCCAAAATTGGCCAAAAATTCCGAATCTGGCCTCTTTTTTCCCATCCGAGCACTCCTTCTGCCCGAAAAATGGACTTTCTCATCCCAAAACATCCAAAACCTGACTTTTCCAACTCTGACGTCTTCCTGCCATTTTACTCCCTCAACCCAAGAAAATGAGTCCAAACTGAGCTTTCCACTGCATTTTCTCACTTTCAGCTTTCAAATGAGCTATTGCACGACTTTCTACGATCTCTGGAACCAAAGTTAGAAGTTTAGCAGGGGGGGACGTCTTCAAAACTTTTTCTCTCCGATTGAGCTGGGAAGACGTTCCTAGACCCAAAATTGGTCAAAACGTCCAAATTTCCACTCCGTTTTGCCATCCGAGCACTCCTTCATGACGAAAATGGACTTTCTCATCCCAAACACCATCAACACCCACCCTTTTCCAACTCTATCCCTCACACATCACCTTCCCATCTCTTGCCTCAGGGCTCCTCCTTCCTTCCTTCCAGAGGGGGGGTAGGGAACAGTTTCCTCCTCTCGGACCCATTCCTCCCAACACATCCTTGGCGACTTCCTTCCAGAGGGGGGGGGCTGAGTCAGCATGATGACTCATCACTGCACCGCACCGTCCTTGCGTCTGGGATGGTGCTACTACTTTTACTGCTTTGAGATAACGTATATCCGCATTTCTTTTGCACGACATGTTTCGAGACATTAAAAATAAAAAATAATAACATTTATTACCATGATCATTGCTTTATCATCATAATACTACTTTTATGAAATTATAACTACTTATAAATTTTTCTATAATTTATCTACCCGTTAACTCCAATCATCTCATTTTGGAGGAATTCGATTTTTTCTAATCATTTGTATGAAGAAGAAGGAAAGGAATAGAGGTTTCTGCGGCAGTCACTGGATGCTCAGCACACCTGACATTTCAGTTGAAGTCGCTGAAATTGGATTTGATTATGGTCGTGATTTGATGTGGAATTCGTGACGAGCTTTGATGTATGATTTTTTGTACAGCGTTTCAATGTCTTTTCTGTCGCTGTGGTTGCTATAATGAGAAGCTTGACTTCTCCGTGTGTTCTTGACCTTTCAGGAAAATGTGTACGAGGATTTGGACGCCTGTGAGCTTTCTTCGTAGAGAGGATGATAAGACGCAAGTTCCTCCGTAATTTACACGTGCGCATAGAGTTTGTGTCTACCCACAGAGTCAGATTTCTATTCACATTCAAATATATCACATCATCTGGACATTGTTTTATCAGCAGTTTTGAAATACAGACGCAGTGTACAACAACATTGATTTAGCGAGCAGCGGCTTGCAGAGTTTATCACTTCTAAAAACAATTGTCTTCATGGAGGATGACAACAAAATGTCATCTTCGGTGAAACTGACAAGAAGGTCACTCAAGCTGAGGCACAATCGGAATCTACAGGTCAACCCTGATCACTAAAGTTAATTAATCTGAGAAATCCTGAGTCTGAAAATGCTCACTGCTTTAGATGTGAACATTTCTCTGTGGAAAGCTCCATAATTCGCCAGAGTGAAGCCGATATCTTCATTCTTCCTTGACGAATTGATGTTGTAAAGCTTATCACACCTTAAATATCCTGTGAATGTGGAAAACTTAGAAATGTGGTTATCATGACAAACAAGTAAACAATAAAACTGAGATAACTCGCGGAAACTAGTCCATAAATCAATGTCACATGGTTAACTCTGTAATTTTTATTATCATCCACTTTCACTGAAAATATGATGACGGAAAGCAGAAACGAATATTGAATAACCAGGAAATAAGATTTAAGTAATTTTAAACAATTCCTGAACTGCATCATTAAATCCTCACATCCAACCATTCTCAGGAATCATTATTGGTTGCATTATGTTTCGTCTTTTTATTTTCAATTATCGATGAAGTTGATTTGACGACAGGCACTTTGACAGGACATAAAAACTACATTGAAAGAAACTTCACAGTCCCTCTGAGATCAACACAAACGGAAAATCAGGTAATCTCCAGCTAAAATAAAACAAAATGTCATTTTTTTTAGATTATTTGAAAATCATTGACTTGTCATTGAAATCACACACACCAGACGTCTGAATGAACCAATAGTCAAGTTTAACGTTGTTTATCGTCTTCTTTTCAGGAGAATCGTGTCTTCAGATGAATGATAATCTTGATAACAATGCTGGATGCTTTAGACTGAAATGAGATCCAAACTGATCAAGAAAACTTCTACGAGAATCATCTTCTCAAAATACTTTTTATCATTCATTTTATATTCCCAATCGCCTTTACAGCTCGTTTTGACTTTATAGTCAGTCATGTCTGCGCAATCTGTGATTTCTTCATGGTGATTTCATAGCCTTTGTATTTTTAACGTGCAATTTTTCAAATTTGATTTTGCTAAACAGAACATTTATATCAACACAACTGTTTTTCTTAGTATTTCGCATTTATGGAAATTTGACATGAATTAGTTGATAATGTAGTTGATTGGGTATTTACGAGGCACGATGGAATGATGTTCGTATAAAGGCACATTAATGATTGAAATAATGACAGGTGAAATAAGTAAAGAAAATAAAAGTTATTTTGATAACATGCACTATCTTGAACGCTTTCGCCTGTAATAATAAAATAGTGTCTTTACAATGGATTCCAGATAATACTGCATTGAAGGTTATAGACACAGTTTTATATCTATTAAAGGAGAATAAGTAAAGTGTGGTGATAATTATTTATGTGATGGATGGTGAATTAAAATAACAATCCAAGTAACTCGCAGTGAAAGATTATTTAGAATTCTTTGTATAATGGCTTCACATTATGATTATAGTCGTCGAAAGCCTCAAGATAAGATACGGTAAATCATGAGTTTAATTTTACTTTCGTTACTTAGAAAGTTGTTATAAATTCTTCATTAAAATAAACTTCCATGGAATGATACATACATTTTTCTTAATATTAATGAATAGCCGATGCTGTTGATATTTTCAGCCAATAATTCCCAATGTTTCGACTTCTACGCCTCGTTAGGGAACAAAAGAGAACCATGATGTTCTATTTTAGTTTTATTGATTGATACTTAGACAAAGAAATTCAATATCATGCAAGAAATAGTAGTATGACATGCACGCATGATGATATGCTCATAGGAAGGAAAGTATTAATGAAAATGCGCTGATGAATGTGTTTATGAATAAACTCCTAATTGATTATCGTCCCAAGATAATGTAGCATCCAAGATCAGCTCAGCTCTCGGATCAGACAAACAATTATATATTGGGAAGCATCTCATGCAGAAACAGCATCATTCTTTTACAATTTAAGATCTCTTTTTATGCAACCTCTTTGCATGAAATGCTTCAAATCAAAGTGAAAAAGTCAGTACTTAAATCATAATGTGACTTAGTGAAAGGAACTAATTTCCTTTCTTCCATCTTTCTTTAGTTTGCAGCATTGAATTTTCTATTTATCCCACCTCAAGGTGTATCAGTTCGATTTCTTTAAAACAATTATGTGAGGTATTAACTAGCAAATGAAAAATAACGTCAGAAGTTCTAAATTGGGATATGTTGTCATAAAACATTCACATTATTGTCACATTTCATTTTAATCTATTTGACAATATAAATCAAAATGAAGCTTCTAGCGTTATTTTTCAATTACAAGTATGTTCCTTGATCATTCCATGCCATCACATTTAGGTTCTTTTATTCTTTCTCACTCTAGAAGAATTATGAATGATTTTATTTTAGAAATTAATGGTTTCAACGAAAAATTCATTCATTATATATATACTGATAGTATATACATTTCCAATGAACTCTTCAATAAATTAGATGCTGCTGGATATGTTGGTGGGAACTGTGTCAAGGTAAAAATGATTATGGAAATGGCGGAATTATTTTTGCAATGTTTATTGCACCCAAAATAAAATATTGTATTACTGTAGACGAATAAGAAAGACAGTAATGTATATATGACCGATCGTGGACAACTAAAAAACTGAAATACCTCCAGAATGCAAAATCGGAATATTTTATACACTGAAAAAGAGTTTTATAAATAAAAATAATATCAAGGATAAAATTAAAAATAAAGTTCTAAGCTCGTTGGGATTTTTTCATATACTGAAAAGAGGTTTCAAAAATATCACGTAGTCAAAAATTTATGTAGTCTAAAAAATATCAAAATTTCACGTAGTCGAAAATTTAAGTAGTCTAAAAATTTCACGTACCGTAGTTGAAAATGTAGGTAGTCTCAAAATTTAGGCAGTCTAAAAATTTCACGTAGTCTAAAATTTAGGTAGTCTAAGAATTTCACGTAGTCGAAAAATTTCACGTAGTCGAAAAATATCAGAAGATTGCATTCAAAATATATATTAAAAAATGGAAATCTCAAAAATGTAAGAAACCTCAAAAATGGAAGAAACTTCGAGAATGGAAGGAGCTTCGAAAATGGAAGAAACTTCTAGAATATATCCTTCGTTAATAAATGAACGTAGTTCCACTTTAATGGACATTGAAAAGATGAACATTGAAAAACACAAAGATAGAGTACGTTATATGAAAGATAAGGAATCTTAATTAATATTTATATTAGAACATTATGATAAATTAAGAAAGAGATGGTCTAAAGTTAAGAATGTAACACAAGGAATTGGCATATTCTTAACAATAAGTTTGGGTGCTGTAACAGTTGTTATATCTTCAGGTGTTTTAATAATTCCAGTAGTTGCTACAGCTTTAACAGGTATGGGTGTTTTTGCAACTTCACTTGTTACAATGTTAGATAAATCTTTAATAACTAAGAAACGAAAATCATTAAAAACTAAACATTTACATATTAAAGAAGTCTATGACAAATTACATTACTACTTTCAAAGAGTATGTGCTGATAATGTTATTACGTTAGATGAGATTAAAAAATTTGATCAAATATCATTTCAATTACAGTCAGAAAAAGTTGATGACAAGAATAAACAAGATGGCAAAATTTCTAGTGATGGTAAAACTTCTATTGAGAAAAGCAAAACTTTAGACGCCAAAGCAATACAAAAATAATTTGTTCAGTAAAATGTTTTTGTTGTATTCCAATGTCGCCACAAAATTCAAATCTTATATTTTAAAAATGGATAAAATTAAAACTGATAATCAAAAAAGAATCCAACAATTAGATAAGTTACTAAAACAAAAAATATTATGAAAGAAATTCATACTCAGCATAGAATGTATAAAGCTGGTATTCAATCTGATATGTTTGAAAAAATGCAGCAAATCGAGCAAGTAAAAACTGATTTTGAAAAAACTATTGAACCATTTAAAACTCTTGAAAAAGAACTTACAAATAATAATAAACAAATTAATATAACAGATCCAGCTCACAAAACTATATTAGATGACTATGGATTGATTACTAGAATCAATCATTAACGGTTGTCCGGTCTTGATGCTCGAAAGTGTTAAACGGCCGCAAAGGGTATGTCATACCCTGTTCATAAAAAACGATATTATGTCATCTTATAATTACAAATCGATACTCCTTATGATTGCTTCTTTTCCTAATTACAATGATATAAGTTTATTATTTGTTTTTTATCAAGTTTGATATAAAGTATCGACATATAATTATTTTTACTACTATTATTATCATTATACAGAAATGAAAAACGTCATTGTAATCCCAAAAATTTCTGTATACATGTGTATACTGTAAAATGTTTTTTACACTCAAAATTATTCATCAGGTCTGCATGATTGCTGAGGTCAATAGAGAAAACAAAATCACGACAATTCTTCACAATCAATACAAAAATATGATCTATGCTCATTACAGATCGTTTTTTTGCATTTGCTGCAGCAAACGAATGTTTTTCTATCACGTGAATAGGGACAAAAAGAGCATCTCTTGGGTGAAGGGATGGAGATTGAGCTCGTACCTCGTAGCCCAGGTCTTGAATTGCTGCTTTTGACTTTTTTGAAATGCCTGTCTCATTGATAATCCTTCTTTTGATATGAGCATCGATCTGCAGTTGGTATCCACAATTTTTGAGAAATGTGTAATGCTGTTCACTTTTTTGTACGATATTTGGATGTTTGTTGTAATGCAGAATTGCACCATTATTGCCTGCCACATCGACCATGTTTGAAAATATCGCAAATGGCCATCTTCGGCATTTCCGTTTGCATGACAAACCTCTCACACGTTTATCAGCAACATCAACTCCGGATTTCGTCTCATTGTATAACTTGACTGTACATGGTTTTCTCCAACATCGGGAACAGGAACAATTCGATTACATGTATCCAAAAGAAGAACCGGTTTCGTTCCCTTGTCCCAAAACGAAACCAATATACCTCCCTGATCGTCGTAGAATACACGGGTATCTTTCTTCTGGCGGTTTTTCTCGTTTGAAACAAACACTTTTCTCCTGGATGGATTTGCTCTGTTCCATTCGTGCATAATCCGCCTACCTTGAAGATTTGTGTACAAGACTACTTCGTCCAGAGTTTTATCCAAAAAGATGAGTATTGCTTCTCGTTCATTTTGGGGATTTATACCTGGTGCAGGTCCTTTCGAGAATCGAATAATATTTCTTGATGGTTCTCGTCCAACATTTGATGGTTCATGATCGTACCAAACACGACCGGAAGGAGCCACAAAAGTAGTAGGCCTACCAGCACCTTGACGGGAGAATGACGTTTCCCCTTCGTCTTCTCCTTCAGAATCAGATTCACTTCTATCGACCTCATGCAAAAATTCTAAATCTAATATATCATCGTTCGTATCTGAAGCAGGAGGAAGTTCATCTTCAATAGGCAGGTTAGACCGAATAGGCTCATCTGCAGCGTTATCAAAAACATCAATATTGAAGTCTTCTTCATCTGACTCATCATCCTATTGCAATATCATAGCGATGGCTTGATCCTTAGAGAGGCGCTTAGGGCGGCTCATGGCTTTAGCGGTACTTGCAGTAGTCGGTTATCGATAGTGAAATAGTAGATAGTGAATCACAGCAAGCTCGCTGAGAGAATCTCAAGTGAGGATGCCAATGCATTACTGGGTGATTCAATGCTCACATGACAACCGTTTGACCAATGAGAAGTCTCTTGCAGCATCGACAAGAAACGTTTGCATTCACTGATATTTTTACGAACTAGAAATGAAAATGTATGTATCCAAAGTCGCACAAAACATAGGAGGGTATCACATACCCTGTTGGGCGTTCCAGGGCCAATTCATACATAACAGAAAAACTATATACGCTATTTTAAAACTCTTGTACACTTTTAAAGAACATCGTATTTCAGCAAAAGTCATGGAATTTCAAAAGAATCGGTGGATTATTTTAGGATTTACAAATCGTTGAACATGTCATAGGGTATGACATACCCTGAAAACCGGACAACCGTTTATAAGAAATTTCCAAAATCTATGCAATTTGAACATTCTATTTCATTTATAGATGGAAAAACAATACCTAGATTTTATCTCGGACAAAAAGAAATATTTCCACAACCTTTTCGAGGTTTAATTTTTTCACCAGATAAATCTCCTTTTAGTTTAGATAGAAATTTTGTTGATCTTTTAAGAGGAGCAGATTTAAAAAATTATGCTGTAGAAGATCTCATAAAATATAAAGCTATGTTAGATAGAGTTGGTGCAGTAAAATCTCTTAGACATTATAAACAATTACAAAATTTAATTGTTGAATATTTGACATAGGTTGAATTTCTTGAACAGGTTGCATATTTTGAATAGGTTTCATATTTTGACCTTGTTGAGGTATGAACAAATTTTTTAATTGTTGTGATTGACGAATGTATTGCTTGCATGTCATAGGTATTAATTGTTGCATACTTGACATAGGTTGCATATTTTGTTGAGATTTTTCTATAAGTTGACCACATGGTGTATATTTCATATGTGAATATAAGAACGCTTGATTTGTAAAACGCATATTACAAACTTGACAAGTTTGAGTTATTTCCATTTTTTATTTTTATGCGAGAAAAATTTATTTTTTATTTCCATGACATATCTTTTATTGTTAAAAAATGTTGCTCAGAAATAGAAATAGAAAATTATACTATGAAAACTGGAAACGTTTTATCTGATCCATTACATCTTTCTATTCTTCCGCAACAAAATACAGAGTTAACAAATAAACAGTATGTTGATACACAAATTAATGACTTAAAAGAAAAAAATATAAACGATGTTTTGGTTCCACTGATGAATGAATTAAAGTTGCTTAAACTTAATGACAAATCATTAAACGAAAAATTATTAAAACTTGATAAAAAGGATAGAGAGCTAGAAGCAGATATAGCAACTTTTTTAAAAAAATTTAGAACAATCAAAAATTTTAATATTACTTTCTATAAATTTAAAATCTGTAGTCATTAAAAATAAACATCAGATACAACTATTAAAATAACAATTAGAAAATGAATTAGAAACACGTCCTAAAAAAATTTTTAAAAATTTGAATAAGTTACAAGCTACATTTCAAAAAAGTGTTGATGAATTAAGTTCTAAAATTACTAAACAAATGAAAAAGATGAATAGAATAATAAATGAAGTAAACTCACTTAATCAAAAAGTTGATAAAGTGAAAACTCTTAAAATCAATTTAGAAAATGAAGTAAAGAAAAATTATAAAGGAAATAAAGAACAGTTAGATGCTGTTGTAAATCAGTTAGATGTTCTTAAAATTAAGTTGAAGGCTCTTAAAACGGCGTTGAAGATGAATCAGCAGAAAATGCAAGCTAATAGAAAAGAAATTAAAATACATCACACGCTGCTTAACGCAATAGAGAAAGTGAAAAAGCAAATTAATAAAGTTATCAAGCGGTTGTTGTCCATTCACACACGTAAATCTCAATCATAAACGTAAATATTTTTTCCAAAAGTCAAATTTAATCCAAAAGAATGCCAATAATTTATAAACACAATCTTAAACATTTTGCTTCAAATAAAAAAAATTGCACATGAACCATCTATAAAATCTATGAAATCTGTTTACCATTACAACAATGTAGAAACAGTTCAAAAAGAAGGAGATGGAATATTTTCTGGCATCAGTGATAATATAGGAAGTATCGTTAATGTTATTAAAAATAATAAAGATTTAAGTACATCTGCCGCAAAAGGAGCAGCTGCTATAGGTAGTACAGCTAGTGCAATATCAAATGCTGTCAAGTCTCAAAACGAATTAAAACAACTAGAAACTATTCGTAAACTTAAGAATGATTCTGAAAAACTAAAAAAATTAAAAAACTTCCAGAGGAAACAAAAAACAAACTTGCCAACATAGCCGCTGAAAGTAAACAGGAGAAGAAATCAATTGAAGAAATAAGAGGTAATGGTTTAGCAAAATTCTAAAATATGTTCGAAAAGGAAACCTAAGAAAATATTTTTCTGTGGTCGGGAAATTTTTTTGTGTGTGAGAAAAAACAAAAAGATCAAATTTAATAATATTTCCAACATTATTTACACAAATGCGTAATGTTGCAGCTCAAAATATAGAAACAATAAGTGATTCTCCAGGTGTAATTGATACAATGCTTAGATTTCCAACAATTGGTGAAAATGATAAAGAGCATGAAATCGAAGGTTAGTTTCCTGATACTAATGATGGTATAATTGTTGATGATTTATCTCACGCTGGAACGGATGCAGCAGGAATTGCGGAAGATGTAGAAAATATTCCCGGGTGACGGGAAGACCAGTTAAGGGACAAAAAAACGACACCCCTAAACATTCATTTTTTTTGATATTATATAACATGTGCATTTCATACATAAAAGTTATTAAAATATTTATCGGGCTCATTGTGTGTAATAGGTGATTTTTCAAAATGGCCGCCAAAAACTATAAAAACCCAATTTCCAAGTAATGAATCTGTCAAGAGCTATACAATTTTTCTTCTACGCATAAAATACCATCCGGAAATTCCAAAGGCATGATATAATACATCATGTCTGCTGTTTAGTGTCATAAATACGCCTATACATAGCTTGTACTACGCATAAATGAAATACTAAGTAGGTAGGTCTAAGGCTTCTTTTTTGGAATAAATTTTCTTTAGTTTCTATGAGTTTTGTCTAGAAAACGATACTGCGTGCTCCTGTTGTATAGGGAGATCAAAAGATATTTTTTGAATCACTTATTATGTTCTAAGCAAAGGTATGAGACTGCATCATAATACTCTATCATAGATGTTTCATAGTCAAAGATGTTTTTTTCAAAAAACGAATAAATCAAACATAGTTACGTATATATTTCTTTGTACGACTTGCTTAAGAACATTCATGAGTACCTAAGCGTTATATATTCACCAAGGTGTCGTCCGTTATAGCGTAGTACCGCTTTATGTTAACTTTATGTTAACTAACTTATGTTAGTTCCATAATTAACATTTGACTTGTCCACCTTTCCTGATGAGTTCCATATATTGTAAAAGTCATGATGGACACTTTCTGATGCTTGTTCTAAAAATTTTCCTAAAGCTGATTTAAAAAATTTGCAGAATTACACAACGTGACATAATAAAACATGAACTGCTGGAGTGGTACTTATATTCAAAAGATGGTACCTTTCTTGAAATATCGCAATTCGTTTCTCAAAATCAGGTAAGAGATCCTTTCCAAAGCAGGAAATCCTCACATCATCGAAGCTCTTAAATGCAGACAAATATGGCATGAGCTCATGGGCATTATTCTCCATAATAATTCGATACAAAATATCGACATTTGTTAAGAAGATCTGTTTGCACATATTCCCATTGAAATCATGAGAGTGGTGCGCTGGACGTGATATTCCAAGTTTGTGTACCCAAACATCGGAGACAATTTTTCCAACTTCTGATTTTTCCATTTCCTTGAACATCTTATTCGTAATGCACAATAGCATGTGAAGCTCTGGTGGAGGAATGTGTCGTAGGAAAATGTCATTATCTGGAGCCAGTATGAGAGGATCATTAACACAGTTCTGCACGTCTTTCGCTGCGACATTATGATCGGAACGGAATCGAGAGGACTTCGAGCGGACATCACCTATCGTTCTCAACGGATACTGTCTTGCACGTCGTGGTGAGGAGAAGTCGGTTTTAGGGCATTCACACCATAAGCATGGGTAACTACAGCCGTGAGCTTGGATACCAGCAACGATGTTAGCCAGCTTGAAGTCCATTGCAAAAGTAAAAGTAATATCTAAGTTCTTGAATTCCAATAAGTCCATGACTTTTTTAACATTAAAATGTGTCTCCTTGAGATCCGGAATAATTGCGATGATGATAGTCTTCCTTACAGAACTATTTTGAAATGATTTTGATTCCTCCTCATCAGTCATGAAGATGTTAAGGCAAAACTTCATAAACATTCCTCCACTGTCAATGCCTAGTTTGATATTTAGGTCATGACTGTGCAGGTCAAGACCACGTAGTGTAGTTGGCAGACGTGTCGTATCAGAGCAGGAACGTCGACACAGTACACAACTTCCTTTGTTACAGTTTCGAAATGTATCTGAGAGTGTACAAAAAAGTCTTCAAATTTTTTGTCCCGATCTTGTAGAAATGTATCTGTATACGGTTGCACAACTTCTCTGCCCATCACACTTCGAAGGAATGGAATAAGAGTTAACCTCATCTGTTTATTCGAGATCCCCATTGCCAACTTGAGAGAGCTCATCTGCGGAGAAGTGAATTGTGATGCCTTGTCGCTTGATGAGATGACGTTTACAGGTAACTGTTTTGGACCTCTAGTCTGTAAACATATCGATCTTGAAGAAGAAGCATCACATCTATCTTTTATTATCTTACTTGACACAATTTCTTTTGTTCTTTCGTCAGAGTTGCCACAAATTTCGATTAGATTTCGACGTAAGGTACTCACGTTGCATTTATGCGGTAATCCTCTTCCAACAGGTGTTTTACAATGAATGCATACTTTTGCGACGAGTTTCGTCGTTTTGCTAGATCCAGGAGTCAGAGGAGAGCGACCTTTTCTTGCTTTAGGTGCGTGTATGGTTTCCCTGGCAACTTTACAAATATCACAGTTACAAATTGGATTAGGAGAAGAGCGTGTTGACCTAGAGTATTCTGGTAGAATTTTTGAAAAGTCATACACTTGTGGAAGAACAGAGCGATCCTTCTTACCCGAACTGATGTCTGTTAATGTTGCTCTACATTTTCGTCGCAGGTAAACATTCGTCGTCGATTTCATAATTTACGATGAAGTAATCTTTAATCCGCTGAAGAAAAGTGGCAGTGATTTGATAGGAACCCTTCTCAAAGTAAATGATACACACTTTGTAGCGATTTTCATCATGAGACATAGAACGTCGTGCGTGAGCCATTTTGAACAGGAATGTAATGAGATGAGTTTGTCATTAATAGCATCAACGAATCAATACATTTGAATATTTCAGATAATGTACACTATAGAGGAATGTAATAGATATTGTACTAGATATCTACATTGTAAGCTTTATAGCTGCAACACGGTCATAGATATGCCATATTTCAAATACGACATTGTGAAAAGTTTTTAATGAGTTCACTTTCTTTGTTTTCCTTCACATTGTCATCTATTCTGACCATTAAAGAATATTAAATACAACACGAATGACAGATTTTTTATGTGTACTAGATATATCGAGTATCAGATAACTCATTAGTATTTACATTTAATTTGTAAACTTTACTTACTGTTCGTATGAAAGTAAAATGACCCAACGTTTTAGTGTTCTATCTTCCTATAGGTCTATATGTAATAGTGCATGTATTTGTTGTAAGCCAAACTTGAGTACCTGTAGACATACTACTCAGTATATAATTGACCAGACAGCAGGAGATAATATTTTTATTGGTTAAGATAATAAAACTCCCCAATGTTACGGCCGAATTTGTAAATTTAATGGTTACCATCGACCTAGAGAAGGCGCAGGACGCCGGAGGCCCGTTCAATCTTCTATTTACTCTTATCAAATTTATAAATTCAACCATAACATTGGGGAGTTTTTCTACACATGTATCTTAATAAATAAAAAATTACTACTTAACCATATTTAATTTATGAGTAGTATAAGCTATATATAGGTGTATTTATGACACTAAACAGCAGATATGATGTATTATATCATGCCTTTGGAATTTCCGGATGGTATTTTATGCGTAGAAGAAAAATTGTATAGCTCTTGACAGATTCATTACTTGGAAATTGGGTTTTTATAGTTTTTGGCGGCCATTTTGAAAAATCACCTATTACACACAATGAGTCCGATAAATATTTTAATAACTTTTATGTATGAAATGCACATGTTATATAATATCAAAAAAATGAATGTTTAGAGGTGTCGTTTTTTGTCCCTTAACTGGTCTTCCTGTCACCCGTGTATTGCAAATCATTTAAATAAAACAAACAATAGTGCATATAAAGAAAGACGTGAGTTTAACAAAAAAGGTAAACAGACAGTAAATTGGTCATTGTCTCCATTATTCGGATATTTAGATTATGATAAAATATCATGTCAATTAAAATTTAAATTAATAATTCATCGCACAGTAAGTAATGAATTAATCTTTTATTGCAAGACTCCTCTTATGGTAAAATTTCCAATTTAGATTTGTTGAATTATCTCTTAAAAGTACATTCTGGTCATCGGCTGCACACCGGAGGTGACATACAAAAAACATTAGAAAACTTTCCTGGATTTATTTGGAGTAAATATTCGAAAGAAAAACATCTTCCTGGTCATTCATATACCGGTCCAGGAACTCGATTAGATGTAAGACTAGATGAGAATAATAATCCAAAACCAGGTGAAGAACCAATAAACAGAGTTGATGCAGCAGTTTATAGACACGATTTATCTTATCGAAATCAAGACCTAAAATCTCGTCATGAAGCTGATAGGAAAATGATAGAAGAATTAGATAATATTCAAAATCCTACATTTAGAGAAAAAATGGAAAGAATGTTTGTTAAGAAAGCTTTACAAGCTAAAATATTTTTCGGTCAGGGTTTAGACAAAACTCATAACACTGAAACGTACGCGTCCGAAATTCACAAGGAATATAGAAAGCCTAAATATCTATTGAAGGTAAAAGTATTTAATAAAGATGATATTTAGAGTGTTGATCTTATTCATATGCCGAATGAGTCTGATTTTAAAGACGCATTAACCGTTATAGATTTGCATACTAGATATGCTTGGGTGAAGCCATTAAAGAGTAAAAGTGGTTTATCAGTTAAATATGCGTTTGAAGAAATATTCAAAGAAAGTAATAGAAAGCCAAAGAAATTGTTTGTTGATAAAGGATCTGAGTTTTATAACAGAAATGTTAAGCCATTATTTGAAACTGTTTATTCCACAGAAAATGCTCGAAAAGCTGTAGTAATAGAAAGGTTTCATAGAACGTCAAAAAGTGAATCATTTAAGAAATTTACAGAACAAGGTAATCAGAAATGGTTAAAAATATTACCAGGGATTGTAGAAGAGTATAACAATAAGATTCCTTTACATCCTTGTGTAAGGTCTTAATTTAATAAAAAAACGTTTTTCCGATCATTGAATTGCTATATTTAAGAACAAATCATACCTAATACTTAGTATGTCCCCCCTGTTCTTGAAGACCATGGAAACACGCTCTGGCATGGTGTCTACAAGTTTTTCACAATCAGATGCAATTTTTGAATCGTTGTACCAAACCTGAATAACAGCTTGATGAAGCTTACTTTTTGTTGAGCAGTCCATCTTTCGAAGGCGACTTTTGCAAATTGACCAGAGGTTTTCTATCGGATTTAGATTCGGCGAATTTCCTGGCCAGTCGAGCACTGTAACCTGGTTTTGTTGAAGAAATCCTTTAACTTTGGCAGACGTGTGACACGGAGCCATGTCATGCTGGAAAATTCCAGTTCCACATCGAAATCTCCGCGACAGCTCAGGTATTGCCAGCCGTCTTAAAACATCGACATATGGACTTGAACGCATCATGCCTTCAACTGGATGCAGAACCCGAACACCGAAGTAGCTGAAGCAACCCCAAAACATTGTTTTCTGTGGATGCTTAACCGTTTGATTGACATGGGAATCTCGTATCACCTCACCATCTGATCTCCGAACATGTTGACTGCGCTGCCCTTGGACAAACATATGGTTTTCATCACTAAAGAGAACGTTCCTCCAATTCTCTTTTGTCCAATGTCGATACTTTCTGGCCCAGTTAAGACGTTTCTGCTTCATTCTTCTTGTCAAAAGCTGCTTTCGGACAGGACGACGCGCTTTTCGACCAGCCGCTAACAACCGTCGCCTTACAGTAGAGGAGCTGATTTAAATTCCTTTGCTCTGTAAGTCTCTGTTGAGTTCATCACTCGACTTCCGTGGATCCTTTACACTTTCACGCAATAGATAAGCATCATCTCTGGACGTAGTTTTCCGTTTACGGCCACAGCGACCCGCCCGCTTTGGTGAGATTGAACCAGTCTTGCAATGAAGACGGCTGATGCGACTGACAGAAGAAAGACTCACGCCAACAACTGAAGCAATCTGTCGGTACGTTTTTGATGTGCGCTCTTTTAAAGTAATGAGCTTAACACGTTTCGCTGGTAAAACATCCATAACGTCGACAGAAAATGGTTCAGGAACGATTTCGGTTTGTAAAGAATCAACGTAAGAGAAACCTCTCTACACAACCAAATATAGTCAATATGACATTTTCTATGAAAATTTGAATTTAAATTCAAATGGTATAAGCACTTACAATGTGATAAAGGATTGAATGATTACTTGAAAATGAAAGATGTCTACACTATTCAATCTCATGAAAGTGGAGTATTGATACTTATTCGAATAAGTCGAGATGTATAAAAGAAGAAAGATATAGATATAGCTTAATGTAGTGTTGTTTCAATTAATTTGCACAATGATGTAAGTATTGAAGAAGCTCCAAAGAATGCTTCTAACGATCCAGATTTCATAAGAAAGAAGATATTTGAAAATAATAATGAGAATAATGCTGATTTACAAAAGCGAAAATTGAAATTTAAGATTGGTGATAGGGTACGAATATTTAAATATAAAAATAAATTTGAAAAAGGTTTCGTTGGTTATTGGACTAAAGAGATACTTGAAGTTTGTAAAATAAATCAAACTTATCCGATTACTTATGAAATTAAAGATTTAGATAATGAGGAAGTCAAAGGTAGGTTTTATGAAAAGGAATTACAAAAGACTGAACTTAAATTACAAGTATCCTTTTGCTAGCCATTATTTAATTCTAACATAATATCAAGAAATGGTACTCCTTCCTGTAATTTGGATAAAACGTAAATACATAATTGTCCACAGTAAGTTGTTCCTGGTTTTTGAATTTGAAAAGTATTGTATGTTCCATTTCCCAGTATTTCTTTTACTTCATTTGTAGGGGGAAGTCCATTTGAATCGAAATAACAATAAGAACCGTTTTAATTTCTTTGACTCGCAGACCAATGTACTCCTTTTTGTTCTGACGTGTAGAGATTTGTTATGAAGTTCAAAGGAATCGGTTTATTTTTAATCAAGTGCAATTCAACTCTCATCAATACGTGAAAATTCTTTATTCCCAATTGATTAGCAATTTTCTTTAGATCAAAATTCGTAGTTGTTTGTTTGCCGTATAATTTTAAAAACTCAGTCATGCTATTAACCTGAGGACATATGTCGCCTATATTACTCAGTATAACTGTCGGATTTTCATCATTCATTTTAAATGAAATAAATTCTATCATTAAATTTACCTAAGGCTTATGATCTTTTAGTTCGCACAATTCATGTTTCATAAATACATAAAAGTTTTTATATTCCTAATTGTTTAAGTATTTTCTTGACATCGAAGTTTGTAGTTGTTTGTTTATCGCATTGTTTTAGGAAGTCCTTAATGTTTAATTTCTTTTTGTTTTTCATCTATATTTGTAATTTTCTTTGTTAGTTAATTACGTGAAGACTGAAAAGTGACAACGACGTTGACAGTTGATAAATCTTTATTCATCAGAACAAAAGGGAATACATTAGCCTACTGGATAAGAGAATAAAGAATCGCAGATTCCCATGAAGCGTCAAACTTCAATCTAAACGCTACAACTATTGGTGTTGTTGATTATTTTCTTCTCTGTGAGCATGCTGTTGCCGTTGTTGCTCTTCTATTCGCATTTGTTCTTGTACTTGTTCAGATGTTGGTGAGTTTGATACTTCAATATTAATAGGGTGACTTGTTTGCTGCATAATATTTTCTTCCTCCACTTCTGATAATTGTCTATTCATATTATAAAATAATTTCTGTCTCTGTTCAATAAGGTGTTGTTTTTTTGTCAATACTAAAATTGACTCTTCTTTCACCAAGATTTTGAAACAAGACACAAATGTTATGATCATTGTTATGATTTGTCTTGTTAGTCTTTCTATTCTCTGACGTTTTACTTGAAGACGAAGTCGGCGTTCAATAGATCCAACCATGATATTGTGATAAAGTCAACGCTTTACGCAAGTACTCTCTTTCAAAACGAACTAAGATAACTTTCAATTTTTCTTAAATCAGATACAGTTTATAAGCATCAATGAAATCCCTTTGACAACGTTGACGTGACAATTGTAACTTTCTAAAACAATAGAGTTCAAGTAAACCAATGAATCGCAGTTATTTTTGGAGCCAACGCGGCTAAGAAATCGGTTTTGGATTCATTTTTGGATGTGGTCGGAAAACTCTAAGCTCATTTGGCAAGTGGGGTAAGAGAAAGACATAAATGCGGGTAACAGCTGCTTGTTCTGAAATGCAATGTTTCATGAATGCGAGAAGCAACTGCATTGTTTCATGAATGCGGGAAGCAGCTGTTCCCTACAATTGGGCGATCATCAGAGTGCAAAGCAGTTATTACTAAAACACCTGAAGATTATTTATTACTAAGACAAAAAAAATTATTTTATGACTGAGACAAAAAACTATTTTATGACTGAGACTAAAAAAATTATTTTATGACTAAAAATTATTTCATGACTAAGGCTAAAAAATTATTTTATGACTAAGACTAAGATGTATGTACATGTAAATATGTAACCTACTTCAACCACACGATTAGTCTTCTTATGATAAAACTGTGCTACCATCAACTTTGATATAGACGCTGGTTATGGTCCCCATATTGTAATATGTGGCCATTTTAACAAAATGAACACTCAACATTTATGTAATGCATTAGGTTTGTCCACATTGGTGAGTGAGCCAACACGTGGTGATAGAATTCTGGACGATGTTCTTGTTGCTGAGAGGTTGGTCCCTTTTTTCAATTGTAAAATAGGAGCACCTATTGGCTCCTCTGACCATAACACGATCTTTTGTGCCGGTAATTATAGTGCTCAAATGTCAAATACTGAATGTTCAAAGCAACCTAGAATTGTTTATGATTGATTCCGGAAAAGCATTCGGTCATTTGTACAGGCAGTGAAAAATGTTAATTGGCGTGAGTTTTATGATATGTCGTGAACAATTGAGGAAAAACGTGAAATCTTTTATAATGTAGTATTTTTGTGTCTTTCTGAAAATGTTTCAATGAAAACTGTGATACTTTCGGATAGCGACAAACCTTGGATGAATGCTAGAATCAGTGATTATGCACGATACCATCAACTCAAAAATAAATTTTGCAAAGAGATAGTGAAGGCAAAGCGAATTTATCTGCCAAGAACTTATGGGCAGTGACGAACACTGTGACAGGAAGGAGAAAAACTGATTCCATGAAAGAATTATTATCTGAGTTTTCTGACTTGGAGGAAGCTGCTGAAGCCATTAACGATCAGTTGGCCTCATTCTTACAACAAAGTGGCACAATTAATCTGAAGGATGCGAACTTGCAAAATGATTGGGACATGTTTGTCGCCATCGACGAAGTAGAAGATCGCTTGAAAAAGTTAAGGATTGACAAAGCAGCCGGGTCTGATTTGTTTCCTGCAGTGCTGTACAAAGAAGCATCACATGAACTAGCCCTGCCTCTTTCACATACATGTATATTTAACTTGTGCATTGTGGAAGGTTATTTCCCATATTCTTGGAAACATGCCCACATTTCTCCAGTTCCTAGAGTCTCAAAGCCAGGTATTGACGATCGCACACCTATCTCTCTTCTACCTGCCCCAGCTAAGATTCTGGAATCAATTGTGTGTGGTCCGTAGCCTCAGAGAGAAACTGGAGAAAGAAGCTGGGGAAAGTCAGCATGGTGGTAAGCGTGGTGCGTCGACAACCACTGCTTTGATTGTATTACAGGATTATGTTACCAACCTGCTTGACCTGACAAATGTTGCTGGAGTTCAAATACTTTCTTACGACTTGTCGAAAGCTTATGATAAGATTGACCATGAGATTATTTTGCAACGACTTGTGACGACTAAATTCCCTGATCACTTTGTAAAGTTTGTGGAATCATATTTGTCACTCAGGACTCAAAGTGTGCGCTTACATTCTGTTGTAAGTAAACCCATTTATGTAACATCTGGTATTTCAGAGGGTATTTCATATTAGGACCCATGGTTTTGCAACAGGAAATTTGCAACCTGTTTATGAAATGGCTGGTATTGTGAAGTATGTTGATGATATCACCATCTGTATCCCTTTATATAAGTCTGGGTGTAATGAGCATGTTTTTGGAGGAACACAGTAATGTAATGTCAATGTGCGTGCAATGTGAAATTAGTCGTGAGTCAGAAGAAATCAAAGAGTATTGTTGTTAAGAAGACCCTGACTTGTCTGCCATTTCGCATCCCTGATGTTAAAACTTGTGGAAAATCACAAGATTCTTGGTGTCATTTGGAGCAGTGACTTAAAATGGAACCGTCATTTTGAATATATCTCTAAAGTTTTTGCACAGAGACTTCATTGCCTTAGATGTTGAAGCAATTTCTTGAAAAAGAAAAATTGATTACTGTGTATAAAAGTCTCCTTCTCTCGCTTTTAGAGTATTGTTCACCTCTTTCTGTTAGTATCCCAGCTAAGCTAGTCTGTCTGCATGAAGACCTTGAGAAATTGCAGAGACGAGCACATAGTTATTTGTGATGTCACGTAAGTGCGATTGTATGGGAAACCTTGCAGTGAGAAGACTGAAAGCTGCGAGAAAACTATTTGAAAACTGTCTATTATATTCTCATCCGCTACATCAGCATCTTCCATCTGTCAGTATGCGTACTGGTCGTGCCATATTACCATTTTGTGCAACAACACGCCGTTTGAACTCATTTTTTGTGTATATGTCAGCAGTGCAGCTAAGAAATTTTCCTTTTTTTGATTCATAGCTCGCATAATATGTTTTCATGTCATATGGAAGAGTGAAACAATTTTACAGTTGTATTGTGTTAGCTTTTATGTACATGTACCTATCCAAAGATGATTTTACTTTGACTTCTTATGATTACATGTGTGTCCTGTAACTTTCTGCTATTTGTGATTTTCAGTATTTTGAAATATATAGATTTCTATTATATTCTTTTATATATACTTGATCCCCTGATGAGCCTTGATGAAATTGTCGTTTGATTTTCTTTTTCTATTCACGAAATTTTAATGTGGACTCCCTAAGACTATTAGGTCAAAATGCTTGCTTTATAGGTCAAAGTTGTGCAAGCCCTAGTGATAACACAAATATTCATGACAACTTCGACGTTCATCTGTTTCAGATGCTCCTCACAGGTTGAAAGTATCGCCCAAAGATAAAGTATTTGCTGGAGAAAGTGTATTGTAAAATATTACAATAAGATGGAAAAAGGACTCAAAATTCACTGCCTAGGAATGACATTGTTCCAAGCATCACTCAGAGTAAATTTCACTTTATTGCCACTGTTGTATCTTTTTTCTATACGGCTTCCTTTGCACGCCGTTCTTTGCTGCTTTGTTCTATTTCAATCATTTGAGTTTTCCAAAATAATTGAATACACAAAATAAAGAGGAATACACAAATAATTGAAACAATAATAATAATAAGCGCATATTTCAAAAACAAGTCAATACACAAAAATCTCCAATGAGAAGCGGGGAGATTTATAAAAATATTCAGGGTCGTGTAGAGATGATGCAAAGTCAAGCAAAGATAAAATAGAGACTCAAGAAGAGCTGTTGAACAAAAGCGAGCATGATGTCATGAATCCGTCTCGTCGTTGGACAGTCTTCACATGCGGCAGAATCAGACTTCTACTTCGCTGAGATTGAGGAAAAGTGAGACGATGTAGAACATGGTTCGGGTCATTGAAAGCTTGACGGAAGAGACGTAGGGCGAGTGTATTTCTGCGTTCAGTGATGTTAAACATAGAGCACTTATCACATGATCTGACGAATAATACCGTGGAAAACAAGAACCAGCTGGTCATGTGTGAACATCGGCTGCAAAACACGTAAAATATAAAGTCTCTTCGAAGCGGAAGATGAAATATGTATGAAGTATGTTGTACATGATCTGACCAGGTCAGTTCCCTGTTGAAAATTAGACCCAGTATTTTCATGCATTTTACAACATCTAAATCAGCAACATGCTGTAAAGGGGTACAAGAAAAATTGATAGTCTTTAGTCTTACTTTCGTTGATCAACATTGGATATTCACTACACCAGATTTTAGAATGATTGATCTCAGATGTATAAAGGGACAAATAGTCTTCGTCATCTCTAAAAATGAGAATGATCAACGTGACATCATTAACATTTACATTCATTGGTTTGTAATCCAACAAGTAGCAAAGAAAATGGATATGCCCTAACAACTAGCCCTGCGGAACACCACTGGAAACATCTCTGAGGGAACTGATTGCATCTCCAAGCTTCACTCTCTGTTGGCGGTTGCACAAATAGTCGTTTACCCAATTTACAAAAACGTTGCGATTTGGAATGGATGAGCTTGATAAACAGGATAACAATAAGTTGTGTGGAACACAATCGAGCGCGTGGCTCACGTTGAAAGTCACGATTCTTACAACTCTGACATTGGGCAGTGACAAAAGTCTCGGAATGCTGTCATGAATTGTGACAAAAGCACATACAGCTGACGATCGTGGTCTGTAAGCAAACTGGTATCGATCATAACAATGGATGATGGAATCACGATAACAACTCACCACAATTTTTTCACATATTTGCTAATAATAGGGAGTGATATCGTGATATAGTGGCACATACAGTTATAAAGCAAGCATTATACCGGCAACGCATATTAAAAAAAGAAGCAAATTCGTGTAATTTATCAATTATACAAAAATCAACTATACCTATATCTGCATTTATATCTTCAAATCTAAATAGATTTTTTGTAGTGATACACTGTAACTGGATATAATTGAAAATATAAATTAGTTGCATGCAAGGAATAACTATTACTTAGATTGTCTTGTATAACATGCGTTGAAAGGCTTTAAAAACTTTCGGAGTATGTAAAACGTCTTATAAATCAGAGCATTGCCTTTTTTCATGTGTATTTCTTATCACGATCGCAGATAGTCCTCATAACATTCAATTATCGTGGGAGAAACACAAGGAAGTACTCACAGTGCAATGTCTACTTCTTGGACGTCCGACACCCGCCGTCCAACTCAAAGTACGTGATGCACAAGGAAGAGTGAAAGCTCAGAAAGGAAATGGGAGTGTTGAATTGCATTGGAAAATGAAGGATAATTTCAAAGAGCTTACACTGACGTGCTCAGCCACAAATCGTCATGGAACGATTAAAGAAAGTTGGATGGTAACGGAAAGTGACTTTTCCAAAGGTAAGATGCAAAACAACCTTATAATGAGGAATTCATAGTTCCCACTATACTGCATCATAAGATGTCGTGAAGCTTTAGCTACGATGTTTTTCACATGAATATTCCATTGGACCAATGGATTCTCAATTGCAAAATGCCAGAAACTAATAAGTAAGTAAGTAAGTAAGTAATTGTTTATTGTTCCACTACAATGATTCGGTGGACACTTACAATAGAACAGCGATAGTAACATCGATGTCAATATACATTTATACACAGAATGAGAAGTCAATGGTTAATGAGGTACATAAAAAGGAAGGACAAATATAAGGAAGGGATAATATTCATGAGAATGATGTTGAAAACTTTCTTACTTGTGTAATGGATTACACAATCCAATGCATCTGGCTTTCAAGAGGTCAAAAGGATTTTCAATGCATCTCGTGCCTGGTACAATTGTGAAATATGGCTTGCGAGCTGGGAATCGAACCCAGTCCTGTAAATGCTACACGAAGATCACCAAAATTAGCACATCTATACTCGGTATGCAGTGCAATTGATTCTCCGAAGTCGCTTGGAAGCAGTTGCTATCTCAGAATTAGAATGTTTAAGCGTATCACTTCACTAGAAGTGCAAACTGATCCTGAACGGCACATGCAGGAGCTTACTAAGTGAGCAAAAAGAAATTCTCAATGCTTTACTGTGATAGGAAAAACAGTCGTGCGTCGGTTGCGGATTGCTGTGAGCTCCTTCAAAATTCTCCGATCGCCACCATTCCTTCAGATTCGGAGAAATCAGATCATTGTCCACGGGTGTTGTCAATAATGCTAATCCTTCCGATCATTATTAAAAAAAGAAGGCAGGAGCACGATAATGCGTTTACGAACTTCTCTGTAGAACTTGATGTGGTGTGCGCCTTTTTGCTGTGTGATCCGGTTGATAACAGTCACTGAAACTTCGTACAATTTGACGTGCTTGGCATCGAACGGGCTTCTCATTGTTGGATTGCTATGGTATTATGTCAGTATATTGTGCCATTTCACTGGCATCACATGTTACCATAGAGGTCGGATTATTATATATCTGCGTTATCTAGAGCGGACATAAAATATCTCCAATATGCATTCATAACCGAGACAATAATATTCCAAAACCGAGTCATTTGTGAATGCGTCATTCAATGTTATATCGTTTGCAAATCTACCTGTGGACTCACCAGAAAGAAAAGTTTCAATACTTAATATTTACTGTCATTGGACGTTTTTCTTTCGTGTTGTCTACTGGGTTTGTAAACGGTCATTCATTTTCGAACAGGTGATATCCCTCATGTAGATCTTGCTATGCGTGAAAAAGGTAGGTTATACAGCATTCACATCAGAAGTTATCTCAAAACCACGTCAGAGAAGTTCTGAACTAGACCATGTGCCAAAGCCATACCATCTAGTCAACTTCAGATAAACAATCTATTTCTATGGCCAAGGCCCAAACTGGTGCCACCCTAGTTATCTATTGTCCTCTATAGACAAGAGGGGACAATAGCATAGATATCTGATCACTATGCATGTTGCGATGCTTCCAAGAGACGACCTGCCTAATTCTATGGTTGAAAGTGTTGTAAGTACGCCTATATGGGTACTGAGTATCTGAATATCAGTGTTGCAGTCACAGAATGGCATTGAATGGATTAGATATTTAAGCGCACTAAGTTACCACAGGTGCAATTAACAACTGTTTGACATCAAAAAAGAAGAAGAAAGCATAGTTCACGACCGTTCAATTCCAAGTTACAATGAGAAAAGTACAAAAGTAAAATAAAGATGTCGACATTTCGATGGTCACCTTTATCGAGACAAGTTAAGAAGAAAAGAAGTGTTGAAAATCATGACACGAAAAATGCCAGATTCATTTCTTGTTTGAACGAGCAATGAATGCGTTAACTCCTACTCAGCTCGTCTCACACATCTTATACAACCAATCAATTCTTCAGGCCAATTATAACTTCAAAAAGCAAGGGAGATGCTGATGGAAGGTGGAAGAGTTCAACGTCATGGCAAAGCAGCATGAGATGGCCGTTTATACTTTATAGTTTGATGCTGCAAAGAAAAAGGTATCAACACGAAAGAAAATGTTCTGCAACTTCCGCGGAGTGTAGCGGATGCTGACTTCGATGAACTTCATCGAACCTTCAATGAGGAATCGGCTTAGCTACCATTCCTCGACGATATAGAAAAAATCCTCGCTTTAGTTCTTTTGTGATATGTGCATCAAACTTTTTATGGAAATCACCGATATATTTCCAAATTCTCTAATGCACTATCTGAAGAAAAGTTAATTATTTCACGGTTTTCATTTTGCTGCAGTCCTTCATAAATTTCCAGCATTCATGCTTTTGTGTAAACTAATTTCGGACATATTTGACTTGTTTTCTCAGCAAAGTTGCTTCCGGTTTTGTGGAAATAATATTCTAAATTCAGATATCAATTCTGTATGAAATTATGTAGATCTATAAATGTTACCAACATGAGGAGGTCTGCTATGCTTTTCAAACTTTCATGATATGAACTATCAACCAACTCTACAGGCTACCATGAAATTGAAGTAAATAGCCCACATTTACACATTAGAATTATAAATTGATACCTTCATTCAAAATACTTGATTGAAAACAACCAACAGTGATAAACTAGCTGACTGCTAAATTAAGTCCAGAGTTTCGTTGAAGGCGTTCTTCCGAAAAATGAGGAGGCATGTTTCTGCAATGCCATTACCCTAGAAATACAGCATGTCTTCCGGTAACATTTCTTCATCACATGATTCACAAATAAATAACCAAATAACTTCTCTTTTATTATTTGCAAGATTTCTCATACGATGATGAAAATCATCCCAGCAGTCATTTATAATAGAATATAATGCCGACCACTTTTAATAATTAATTGAAGTTAATTGATGGCGCTCTCAAATCCGCATGGACAAATGTGAAGTTGCTGTAATCATTGGATTTAAGATAGAAGGCACGCGTTCCGATAAACGAATAAAGAATTATTTTCGATCATGTCTCAATTACACCTTGTAGTACTATTTTATTTTGTCGTGAGCCTCCCACATGGCCCGCTGCATGGTTTTATTCACTTTTGTAACCTTGAGAAGTGTTGAATTTCACATTTCAGAGCCTTCCGCTATACGTTGGAATACTTCAATGCTTCGAGGGATGCTGCGATCATTGAATACCTTGTGCTTACGTCGCTCCAAATGTGACTAACAGAATACAGCGTGTTCTCATCATCACCTGATCAGCTTGTTATGAATCAGTAAGTGAAACATTTCAACTAAGCAGCGTATTAACTACGGAGGGAAATTCAATTCAATATAAGCAATAATCTTGAATAAAGAAAATTGCCGTAGAGGTTGCATGATGAAATAAATCTATTGACAAACATGTTTCAATACTTGAAAGCGTACCATCATCAGTGAACAGCAAAAGTGATGAAAGGAAAAAAGTGATGCATATGCAAAGACTTAAATACATCCGAAAGTTCATTCAAAAGGAGCGCGAGCAATAATAGCAATAGCAAAGAAAAACAACTAAAATAGCAACAATTGATCAGTCTGCGTCTGAGTATTCATGAGTTTCATGTCAATTGAAGATAGCTTATAATACGTACAAATCCCAACACTTATGTCACTATAAAGATTATTCATCATTATAAATCATTATTCCGTTTGACGAGCATTCCTCCTTAATATACAAATACAGTTGTGAACACTGTCAAGAGTGCTGTATCGGAGAAACTCATCGCCACTTACACATTAGGATCAAAGAGCATGTCAACGGCAGACCAGCCTCTGAAATCTCACAACATATCCATTTCCCAAGTGAGAAGTCGTTCTCCATTCTATATCAATTATACTCGTATTGGAGAAACTTTACTGATAAAATCTTATATCAACCAAAAAATGAAGCTCATGAATACTCAGACGCAGACTGATCAATTGTTGTTATTTTAGCTGCTTTTCTTTCCTATTGTTATTATTGCTCGCGCTCCTTTTGAATGAACTTTCGGATGTATTTAAGTCTTTGCGTATGCATCACTTTTGCTGTTCACTGATGATGGTGAACTTTCAAGTATTGAAACATGTTTGTCAATAGAATTATTTCATCATGCAATAATCTTGACATGTAACTAAAACTAGAAGCTGTACAGAGGCATTTCATAGCAGCAATTAATTGTGTTGAATGACGTAGAATTGAAGATGTCGGAATTAGGCCTACTTGCTTATATCTGATTATGGTCGGTCAAATTTGAAAATTGAAGCGCTCGTTCAGCTACTTTCCTATTCAAGAGCATTGACTTCATCAAATGTAGGACGATGACTTTATCGATTATGAATTAGCAGAATACTACAAGTAAAATGGATGTCATGGATGAATTGGCTCTGACGCTCTTGTATAAAGGTGCACTTTTGTGTATCTGCATTTTAATTCTCATTCATATCAATGAGCTCTAATTTAGCTTTTTTGAAGGGAATGATTTTGTACAGTTTCAGAGAAATCTTGATAATTGAAATATTTTTAGGTCGGTAGAAGTTTTCGGTTCCAACGCATCTGATAAATGTCAATTTTGCTCGGGATATCTATGAAAACTCTGAAATTATATTCACTCGAATTCAGTTTTCTTTCAATTGCTGTCACGATGACCAGTCGGCGTTCATTCTCATCCACTGTTGAAAAAAGTCCAACACCTAGCTACTCATTGTTTTTGAAATGTAATTTCAACATAAAATTTGTACAGTCGACCTAGACATGAGGATGAAAGACGCTATGATATCTACATGTTTCTTGATAAATGATAATTATAAGAAGATGAAAGAAAGGAAATTCATTCATCTCCTCGCGATTGCTTAATTTGGTCTCATTGTGTTGATAAAATTGATTCACAATTATAAATTAAAAATTCATAATATTCACTAAATTCACAAAATTTGATGTCCGAAAAAACATTGAAAAGCAAATTGCCGAGAGCGTGGAGAATACATTTCCCAATATTTCAGCTGTTATGTAGTATTTGCATTGATTTCTGCAGTAATATTGCCTGATTGCATCCATGAGTCAGTGAAGTGTGAATATCACAAATTGTTAGGATTATGTTGATTAATAAAAACGGCATCTCAAAAACACTTCATGCATGACTGAATGATATTGAACATCGCCTGAAAGCGAAGCTGCCCGTACGTTATGATGCAACATCACGTGAATAAGGAGTTGCATCTTGTTTCATCATAATTTTTTCAAATATTAGGCCAACATGCGCATGAAAAAGCTAGGCTGTAGCTTGATATAGTAAGAAATGTATGCTGCTGGTAATAGATATGTAACTGAGAGCATTCATTGAACATTCTACAATAATTTGAATACATGTACATTTTGAAATACATGCATGTGTATCTAGAAGGAAGATAACAAAACATAGGCATATCTACATAATAATTCAATGTATTAACTTCTAAGTATCATAAATTTATAACCCGGAAATAGTGTCCCAATATTTTGCTATCAAGCCGAACACGAAATTCATTCTCAAGCCTGACCGTTACTCACACCTTTACTAAGTACTATCGAAATGTCAAATTGGAAGGAGTTTGGTACGTTTTATTGCCATTCAGCTAATGGTAGTAATCAGACGCAGTTATTATCATTGCAATATCAATAAGTCATTGATGCGATTAGTTGAGAAACAACGCACATGCTCCACACAACAGGAAGGAAGACTGAATTTGCGTGGTGACAATTTGTCTTCGTCATTATCAACTTGTCAATAATTTTCAATGTCACTTCTAACATCTGCACAGGCTCATCATCACTAATTCCACGATTTCAAAACTGTGTAAATATGATATATCCATTTACGCAGTTTCTATTTCAATTGTCATTGTCAAGATTAAGAAACGGCGGCAATTACAGAGGCGTAAAATAAATCATGATTAGCCTGATATGAGCTAGACTTGAAAATTCTGTCGAAAAATCTTGACAGTTCAATCCAAAAGATAATCAAGTTAGCAGCTAGTTTTGTCACAAATAAAATAAGACATTTAATGAAAATAGGAATGACAACAAATGAAGACGTAATTAGAACATCTGATTACGCATCAATTAATGAGCAGACTTTAATCGTTGAAGAAAGTTTATGAATTCTAACAACCCGCAAAAACGAGGACCCTCTGAACTATAAATGCATTATTCGAAAATGAACATTTTCGGTGATAATGTCACGGATTTTTTTATGTTTGATTTCATTTACAAAGGAAATTAAATATTCGGTGCAATTCATATTGTGAAAATGTTCTTTCCTCCAATGATCAATATGAACGTTTATTTCAGTTGCTATCTTTTATTGTGATGTGATCACTAAAAGTCGGGCACATATTGTCATCTAGGAATTTCATTTGTTTGACTCGCCATTCCTATTTGGTCAGTTTTTAATATCATGTGATTCAAAAATTAATTAGCACTTATTCAACAACGCTATTTGGAAAAAGATAGGTCTTAAGGGCGCTTTGGGCTCTAATACCCAAGTTTCAGCTTAGCCTAGTAGTTCCTATTAATTATGTTCACAGCTTAAAGGTTTCGATCATTATCAAAGACGTACTGTAATTTGTGTGCAGGCATAAAGTCCGATTTTTCTCAAGATCTTGTCATGCCTATGCAGTGCTCTTTCTGCAGATATTATTCATTCCCTGCTGCTGTATCCCCTTGATCTCACCAATCTGAAACTTTTCTTCGATTTCATGAGGAAATCTTCTAATGAGGAGCAGATGCGACCATATCTAATGAGCTGACTGCTGAAAACATTAACACCTATTTTGTGGTGCATATTATTCTCAGAAATTGTCAAAAGTGCTACTGGAAAGTTGAAGTCGTCCACTTTATGATAAACAGAAGTATAAACGTTTCGTGGGCGCAAATTTATATAGAGACAGAAGTAAGTATTTTGTCGTTATCATTTCTATTGCCAGGGCCTCGCTTGCTCTCTATGTGACATACTGCAAGAATGATCAATATAATACTTGGTGCAGCAGACAACACATAAATATCGTTCACACTACGTTGAAATCACACAGAACATTTACACGGATAATGAAGACAATAGATAATACAGATTGTTTCATAAAAAATGGATCACCCTTAAACATCGCCTTAACTTCAACTTTGTCTAACTCCGCCAAACTTGAACGAATTTCTCTGAAATTTGGAAGATATATCAGTTGTGCTTACTAATATCATTGTTGGAAATTTCGAGCATGAATATTGAGTTGTTTTCCTGTTATAGATAAAAAAGTGGTAGATAATTTGATCTTCATTTAGCAATGTTACACAAAATCATACCTCAATCTTATAAAATTACATTTGTTTCCTTTGTTATGTAATATGTTATTCTACAAGCCAAAAGCTATCAAGCAAAACAAAAATAAAGAAAATCGGTCAATCAGATCCAGTATAGCACCATTATTCATCAACAACAATGTAACTGCTACATGTGATTAACTGGACTTCATGTTCCATAGCTTCCTGACTTCGTTGCGGTGGTGTTGGCAGCACTCCTGATTGCTTTCAGCTAGAAATCTATCTCTTACTGGTTGAAAACACTACAAAGCACAAATGAACAATAACGAGATCGCATTCACAAAAGGCAAAGGCATCAGTCCGTCTGAAGGATAGTGATGGTCGATTGAGATTAGGGATAAAATCTGATCAGGAAATTCCGAGACATTTACATCGTTCCCGGGTACAAGGTGGTGCGACTCTACTGATTTGGGCTGGCATTTGGACCAATGGCCGCTCTGAACTTCACATACAGCAAGGAACCATGAATTCTGAACGCTATGTGAATGTTTTACGAAAGAACATTGGCCAAATGACAGATCAACGGTGATCCATCGACTTGGTTATTTATGGATGATAATGCTACGTGTCACAGGAGTAGTAGAGTCAACTTATGCAAGTCTCAATTAGGGCTTAGGACATTATCTTGGCCAGCTCGTTCTCCTGATCTGAATCCCATAGAAAATGTATGGAGTATTCTAAAACGTAACGTTCGTCGTTCACTGCTACATACAGATGGCGTATCACAACTTACGTCACTGTTAAAAAGAGAGTGGAGAAAGTTAGATCAGTCAAAAATCAACGATATCATCGAATCAATGCCTAGACGAATTGGTAATGTCATTGACAATAAGGGTAGGGCCACAAAATATTAGCTTCTTAAGAACCGTTACTGTATCATAGCTTATCAGATTATATAAGGACATTTAAATATATTAGGGACATGAAATAACATAAAAAATGCTTTCTGTATCATACTTATGTTTTATTTAGTCAAATTTTAGGATGATCCCCTTTTTATGAAACGGACTGTACATTAAATTTGCCTTGCACATGTCTGATGTTTGTTGTGAATTCACTGATGAAAGACATATGACGGATTTGTCTAGGTGAACGACTGGTTTGACTGTTCAAACAATAAGTCAAAGGTTTATGATCTGTGAAAAGTGTAAATTCACGACCTTCGATGAAGTGCTGAAAGTGTTTTATGGCTGCATAAGCTGCAAGCAATTCACGATCAAAAACACTATAATTTCTTTCGGCTGCTGAAAGTTTTCGGGAGAAGAAAGCTATTGGAACCCATGTTCCACTATGTTTTTGTTCAAGTTGTGCTCCAATTGCAGAGTCCGAGGCATCAACTGTGATACTAGAGGAGGCATCAGGTCGAGGATGATACAGAAGTGCAGCTTTAGTAAGTGCACGTTTCGCCTCATCAAAAGCAGTCTGACATGTATCTGTCCATTCAATTGCTTGTCCACAACCAGATGCTTGCGAATGCAGTGAAGCGAGCTTGCCGGAAATATTTGGTAAAAATCGGTGATAATAATTGATCATACCCAAAAATCGTTGAAGTTCTGAGCGCGTGGAAGGTTTGGGAAATTGATCATTGTTTCTACACGATCAATCAAAGGAAGAATCCCGGTACTTGTAATCTTGTGACCAAGAAATTTGAGCTCAGAAACACCAAATTCGCTTTTTGCTCTGTTGATAACAAGGCCATTATCAGATAAGAGGCGGAAAGCATGGCGTAAGTGTTCACAATGTTCTTTTGAATTCTTACTCGCCACAAGTATGTCATCCAGATAGACGAAAACAAATGGTAAATCCTGTAATACTCCATTCATGAGACGTTTAAATGCTTGAGCTGCGTTTTTCAGCCCAAAGGCATTCGCAAGAATCCAAATGGAGTGATGACTTCGGTTTTGGGAATAGACGATGCTGCTACGGGAATTTGATGGTATCCGCGAACGAGATCGATTTTTGAAAATATAGTAGCATCTGCAAGATTGTTATTGAAATCTTGGATGTGTGGAAGGGGATATCTATCAGCAACAATTACATCGTTTAGACGACGATAATCTCCACATGGTCTCCAATCACCAGATGATTTTGGTACCATGTGAAGTGGCGAAGACCATGAAGATTTTGATGGTCTGATAATACCAAGCTGTTCCATTTTCCGAAATTCGTTACGAGCAATATTCAATTTTGCTGAATCCAAGCGTCTAGCTCTAGCATGGACAGGTGGACCATGAGTTTCAATATGATGTTCAATTCCGTGTTTGTTTCTATTTACGTCAAAATGTGGTACTAGAATGTCAGGATATTCGCGCACAATCGTTGCATATTGGTTATCTGTGGCAACTGAGAGGCCATGAATTTGATATGAATTTTCGAGGACTCTCGCATTGAAAACAGAGAAATCATTCAAGTCAAATAAACGGCGTCCACGTAGATCGATGGCAAGATAATTGTTTATAAAAAAATATGCGCCGAGAATTGGCTTTGTTACGTCAGCGATGTAAAACTCTTGATAGTATAATCTTTTCCCGCCAATAGAGAGAGAGAGAACTTTTTGGTTCCCCATGTTCGGATGATAGAGCCATTGGCAGCGATAAGAGGATCGGTCGGAGCACTATTGTTCTTGTCTTGTGAAGTAGCTGGAACAACTGAAACGTCAGCACCAGTATCAACAAGAAACAATTGGCCTGTGCGACAATCCCAAACATATAGCGTGTTCCGTTTGGTTCCGCCGGCCGCCTCCACGCCTAGCGACCGGCTGTGGCATTTCCCGATGCAGAATTTTGATGCGTGGTTAGGCTTTCAAATATACAGCCAGGGTGGCAACGACGAGCTTTAGGGCCGAACTTGGAATGATAGAAGCAAATGTTAGACTGGGAACTAGAAGTGCTTGATTTGCTATACTCGCGTTGTTGATCAGATGAACGTGGTCGACGGAAATTTCGAGATGAGGCATTGATCTCAACACTATGTGCTTTTGAAGTTTCCGTCGAATCAACATGATGAAACGATGTAGATCGCGTCTGAATGATTCTGTCAGCCGCTTTCGCAAGTTCCTGAATAGTTGCGAATTCTTGACCAGCTAAGTCCGTTTCATAAAAAGTGGATCATCCTAAAATTTGACTAAATAAAACATAAGTATGATACAGAAAGCATTTTTCATGTTATTTCATGTCCCTAATATATTTAAATGTCCTTATATAATCTAATAAGCTATGATACAGTAACGGTTCTTAAGAAGCTAATATTTTGTGGCCCTACCCTTATTGTCAATGACATTACCAATTCGTCTAGGCATTGATTCGATGATATCGTTGATTTTTGACTGATCTAACTTTCTCCACTCTCTTTTTAACAGTGACATAAGTTGTGATACGCCATCTGTAGGTAGCAGTGAACGACGAACGTTACGTTTTAGAATACTCCATACATTTTCTATAGGATTCAGATCAGGAGAACGAGCTGGCCAAGATAATGTCCTAAGCCCTAATTGAGACTTGCATAAGTTGACTCTACTACTCCTGTGACACGTAGCATTATCATCCATAAATAACCAAGTCGATGGATCACCGTTGATCTGTCATTTGGCCAATGTTCTTTCGTAAAACATTCACACAGCGTTCAGAATTCATGGTTCCTTGCTGTATGTGAAGTAGTTCTAGCAAGGTTGACACTTTGCCTTTTGTGAATGCGATCTCGTTATTGTTCATTTGTGCTTTTATTGCTTTCAACCGGTAAGAGATAGATTTCTAGCTGAAAGCAATCAGGAGTGTTGTAAACACCACCGCTACGAAGTCAGGAAGCTATGGAACATGAAGTCCAGTTAATCACATGTAGCAGTTACATTGTTGTTGATGAATAATGGTGCTATACTGGCTCTGATTGACCGATTTTCTTTATTTTTGTTTTGCTTGATAGCTTTTGGCTTGTAGAACAACATATTACATAACAAAGGAAACAAATGTAATTTTGTAAGAGTGAGGTATGATTTTGTGTAACATTGCTAAATGAAGATCAAATTATCTACTACTTTTTTATCTATAACAGGAAAACAACTCAATGTTCATGCTTGAAATTTCCAACAATGATATTAGTAAGCACAACTGACATATCTTCCAAATTTCAGAGAAATTCGTTCAAGTTTGGCGGAGTTAGACAAAGTTGAAGTTAAGGCGATGTTTAAGGGTGATCCATTTTTTATGAAACAATCTGTAGATACATGCAAATCAGCGCCAATAGAGCAATTGTCGCGATCCAAACAGATACAAGTCAGAACATCAGACTATACAGCAAATAAGAGAATTTATGTCATTGCAAATAAATGCACAAAAATAAAATACTGTAAATAAGTGCATCAGTAAGTCAAGAAAGAACCAAAATCAATATAAAACCAAGAAGGATATATATGTACAATGATATGATACACGCAAAAGTAATGAAGTAAGAATGAAGTAAGTAGTATTTCAACTAAATATAAATGATAAAAACCCAGCAATAAAATATATAGATAAATAAATAAGTAATACTGAAACAAATAACAAGTAAATTAATGGTGAAGTTAGAAAGTTAAAAAATAAAAATTAATAATACTGTTTACATGCAGGACGGGACAGAAGAAAAAGAAAGTAAAACTATAACTCAAGAATGTTACAACAACCGAAGTATGAATAATCTATCTTTTTGTACACACAAATCAGGCTTTTGAAAATGGATGGTAACACTCTCTGCTATCTTCAAGTGAATGTCACTTTGAAAAGAATTTAAAACCTTAAATCCACAATCCTCAGTATTTAGTAAGTCGGGTTTTCGCTCACAAGTCATTAAATGTCGGGTAACCGCTGGTGTAGGAGGTTGTGAAGAACGTGGTCTATTGCCATCCTTTCCAAGCCATGCTGGTATGTGCTCCTTTTGTCGTACATGAAGACAACGCTCGCTTTTCCCAATGTACCTTGCTCCGCAAGGACAAGAAAATTGGTACAAAATTATCGGTTTTCGGGAAAGTGGAGGTCGATCTTTCACGGCAGTTGGACACAGAGTAGACGTCTTGAAAATCGGGACAGCTTCAACCGCAAGGTACACTTGTTCTATCTCACGCTTTATCTTTCGCCCGATATCTTCACTTGCTTCACCGTAGTATTGGATGTTGAAGAAGATCTTCTTTTCCACAGTAGGATGCTTTGGTTCCGGTGGTCGGGAATGCTTCACAATAAACCAATCTGGATAGCTGTTGCTGCGTAGGACACGTTTTAAAAGCTCAAACTCTTGCTCAATGTACTGAGCTGAACACAATGATAGAGCTCGATGAAATAATGTGCGTACCAAATTGATTTTGTACCTTTTTGGTGAAAGTGAACCGTAATTGTTGTATAAACCAGTGTAGGTATCCTTTCGGTAGACAGACGTCAAAATTTTGCCTTCCAGTTTGTGTAGATTCACGTCGAGGAAATGATCTACCGTCTCTCTGGTGAAATTTATCATCGGATGTTTGCTATTAAACATACGGAATAAATGTTCGCTCTCATTGTCACTGCTGACAATCATGTATATATCATCCACATATCTGACATAAAAGGATGGTTCGGGTATTGATTTAAAAAGTTCGTTTTCAAAATGTTTCAAAATGTCAAAAAATTTCTGTTAGCTTTTAAGCTATCTGAATAGATGCTTGGTATAATTTTGTGAAAGTGCTTGTGATTGAAGATGCATAAGTCATCGATATATCTGGTGGTCTTGGACAGTAATCGTGCTAATCCAATCTTTTTCTCTTTCATCAGATTTTGCATGTAGCTAAATTTACAACGAAGGAGGAAGAGATCGGCGAGTAGTGGACTGCAGTTACCTCCCATTGGAATCCCACATTTTTGTTTGAATATGAAGTTACTGAATGTAATGCATGCTTCGTTGTTGATGATGCTGATTGCAGCTTTGAAACTTTATTTGGAAAATTGATAAAGGCTTTACATCGCTTGTTTGACAAGAAGGCTTTATCAAACTTAATACAAAGAAATTTTCAATTTGTATCGTTAAAAATTATTTCCAGTAACTCGTGCATATGCTTAATGACTTCTGTTTGATCAAAATTGTTATATAATCTGGAGAAGTCAAAGATCTGAATGTCACAAACTGCGAAAAATTGCGTTCGAGATAAGTATTCTTCAGTTGGGAGAATCCTCCAGTGACAATTTAAACCCGTCTTGTTTTGAATTGCCAAACAGCATCTCTTGAAATGGTCTCTGGTTACTGCCAAACCTTTATTTATTTTTACTGATAACTGTTTAGTGCTACAATGCTTGGCACCTGCAATGAAGCGAAATTTATAAGGAGATTTGTGCAGTTTAGGAAGCCAATAAATTTTTGATAGTTTCATGTCAATCTCTTTGCAATTTGTGTTAAAATTTTTACTTATGAAGGATTTACGATTACTTATAACTTCCACTGCGTTTTTGTCAGTAAGTTACATATGTACCATTACCAGTAGGTGCCATGGTATTGAAGTTGAATCCCAACTCGGTCATCAGAGTAATGAGTTAAACTTTCTTACAAATGAATGCATAATTATTGCTGGCTTTGTCAACTGAAGTCACTACGAAATACCTGTATTCGAGACAATTCTCAAGGTTTGAATCGTTTTTCCAATCCTTTAGTGCTTCAACCTTGTGAGTGCTTGTTTGAGGTCGACCGAGCTATTCCACAGTACTTATTTCAAGTAGACTGTATATTGAGAGCCTATTCCTTGTAAGAAATTGAGTTTGTTGATTCACACAAGAACTTGGGAAAACATGGCGAAATAAATTAAACTCGAATCTAAGTTGTTGAGTGACAAATAAAACATTCGGAGCTCACTTATTCACATTCATTTCAAAAACATTTTTTCAAGTTTCTATCAACAACGAAAACATTATTCTAGAAAACAAACGCGTGATTACAAACATTGTATAAGATGAATTGCTTCTATGGCTCAAATTGTTGTCAGTTTATCGCTGTCGATAAAACAAATGAAAATCTGAAAGCAAACTCGTTGATTATCAGGTAGATAGTAGAATAGAAATCTCATTTTTCTTGTGTTTTTCGGTTAGTTGTTTTGATAACAAAGGCAGTAGGTGATTACTGAGATTTTCAACAGAAATGACTGTCGAGCATCGCACGAGGTTGGGAGTGATGCCATTAGAATTGCATTGGCCTCCTTTTTCTTCTGGCTACCAATTTTTGCAGTGTATGGATCAACATTGATGCGCAATGTTGTCCCAAAAAGTACGGTCAAAATGTTGTTTCAACGTGCATGAATGTATTGCATAAATGAAGTGAAATTACACGCATGAAATGTCTAAATTGAACAATGATCAAGTTAACCGCTGCTTATCGTCTTCTTTTCAGGCGATTCGTGTCTTGTCTGTTAATTGTAATACTCTTGTCGAGAATTGTCTGTTAAATATACTTTTCATCAATCATTATCCAATTCCTTAAATGCATTTCATCATTTGATTATAGCTTCCACGATCTTGTTAATTTTTGTGATAAAATTTTTAATGAAATTTGAGATTTTTCATGAACTGCTCTTTGTATTTTTACTTATCTCGAATCTTAAATTTTTGAATGCATGTTTTGATAAATGAAGCATTATTAGTACATTTGCTGTTCTTATACTTTCATTTTTATGGAGACGTTGCAAGTAGTGAATTCAATCTTTTTCTCAAAATTTTCCAAAAACTAAGTGAGCTTAAAAACCATGTTTTTGAAATGTTTTAAAACAAAACATGATATTTTTGTTTATTTTGTGTTTTTTCATTTTGTGACCATTTTTATTATGTCCAACCTACTGAATCAGCTGTCACCGTTTAAAAGACATAACAAGATAACCCTGAACTGCAATCTAATGCACGGAAACCAAACATGCCATTTCAATGAGCTACATTTGTCTTCGAAGGATTCACCACCTCTTCTGTTGGTCTACATCTTTCGAACTTCATTCCGTCTGCTTCCCCTTTCGTTGCCATGCTGACGGTTCTTTTAGAAAGTTTTACTAAAAATTTGAGGAGTGCTAAGATACTACCCACGCTCGCATCTCCTCCTAAACAAACAAAAACCACAGTCAACTCTTGATGCCTAAAACGTCTTTCACAGTTACATCGGGTGTGCTTGCTCTGACGTCAGATGTCCATCTCCATCTCCGTAGATGTCAACTGTACCCGTCACCATAAAATTGGAAGCTGGGCGGCCATAACTATTGGACAATTCAAGTCGATGATCTTAGCATCAGATTATTGTAGATTTAACCACTGCTTCATCTAAACGACCGATAATTGATTGAAAGGATGGAATAAAAGACTTCTTCAGTCTACCTACTCAAATATGACCCGATTAGCTCTTCCACAAACACAACTGTTGTTTATTGTTATGCTGATTTTTCTATTAGACAGTTTTCTGAAAAATTCGGAGAGTTGTAATGCGTCATGCAACTGTACGTGCTTGAAGTTAGCCGACTAGAAATTCGGAATAAATTTCAAGGAGTCGAAAAATTACTTAAATAGATTTCTATATTCATTATATTATGTGTGCTGTGTTATTTTGCTATTATAATCGCATATTTAATATAATAGTATCATAATATATTTGTAATATTATAGCGTAATGTAATATTGTCATTTCATCATTGTCTTCATTTCTTTATAGTTCGTTGGCGGAATGAATTTCAATTGATCATAGCAGAATATTAATTTGTTGTAATATCAAAAGGTGAAAATGGTGTGTCATGAATGATACTGTGTCGTATAAGTCACAATGATTTGGAGTCCCTTGAATTTAAGAGTTGGGACTGATGAATACTAATACAAAAGCAGAACCAGACCTTTAATTCGGTTTCATGCAACGAAAGTACGCCACAACTCACAATAAGTAACTCCCCATGAAATGATGCCAGATACCAATAAAAACACAACAGTGGATACAATTGCTATGACATCTTAACTTCCATCATTAGTTTTTGAAAATCGAAATTTAGATCAAATGTCTTAGAAAACACATTAATAAAAGTTCTGAAAAACAAAAACATGTTTTAAAACATTGTCATTAAACAAGCAAAATCGAAACATTAAACAAACAATCGAAATTACAAATAGACATCAGATTGGCGTCACAATAGCTCACAAAGTGCAATTACCAAGTAGTGGGCATGTGACGGTGTATTTGCAACTAATTAAGTAGTCCTATTTGTAGCTGAATTTCCAGATGCAACACAAATCTATAATGTATTTTGTATTCATCAATGCGATTTAGTAGGCCTGCTTACACAGCGCTGGTCATTGGATTAAAGCACTCAAGAAAAGTGTATGAAAACTTGCATGCTGCATTTCAGGGATCTATTTTTACCACCACATAAAATGCACAGACATACATTACAGACAAGCATACTTATTAATTTACAGTTTCTATTCTAACAGTAGTTCAGTTCTCGAAATGATATTTCCTTACTACGAATGTAATTAGGTAGGCCTATATATTTGTAAGAATAAGAATCATCAATACAAATGCGAGGCGGAATTTAGACAGTAGGCTAAAAGTCAGTGAAGAAAAAAATCACAACACTAATTGGAATATATATAAAATCACGTAAACACCATGCTTGCGTTTATTAGAGATGCAATATACGGAATGAAGGAGTTTTGGCGTTTCTTGGTCCTACACCCAGGTAGACAGATTTGGCGAGTATGCTGCTGCCTCTTTGGTAAAAGTGGGTTAAGCATATGTGACGGTGAACCTTCAGCGACACGGAAAAGCTTGCAGCTAATATTTTGCCTTCTATTCGGAAAAGAAAAGTCATCACATCTGTTCACGGGGCAAGAATAAGACTTTGAGGACGAAATTATCCTGTGTGCGCAACGTTGTATACGTTTCAGACGGCCTTCATCATTTTTTGGCAGCTTTACGAACACGGGGCAGGCATATTCAAATATACTTCTGATCGACATCTCGTAAATAGCATGAGTAGTAAGAAAACGGCGAACACTCGACCGGCGCGCCCCCCCTCTGGAACGACAGAGGTTGTGGTCGGCCGCCGTGGTGCTTTGAGTCTGACTCCCCACCTCTGGAACGACAGAGTGTCGTGGTGTGCCGGCCAAGTTGGTCCGAAAGGTTCGCCGACGTCCCTCCCCTCTGGAACGACAGAGTGTCGTGGTGGACTTGGGCGACCGCCAGGTTTTGTCTTGAGGCTATAGTGTGTGATGTTTTTCGTGCAATCTGATGAATGCTGTGTTGTAAAATGGGCTGTTTCGAGTGGAGTGGAAGCAGTGCTCGGGTGTGAAAACGGAGGCCAGATTCGGATTCAGCGTGAAATTCTGCATCCGTATGGTGAGTTTCAAGCTAAGAGTGAGACAAATCCACTGAAAGAAACGGCTTGTTCATATCTGTCTTCGTTTAGATGTGAGACGCCATTTAAGATTTTGGGACATTGGCGAAAAACGACAGAGTTAGAATTTTGGACGTTTTGGGCTGTAGCTTCAAAACGAAGCATCGGATTGGAAAACGGATTTCAGATTTGGAATAAGCATGAAATTCTCTATCAACATGGTGAGTTTCAAGTCAATCGGAGAGAAAAAATTTTTCTTCACGAAATTTTTTCGAAAAAAGGACAGAGTTAGAATTTTTGCGATGGCTGTGGGCTGTAGAGCCAAAACGAAGCATCGGATGGGAAAACGGAGGCCAGATTCGGATTCAGCGTGAAATTCTGCATCGGTATGGTGAGTTTCAAGTCAATCGGAGAGAAAAAGTTTCGCTGACGTCCCCCCCTCGGGAGAGCTAGCTTCGATCTTAGTAGTATATAGTGTGACATCCGGCGCGACGCTTCGCATCGCTTTGCTTCGCTTCGCTTGCGCCGGATGTCACACTTTTGCGGGTTTTTTTTCAAAAAAACAAAATTTCAAAAATTTCAAAAATTTAGGTAGACTTCAAATTTCACGTGGCCGAAGGCCGAAGGGCGAAAATTTAAGCGTTTTTTAAAATACCCAATTTTTCAAATTTTTCAAAATCACAAAATTTGAGAATTACAATTTTCTCGCTTAAATCATGACCGTTCCAGGACGCCTAAAAAATCAGAAAAGTTAAGAATCTCAAATTTGAGAATTACAATTTTTACCTTGAAAATCATGTCCGTTCCAGGACACCGAAAATCATAAAAGTTGAGAATTTCAAATTCATGAGTTTAGTCGTTTTCAGGTTTTTAAAATATATCATGTGTCTAATAACATTTCTTTAAAAATGGAAGAAACAAAAATGGAAGAAACCGCAAGAATATATCCTTCAATATCATATGAACGTAGTTCTACTACCCCCTCCCTTCTAACTTCTAGGGGTCCCTTCTGTTCAATCTTTCTTTTCAATATTAATTGTTACATCACAACCAGTCTTGATAATATCTTCAGATTGTGCACTTAAATCGAAACAGAAAACAGGATATAAATGTCTCCAATCTCCAGGAGTTAATTGTGGTTCAACTCCAAATTCTATACAAAGATTTCGATAAGAATCATATCCTTCCATAAATTGATTATTGGTATCATCGAATCTTAATGGATCAATTGGATATCGGGTTTGATTTAGTGAAACTTGTAAACTTCGAATTGTATTAATATGAAAAAGATTGTTGTTCTTATCAAAACTTGGAGAATTATTTCTTTGAAATGTTAGTAATAAATATCTTGGAGTATTCGCAGTTCTAGTAAAATGCCAGTTAAATCTTTGTTCGGAAAAAGTTACTGAACTAGCAGTACGCTTTAGAAAATTTACTGGAATTGGTTTGTTAGTATTTAATCTTTTTGCAATAGCTGTTTCAACCTCTAAACTAGGAGTAATATGCTTAATCCACCATTCAAGTCTATCAATTTTTAAATATGCTTTTTTCCAGTCTTACCAAAAAAGATTAATTCATTATTTGCTGTACGATGAATTATTAATTTAAATTTTAATTGATATGATATTTTGTCATAATCTAAATATCCGAATAATGGAGACAATGACCAATTTACTGTCTGTTTACTTTTCTTGTTAAATTCACGTCTTTCTTTATATGCACTATTGTTTGTTTTATTTAAATGTTTTGCAATATTTTCTACATCTTTCGCAATTCCTGCTGCATCTGTTCCAGCGTGAGTTAAATCATCAACAATTATACCATCATTAGTATCAGGAAACCAACCTTCGATTTCATACTTTTTATTATTTTCACCAATTATTACAAATCTAAGCATTGCATCAATTACACCTGGAGAATCACTTATTGTTTCTATATTTTGAGTTGCAACATCTAAACGCATTTGTGTAAATAATCTTGGAAAAAATTATTCTCTAATGCAATATTATCGGTATCTGGTAATGGTGTTGTAAAATTAGCATCACTATATAAAGAATATTCACAGTGTAAAAACGAATCAGGTAAATATATATAACTCTGCCGATTATCAACTTCAAAAATTAAATCACCCCCAGTATTTACTCTACTGGAAGATCCGGGATTCATAGCAATTCTTATATAGTCATTCTTTTTTTGATTGTAGCTGACGAACGGAGGATCGTCTAATCTAAATTTATTTTCGATAAGCGAAGACATTTTTTTAAAAATAATTTGACTTTTTGTTTTTCTCACAGACAGAAAAAATTTTTACCAAAAAAATTTATTAAAAAATTTTACTAAAAAAAATTTTACTAAAATATAATTTTAGAATTTTGCTAGACCATTGCCTCTTATTTCTTCAATTGAACGAACCGTAGGTTGAATTGAACGTTCCATGGCTACGCCTGTTTTCTTCCCCTTTTTACTGTCAGACGGAGCTCCGCTCCTCTAGGTTTCACCCCGTACAGCTATGTTAGCAATCTTATTTTTTGTTTCCTCTGATAGTTTTTTTAAATTTTTTAGTTCTTCAGAATCATTTTTAAGTTTACGAATAGTTTCTAGTTGTTTTAATTCGTTTTGAGACTTAACAGCATTTGATATTGCACTAGCTGTACTACCTATAGCAGCTGCTCCTTTTGCAGCAGATGTAATCAAATCTTTATTATTTTTAATTAAGTTAACGATACTACCAATACCAGAGAAGATCCCAGCTCCTTCCGAGTGAACGGCACCTGAGGTGCCTAGGAACATTTCTGTTCCGACTGTTTCTCTATTATCATAATGATAAACAGGATTCATACGTGGTTCATGAGAAATTTTTTGATTTGAAGCAAAATGTTTAAGATTGTGTTTATAAATTATAGGCATTTTTTAGGATTAAATTTGACTTTTGGGAAAAATATCTACGTGTTAAGATTTACGTTTGTGAATGGACAACAACTTCGAGATAACTTTATTAATCGACTGTTGAACTTTATCTATTGCGTCAAGCAGCGTGTGATGTACTTTAATTTCTTTTCTATTTACTTGCATTTTCTCCTGATTCATCTTCAATGCCGTTTTAAGTGCATTTAACTTAATTTTAAGAACATCTAATTGTCTTTTAACAGAATCTAACTGTTCTTTATTTTCTTTAGAGTTTTCTTGTAAATTTTTCTTTAATTCATTTTCTAAATTGATTTTAAGAGTTTTCATTTTATCAACTCTTTGATTAAGCGAGTTTACTTCATTTATTATTCTATTCATCTTTTTCATTTGTTGAGTAATTTTAGAACTTAATTCATCAACACTTTTTTGGAATGTAGTTTGTAACTGCTTTAAATTTTTTTTAATTCTTTCAGGAAGTTTTTCTATTTCATCTTCTAATTGTTCTTTTAACATTTTCATCTGATGTTTATTTTTAATGACTGCAGATTTTAAATTTATAGAAAGTAATATTAAAATTTTTGATTGTTCTGAAATCTTTTTAAAAAGTTTTGCTATATCTGCTTCTAGCTCTCTATCCTTTTTATCAAGTTTTAATAATTTTTCGTTTAATGATTTGTCATTAAGTTTAAGCAACTTCAATTCATTCATCAGTGGAACCAAAACATCGTTTGTATATTTTTCTTTTAAGTCATTGATTTGTGTATCAACATATTGTTTATTTGTCAACTCTGTATTTTGTTGCGGAAGAATAGAAAGATGCAATGGACCAGATAAAACGTCTCCAGTTTTCATGATATAATTTTCTATTTCCATTTCCGATTCACGATTATTCGGGATATATGCACCTCCACCAACATTTGGTAACATCATTTTTTAACAATAAAAAAATAAAATTTTTTATATAATGAGAAAAAAAATAAAATTTTTTCCAATAAAAATAAAAAATAAAATTTTTTCTAATAAAAATAAAAAAATAAAATTTTTTCTAATAAAAAAAAATGGAAAATCCAAATTTTAAAAAATTATATTCTCCCGTATCATCCTGTTCTTCTTATTCGACGAGATCAACGGGATTTGATAATAAATGTTTTGATAATAATAATAATAATAATACTATTACAAATCCATGTATAGATGTTAATCTTTTGTTTCAATTACAAGCCGAAATATTTAGAGAACAGACTAAAGGTTTACCTTCTATAGAAACTAATTATTGCATTTTCTCAGGTGATCCATTTATTAAATTTATGGAGATTGTTAGTAAATATAATGATGTAGCTTATGTAGAATTGAATAAAGAAAATATGGTAATCATTGGCCATAATAATGTTTATGGATTCATTAGAGCAGTTTTGCCGATTAGTAATACTGAGTGGATAGAAAATAAAATTATCAATTATATCAATATTAAAGAATTAGTTAAAAAATTAAAATCGTTTTCCAAGGAAAAAATTAGATTATTTGTTCATGAACAAAATCAATATAACATTCATATCGAGAGTAAAAAACATAACGAAGAATTATTATGTCAAGTTTATTATAGAGACACAATTTATAAACAAGAAACATTAGAAATGCCGCAAAGATATGATGATGATACTTATATAGGATTATATTCAAACTTAAATATTAATTTGTTAAAATCTTATATAAATGGTTTAGCTCAACAAGAGAAAATTTATATGTGGACTACACCTTATACTATTAACAATGACCATAATCATAATCATAATAAACGAACTGAAGATTCTAGGGCTTTGCCCGATCTTAAAGAATCTTATAATAATAATAATAATGATGATAATAATATAGATGATGATAATATAGATGATGATTCTGAAACATCTGAAAATGGTGTAAATGGTAAGAAAGATTATAAAAATATTAGTAATTATAAAAATTTAAGTGAAGAAAAATTTATATCTCATACTGATGTACATGATATTAATACTACATATAATCAAAATTTATCTACATCTCATTTTCTTACAATTGAAAATAATAATGATGGTATAGTTGAAAATACTGTTCGACAACTATGTGTCGGGTCTACAAAATTTAAATTAGGATTTACATCTAATCATTTTAAAATTTTATCATCTTTAATAAAAACTAAAAGTGATTCAGATTATGGTGGTGTTATTAAATTTTCCAAAAGAGATCAAAGACCAATATTTTTCTCTATTATATTATTATCAGATAAAAGATGTAATTTAGAGTTAGATATTCCAATAAGAGAATGGTATCCTATCAGGGAATGGCATCCTATACCAAAAAGTGTAATTTATGATGTTGAAGAATCAATTTATGATGATGATGAAGAATCAATTTATGATGATGAAGAATCAATAGTTAGTGAAAATAAATTTAAATTATCTTTTGATAAAACATTATATGATGAATCTTAATATGATAAAACTTAATAGAAAATACCAAAATATTCGATAAATATATTTTCATATGTAATAAAATTTTTAGATGTAATAAGTTTTCAGATGTTATAAATTTTTTAGATGTTATAAATTTTTTAGATGTTATAAAATTTTTAGATGTTATAAAATTTTTAGATGTAATAAAAAATTATTATTCCCACGTGTCATCATCATCACTTAAATTACTCTCACAGATGATTGTTTGAAATATTTCAGCTTGAATATCTTCTCCGTTATAAGGTAACATAATTTCATTTTCATCAGGTGCTTGACGTTTAAGAATATTTATTTGACCAGAAAATTTTTTTTCTTCAGTATTATTATTTTTATCAGGAATACTAATTCCAGTTTCTAAAGATCTTTTCCATGGTTTATTAACTGTAGTCGATAATGTTTTCCCCGAATATAATTTTAGAAATTCTTCTACTTTTACTTTGTTTTGTGAATAACCTTTGAATGTTTTCTTTTCACTAAGTCTCCCTTGCTCATCTACAGTAATACAGTATTTTACTTTAGGTGCAATAAACATTGCAAAAATAATTCCACCATTTCCATAATCATTTTTCCCTTGACACAATTCTCCTCCAACATATCCAGCAGCGTCTAATTTATTAAAGAGCTCATTGGAAATATATATTGAATCAGTATCTGTATAATGAATGTATTTTTCTTTGAAAACATTAATTTCTAAAATAAAGTTATTCATGATTCTTCTAGAGTGAGAAAGAATGAAAGAACCTAAGTGTGATGGCATGAATGACGTCTTCCCATCTTTTACAATATTAGTTTTGAGAAATTCATCATCTTCCATTTCTACTTTCGCTAAATATTGTTCATCATTTAATTTTTCATAATCTTTTACTTCTTGAGTGAATTTTTTTCTCAATGTATTCTCATTCCATAAATGATATTTAGTGGTTATATCTTTTTGCACAGTTTTGCCATATAGCGAATTCATCAATAATTTAATTAACTCATCACCTACAGTTTTTCCTTCTGTTTTATATCTTTTTCTCAAATTAAAAAGTTTTTCAATATAATTTCGAAATGGTGAAACTTGATAATTTTTTTCATAAATTATACCATCAGTAATATGTAAGATTTTTCCCCCACATCTAACAATTTCTTGTATGTCTACAGAAGTTAATACATCATAACATATACCATTTCTAAACCTGATTACTTTTACATGAGAATTATTATTTTGATTTTTAACTTTATCTTTTATAGGAACTGGTTGGAAAAACATATCATTCGGATATTGAAACACAACAGAGAATATTCCAGTTTTAGGTCTAAATGTTTGAGTATTAAATTTATATACTATTTCCCGCTCTTCTTCTTGACGAAATTTTCTAGCTGATTCAGCTTTAGCGTATTCTGAATTTTCATCATACATAGCTGATGGATATAAAGATGTTGCATCAAAAGCCATTAGAAATTCATTTTTTTGTTCAAGTAGTTGATTTGAAATTTTCTTACAAATTTCAGTTTTATCTCCTAAATCTCGATACTGTTTCATTAAATCTATTAAATTACTTCCAAGGGACAAAGTCCCCCCAGCGCAGCGACCAGGTAAATACTGTTTTAATATTTGTAACAAGATGCTACAAAATGGCGATATGTATTTTCTTATATTTGCTGAAACTCTTCCACCTTTAACAGATTTTCTAATATAATTTCTAGCCCATAAATCTATATGAGAATGAATATTTATATTGTCATTTTGTACGCTTTTCATCCAACCGTTAAATGTTGAAGCAGAGGATGTTAAATTAGTAGTTATATCTTCACCAACTAAATCTCGCATAACATTATTATATTTGTAGATACAAAAAGCTAAGGAAAGAATATCGTTAACTAAATATAGTCTCCATTCATTTTCTTTTTCTTTATAATTTTCATGTGTTATGTCTCCAATTTCATAATTTAATTTACACACATTCGTAGGAATTTTAAAATTCTCACACCATTTAGAAAGACTTGTTTTTACATGTTGATAACTACATTTCATTATAATAGTTTGAAGTGCTAATTTACCTGAAGGTGAATCTTTTTTCATATTGTTTTTAAATCTAAAAGATTTTTGGATGTATCTACTAACACATTCAGTTGTATAAGGATTTTGTAATGAAGCAGTCAATATTCCTCTTGAAGTTTTAAGAGGCGGTTTAGATAATTTAAAATTAGCTTTTATCGGAAAATAGGAATCAAAACCTGATGAATTGTGAGCTATTAAAGTTACTCTCGAATAATTAAATTTTCCAAGAGTTTTAAAAAATTGATGGATCGGACATACGTCCTCTGGGTTTCCACTGATTGGACATTCATCATCCTCAGTTCTCGTAAATATTTTCACACAATTTTGAAGTTTATTAAATTCCAATTCAGTTAAATTATTATACTCATTAATCTGTTTTTCAAGTTTTTTAATTTCATCTTCATCTTTTGATCGTTTAATTTTAATCATATCACTTAACAAATGTGTTTCTAATTCTTTCAATCTTTGTTTCGGTAAACAACATATAAATTTATTAAAATTAATAGCTCCTACAGCGTAAGGAATAGGATGAGCTGTTGAACAGTTAGGATCGGGAAAAGTTTCGATTCAAATATATGTTGAACTATAGTCAATTTTTTTCTTTGTTATGATTTTATATGGACGCGTTGTTAGATTTTCATCAGTAACTGTTTTATATATGGGTTTGAAATTATTTTCAATTTCTCTAATAGCTTTTAATTTATGAGATTTATTAATTAAACAATAGTGACCAATTGTTGAACCTGCGTGAAAATAATTGTAATAAATATAATTATGAAACGTTTCAATTCCTCTAGGATTTAAATGACGATTGGCAGGACTATAATATTGAACACATTCTCCAAAATATTTATTGAATAGAGAAAATTTGCAGTTTGACATTACTCCTGTTCTAGATGTGGCTTTCTCTTTATATAAAAAATTATTAAACATTTCTTTCATCATTTCTCCTTGTTCTTCATTAAAACCTCGTAAAACATTATAACATTTAATAAAACAAAAATCTTCAGAAGGAATATAACAATATTCACCGAAATATTCTTTGATTCTATATTTCATATTAATCCCTGCCCCTCTATGCGATCTTTGTACTAACTTCATTCCAAAATCTTCATATTTAATATTACCTGTAAAAATCCATTCGTTAGCATCGGATTTCTCATCCAGATTCGAAAAACCATGTTTCAAATGATTTTTTATTATAGAAGGTTACGTAAAAATTTTGAATTATATTTTCCTGATCTTTAATAACTTTTCCAAGTAAATTAATAATTTTACCATTTGCTAAAAGTTTCCGCATATCATTTACTACATTAATAAAAGATACATTTTCATATTTAATTTCATTTGGATTAAATAAATTACATAAATCATCACCAAGTTCATCCTTAATTCTATCATCAAAAAAGATATCAGTAATAGGAGTTTCAAATATTTCTTTTGTTCCACTTTTCTGTTTTTTAGTATTACGTCTAATACTACGCCTGGTACGTTTCTGTTTTTTAATACGTTTACTACGTTTACTATGTTTAATTTGCGCATCAAACTCAGCAGTTTGTTTCTTGATTAATTCATCAATCCTAGACGTTTGTCCGAGAGACATTTCACGATTCATATTTTTTAAAAGAAAAAATGAATTTTTACATAGAACCTCGGTTCCGTTTTTACATATACACAGGAATATGTAATTGATGTAATGTTTCTAATTCATGTGTTGTTAAATGTTCTTTCTTAATGAACCACCATAAATTATTATACGCCAAAAATACTCGGAAACTTCTTAAACAAAGTGGAGAGTCTTTTGTTTTAACACACGGTTTAATACCATGTTTTGTTTTATAATCTGTAACGAGCGCTACGTATTTCTGATGATAATAAAATCTAACTTCTTTCTTCGAATTTACAGGATTTGTAGGATGACGATAATCTTTTAAAACTGGTACATGCTCTATCTTATAAGCATTCAACATATTTTTTTTATTTTTATTAACAAAAAATTTATCAGAAAAAATTATTCGGTCACTCCGCGAAAATATTTTCTATCGACTTTCAGTCGGGGCAAAGCCCCTCGAGGCGAAACTTAGTCAGAGAACAATTGTTCTATAACTCTATCATGAATTTTTTTATCAATATTAATTGTAATGAAGCCATAATCTTTTGACCAAGCATTGTTACACGATTGTTTAAATTCATCTTCATTTCTTACACATAAATCTCTTAACAAATCACTTAAGTTTCTTGCATTTATTTCAAATAGTATAAATATATTTGCATTCTTTCTAATAACACTTCCGTCTAATGAATACATACTTTGTGTTAAATAAAATACAGTACAGTTATTATGTCTACCTCTTGTGAAATAATTTCTCTGAACTGACTGATTTCTATCATTAACACAATCATCAAAAATTACACAATGTTTCATTGTTTTATCTAGTTTACTAGGATCTTGCATATTACCACTATCATCTATTAATTGTATTTTTATATGCTTATTTTTATTAGATTCTACTAACTGATTATTTTTTGCTGCTTCTTCACACCACGAACTTATTTCTTCTTCATCTTCAGATTTTTCATATTCTTTGAATAATGAAGCAATTGCTGTTTTTTTAAGATTATTTTCAAATCCATATTTTAAAAATTGATAGACGGGTTGTTCTGCTGTTGTTGTATAAATTATAAGATTGTTATAATCCAAAAAATTTGGAGTCGTTAAAATTTTAAATAATAGATACGTTTTTCCACATCCTGATCTTCCACAAATAACTGACAAAACTTTATTAGATAAATTTGGATGATGATTAAATTTGAGTTTTTTTTTATTTAATGGGGGCACTTCACTCATCTTTTAATAAAAAAATTTTATTTTTATTTTTTTTTGTTTCTAAAGAAGAAGAAGAAAATTAAACTTCTCTAGCTTCGCGTGGGAGTTTATACCTCTAGAACGGGACTTTATACCTCCCGAACCAAAAGATCTATCATAATCTCTTCACCTCCAAAATTTATTTCTTGTCCTTTTTCATCAGTGATTCTAATGTTAATGTTGTTAATAGTTTTTCTTGTAATAGGGAAATATATTAATGTTTGTGGAATTACATTTAATCTATAACCAATGGGTACAGTAAAAGCTGGAAAACTGAATATTAAATTTGATAATTTACCATTTATATATCCTCCTTCAAAATTGTCACAATGTACAACAATTGAATTTATTTCAGTTATTTTTGGAATCTTCTCACCTAAATGATAACCTTGACTATAGGTTTGTTTATTAAATCCTAATAGCTTTGACAATGATCTATCATGATTAAAATCAACTTGATGATTTTCGTCTAAAGTAAGAGAAAATTTATTGACTGCCGGTTCAACTGCAAAATTTAATTGTTTCTTATCTTTAAATGGTATACCTAAATGTCTCTTAATTTCATTTGATATTGATTCAACTTCGTAAGAACCAGGAAGAAAAGTTAACATTTTCCATGTTTTGCCTTTATCAGTAGAATATCTAAATTGATCATTCACATCTTTTATAACATTTTGAATAGTGTTAAATGTAGAGAAACTAGTCAATGCAATTTGATAATTTTTATTTTGTTCCAAATGTAGAATGGGTTATAAATTACAAGTGTGTGATGAAGTAGTTGTTATAATTTTTAACGTCGTACTAAATTTTGATGAACCCAAAATCTCTGTCAAATTTTCTAAATGATTATTAATTTTGTCTAAATCTGCTGAACACATTTTTTAGTTAAAATTTTGAATAAATATTTTTTTATGAAATATTTTTTTTATAAAAAATTAAAAACAACAACATATTTCAGCTGCACTTTTATAATCCTCTTCATTTAGAATCTTCTTTTCTAACAGTCTTTTCAATATAGCATGAATTTCATTGATACTAGAATTATGTCCTTCTTTTATTGCAGATATTAAAATATTTAATCTATTTAGTAATTCTTGTGGATCATCTGGTAAAAATATGGTTGTTTCTGTTTTCTGTTTTTCAGATAAACCTTTCCCTACTTTAACTCCCGTTGATAATAAATTTTCTAATTGTTTATAACGTCTAAGAGATTTTACTACACCAACTCTGTCTAACATAGCTTTATATTTTATGAGATCTTCTACAGCATAATTATTTAAATCTGCTCCTCTTAAAAGATTAACAAAATTTCTATCTAAATTAAAAGGAGATTTATCTGGTGAAAAAATTATACCTCGAAAAGGTTGTGGAAATATTTCTTTTTGCCCGAGATAAAATCTAGGTATTGTTTTTCCATCTATAAATGAAATAGAATGTTCAAATTGCATAGATTTTGGTAATTTCTTATTAATGTTTGATTCTAGTAATCCATAGTCATCTAATATAGTTTTGTGCTCTGGATCTGTTATATCAATTTGTTTATCATTATTTGTACTTTCTTTTTCAAGAGTTTTAAATGGTTTCATAGTTTTCTCAAAATCAGTTTTTACTTGCTCGGTTTGCTGCATTTTTTCAAACATATCAGATTGAATACCAGCTTTTATCATTCTATGTTGAAGATGATTTTCTTTCATAATATTTCTTTGTTTTATTAACTCTTCTAATTGTTTTATTCTTTTAAAATTATCAGCTCTAATTTTATCCATTTTTAAAATATAATATTTGAATTTTGTGGTAACATTGGAATACAACAAAAATATTTTACTGAACAAATTATTTTTTTATTGCTTTGTTGTTTGACATCTTTTCGTTTAAAGTTTTCTCGTTTTAAGTTTTGTTTAATAAAGTTTTGCTTAAATTTTCGCTTAAAGTTTTTAGCTCTTCTAAAAAAATTTTGTCATTTTCTTCATTAGAAATTTTACCATCACTAGAAATTTTGCCATCCTGTCTATTCTTATCATCAACTTTTTCGGACTGTAATTGAAAGGTTTGATTTACTTCATTAGCTATTTGATCAAATTTTTCAATCTCATCTAACGTAATAACATTATCATCACATACTCTTTGAAAGTAGTAATGCAATTTGTCATAGACTTCTTTAATATGTAAATGCTTAGTTTTTAATGATTTTCGTTTCTTAGTTATTAAAGATTTATCTAACATTGTAACAAGTGAAGTTGCAAAAACACCCGTACCTGTTAAAGCTGTAGCAAATACTGGAATTACTAAAACACCTGAAGATATAACAATTGTTAAAGCACCTAAACTTATTGTTAAGAATATGCCAATTCCTTGTGTTACATTCTTAACTTTGGTCCATCTCTTTCTTAATTTTTTATAATGCTCTAATCTTAATAATAATTGAGATTCCTTATCTTTCATATACCTAACTCTATCTTTGTGTTTTTCTTTGTTCATTTTTTCAATGTTAATCTTTTCAATGTCCATTAAAGTAGAACTACGTTCATATGATAACGAAGGATATATTCTTGCGGTTTCTTCCATTTTTGTTTCTTCCATTTTTAAAGAAATATTATTAGACACATGATATATTTTAAAAACCTGAAAACGACTAAACTCATGAATTTGAAATTCTCAACTTTTATGATTTTCGGTGTCCTGGAACGGACATGATTTTCAAGGTAAAAATTGTAATTCTCAAATTTGAGATTCTTAACTTTTCTGATTTTTTCGGCGTCCTGGAACGGTCATGATTTAAGCGAGAAAATTGTAATTCTCAAATTTTGTGATTTTGAAAAATTTGAAAAATTGGGTATTTTTAAAAGCGCTTAAATTTTCGCCCTTCGGCCTTCGGCCACGTGAAATTTGAAGTCTACCTAAATTTTTGAAATTTTTGAAATTTTGTTTTTTTGAAAAAAACCCGCAAAAGTGTGACATCCGGCGCAAGCGAAGCGAAGCAAAGCGAAGCGAAGCGTCGCGCCGGATGTCACACTATATACTACTGATCTTGGCTTCTAGTGGACGGATTTTGTCGTGCCATAGCTCGTTTGAAAGCTAAGAGGGAGACAAATCCACTGAAAGAAACGGCTTGTTCATATCTGTCTTCGTTTAGATGTGAGACGCCATTTAAGATTTTGGGACATTGGCGAAAAACGACAGTTAGAATTTTGGACGTTTTGGGCTCTAGCGTCAAAACGAAGCATTGGATGGGAAAACGGATTTCAGATTTGGAATCAGCATGAAATTCTCTATCAACATGGTGAGTTTCAAGTCAATCGGAGAGAAAAAATTTTTCTTCACGAAATTTTTTCGAAAAAAGGACAGAGTTAGAATTTTTGCGATGGCTGTGGGCTGTAGAGCCAAAACGAAGCATCGGATGGGAAAACGGAGGCCAGATTCGGATTCAGCGTGAAATTCTGCATCGGTATGTTGAGTTTCAAGGCAATCGGACCTCTAGAATCGGCGATAGAAGCGTTTTAAGTTTTTGGATGATGGGTATTACGTCATCAGCTGATCGCCACAAACTATATAAGCTGGGAACCGACAGAGACTTGACATTAATACGAGAGATTGTCAACGGTAAGTCGTCTCTCTGAGCTGCGATGATAGCTTCGGACATTCCAAATTCCGAGTTTCTGTAAGAAACCGACTTAGAAAATTTCATTGCTGATATCAGCTAAGGCGTCAGACTTAGAGGTTAGCCTTCGTCTCCAGGCCATAAAAGACTCCAAAACTTTAAAGGCTTGTAACTTTGCTTCTACAAGTCCGTTTGACTTGATTCAAAAAAGGTTCGGTCGCTATTAACCTGCTCTAAGTGATAGACTACTTATAAAATTTCATAAGTAGTGCTAAAAAGTTGAAAAATTTAAATTCACTAGTTTTGGAGGTTTTCTGGGGTTTTCGACCCCGCTGAATTCAACTAAGACATTTATAAAGTTGTGGGAGGCAAGCTTCGGCTTGGAATTTGCAACCTTTGTAAACAATCCACTGGTTTTCATGTCAAAATCGGGGTCCGGATACCAACACAGTGATATGACACACGGTCTGTCCGCGGGAGGTTGGATTTGTGGGCCGAGGCCTTGGAGTTGGTATAAGAACCCCTCTGAGTAATGCCTGTAACGGATTCAAAGGTTCGACGCTTTCCACCAATCTCACAATTTAGCTGTATGATTATAAGAATGACTGCCAATGTCGCCTGTTATTAATTCTATTTCATCCTTCCTTTACAGATACATAAGTTACAAAATGGTAGGCAACTCAAAATTTTTATTTAAAAAGTGCTCTTGCGGAGAAATAAAGAGAGGCGGCGAATTCAAACGCCACATTAACAAGTATAAGAATACTCCTCACTTTCACGAGGAAAGAGCCGTTATTTCCGGCTGTACACATTGCCTGAAATTTTTAAAAGGCAAGGAGCATGAGGCATTCTACATCGCCCACGCCGAATGTCCGGTCAAAAAGGTTAACAATTATACGACATCAGACATCGGCAAAGTGATCGCGCCCTTCTTCAACGAAGAAACAGTCGATCTAGACGCAGCACTACAAGAGGCTATTGCAACAATTTTGGAACCTGCTGCTTCGGTCACTACCTCATCGACAGCAGAAGAGAAGGCCCCACTAAGCGATTTGGACAGCTCAGATGACTCCGATTCTGAGGAGGTCGTCATCACTAAAAACGCGGAAGAGATAGGAAAACCGACAAATCAGTCTTCCCCGAAAAAGAAAGTGATCGCACCTTCCCCAGTAAAGAAGGGGATTAAGCAGCAGATGAACAGCTGGAATAAGGATGAGCAGATCGCAAAAGTGAGCCAGGAATATGCACTCACGAAATTAAAAGATGAGCTCACTCGTTACAAAAACGAATGTTCGGCCCTTAGGGATGACAATTTCCACCTGAAGGGTCAGGTAGCCGAGATTCGGGCCCTCAAGACCCAAGTAATTAACTTAGAACCTTTCCGCGAAAGGGCGCTTGCCAGCGAAAAACGAGTTGAAGAGCAGGCGACGTACATAAAATCACTAAAAGCTCAGGAAGAGGTGTGAAATTTAAAAATCGAGCAACGAAAGACTAGCCTGACTGAGAGCCAGAAGAAAGAAGAGAGACGGACAACGCTCCACATTCCCATCATCAAGAGCAGAATCGTCGACAGCGTCATCCTTGAAGTGTGAGGACTTGGATACCACATTCGAGTGCTACGATGGGGCGATGGCGGAGATGCGCTGCCTTCATCTCTCAATAAAACATGATGGTGACATCAAGGAATTACGCCACCGCAAGCGGAAACTGCCGGCCAAATACTTGCCTCAGCCACCACCATCGAAGGTTCAACGAACCGGTTGAATTGATTTATGGTAAGTTAATATCATCTCTATCACTTGAATATAATTTCATCTATTTTTCCTTCTATTTTCAGATACGACGAGAACGAACCAACGGCTCTCATAAGGGCCACCATGGGGCAAGACATGATAGAACCTCCACGCGGTTTGCCCTGGGCAGTCTTTAGACTGGCGAATACTATCATTAAGTTGAATCTGCTATCAGTCAACTTGAACGTTGCAAATGAAGTTCGGTGTAATACTTCCTTTCGACGGGCGTTCCTGTAAAGGGCGGCGGTGAAACCCGTAGCTATGTATACCGCAAGGGACATTCGGCAATGGTCAATCTTGTTAAACCTCTCTGCGTCATGTTTGCAAGTGATTGCCTCTGCCTCAACGTAGTATGCATTCGCGCCAGGGCGACATTTAGCCAACTGTCGAAGGTTGCCTAAAACTTTCCATTGCATACGTTATGAGAACCATGAGTTCTACCTGTCTCTATCAATGAGATGAATTGATGAATGGAATGAAATGGGAGGACACTCACGCGCCACACGCAACATAACACACTTCTCTCTTCCGTAGTCTAACAAGCTCTTTACACATGGATCGCAGTCGATTGCTATCCCTGTATCAGAAGTGTAAGCTATCTAAATTTTATTTAACACTATTTCAACTACCATTATCACCCATATGAAATGTTATAAGAATTGCAAGTTAAACTAAGTGTGCTACTATTTCCAAATGAAAAAGTATACATGGTTAAATCATCCACTGAAGCCCCATTCAAGTAAGTCAGTATGAAAGCAAAGATAATACGAAATAAAAATTTATTATGGCATGTATTTCAAAAGGTCTTCATCGTCAATATCGTCCCAGAGTCTGGCTTCACATAGATAACAAAAACAGTTCACTTGCTTTAATCGTTCTTCTACCGCGAGCCTCACTTTGTCGATATACTCCCACTCCGCCATAGTTCGTGGCTGGGAGTTAGGGGTGTACCACTCCCATAATTGGTGGAGGAATTTGGTGCTGGTGATCTCCATCACATCATCAGTATCGTACTGCAGATACTTCCACCTCACGCCTGTTAAGTCGGGACACTCCTTCTCACATACACTCTCCTCTTTGTCATCCGCTGCTAATGACGACTTTATGATATTGTCGAGTCGGTAAACCTTCTCTACCTTCCCCTTCGTTGGAGCGTTTGGTGCAACGAGCGCCTTTGGTGTTGAGCATGGAGAAGAGAATTTTGTGTTCGGTGTTGTCGGAGGGCTTGTCATGTTGACTGTGAATAATAACTTTGAAATGTTTCCTAATTCTTAAGTATAAACAAGCAACCAATCAAAATCAACAGCCAATGAATGATGAATATGAAAGTATATATGTAAAGTGACATTCGTGTCATTTCACTCTGTCTTTGAGACGTGTAAGTAAAGTGTTCTCTGGCGAATTCTATATTTGAGGCGTACAAGTGAACTGCTCTCTCGTGAATTCCAAATTTGAGTGAAGTCTCTATCTTGTTGAAGAATCAACCTTAAACATAATTTCGTTGAAATGATAAGCTGAAAATTTCTTCACTCATCTCCCTCAAACGTGTGGCTAATAGCATCTTCCTCAATTTCAGGCATCAACTTCATCACCAACGCCCTCCCTTCTCGAGGAAAGTTTAGAGTTGTTGAGTCAAGGTAGGTTGTAACAATACACTGAGACTTGAACAGAGATGATAGAATGATTTCTCTTTCAGGTGATACCAGTCCCATCTCGAGCGAGTCCATGTCAACATTGTCGCGGGAATGCGACGATCGGGAATGTGCTGACTGTGGACACATCTTCACGAGGAAGCGTGATCTCGTCCGACACATCAAGCGAGGTGTTTGTAGACCTAAGTCAGCATCAATCTCCGAAGGTGGGGATGATTCTGTTAACGATGTCTCGTTTTCTTGCGATTTATGGATTCAGTCTTTTGAGTCACATTTTGAACTATCTTCACATAGACTTAGACATACACACAGTGACGATAGTTATACTAACAGCACCTCCTCTATCCGACTCTCTGAAGTGTCGATAAATAATTTAGTGAGGAACTACCAGATGAAATCCTCAGAAACCATTACTGACTTTGAAGAATGGTTTCATCAAAATTCATCTTTGATTGGTGCGCTCTTCAACAATTTAGTCAATTTTAGGATGAAGGCGCTCATCTATCTCAAAATAAAATGTGTAAAAATCGACCACCATACTGGTCAAATAGTAGAGAGGTTGGAGTTTCACATACCCTCCTTTCCTGCAACCGAAGTTGTAGACTGCGAGTCTTGGATAAATTTTCATATCCGAGATTTAAAATTAAACATAGATAAATTTAACGAGCGTGATAGTGGACTCGTTTTTGATGGTATTGAGACCGCCATGATTAAAATCACTTTATTAGAGAACTACTCTGGACGAGGCTCCTTTAAACTTCCGAAAAATTTAAGAAATAAAGCAGCAGTCATTTCTATAGATTGCGAATCGCAATGTTTTAAGTATGCCGTCCTCTCCATTCTCCACTATAATGATGTACAGAATAGTCGATACCGTAAGAGTACGTATCAACAGTGGGAGAATGAATTAAAGTTTGATGACTGCAATAGTGAAGATATGAAAATTAAAGATATAGAAAAATTTGAAAAATTGAACAACATCAAAATAGTTCTCCATGTTTGGGAAAAGGGATTGAAGGGTGTCCGCTACAACTCGCGTTCGAGTTGTTATGACCACGTTGTCAACCTTTTATTAGTAAGACAGGATGATAGTGAGGAATGGCACTACTGCGGTATTCCCAAAATTTCTCGCTTATACCACCACCTAAGAAATTCTAACTCATCAGAGATTTATTACTGTGACAGATGCATTCGGAACTTTAGGAGTAAAAACAAATTTGAAACTCATTACGAATGGTGTAAGCGAGGTAAACTACAAATGGAGCGCATGCCCAAAGATAAGGAGTTTTCATATAGAGAGAATGGTGATGAACTAAGTCCTCTTCGTGTCATCTATGCTGACATCGAATGCTATATCGATGATAACACCCATCGAGCAGCAGCCATTTCCTGCTATGAAGTATGGCATGACCATTTCCAAAATAGAAAAAATAAAATGCACGTCTGGCAAGGTGAGGATTGTATTTACCAATTCCTACAATTCCTCAAACAGGCTGTAAAATTTCAACAAAAGTATGATGGTGAACTCTATCGCAGATCATTGCATATGACAGCAGATGATCAAGCAAAATTTGATAGTTGCGACGTTTGCCTCAAATGTAGGAAAAGATTTGATGATGATAAGATTAAGAAAGTGCGCGACCATGATCACATCACTGGTAAATTTAGAAACGCACTATGTTCAAAATGCAATTTTTCACTTAGGATGAAACGGCGTACATTACCCGTCATTTTCCATAATTTCAAGGGCTACGACAGCCATATGATAATAAAAGGAGGTTTAGGTCAAATGAAAGAGTGGAAGCTTGATGTAATAGCACAAACGAGAGAGAAGTATATGGCCATGACAGCAAAAGTGCCTGTCGATAAAACTAAAGAAAATAAGACGGTCTATTTTGATATAAAATTTTTAGATTCCTACCAATTTATGACTGCATCACTGGTCTCTCTCGTACAAAATCTACAGTCTCTTACACTAACACAAAATCTTAAGAAACAATATCCAAATCTAACCGATGAAGTCATCACACGGAAAGGAGTCTTTCCATATGCATATTTTGATGCGATTAGTAAACTCGGCGAGACTTCTCTTCCGCCCATAGATAAATTTAAAAATGATTTGACCGGCGCAGAATGTAAGACCGAAGATTATGATCATGCACAAGATGCATGGATAAAATTTGACTGCCATACATTTGGCGAATATATGATTGCCTATCTTAAGTTAAATGTATGTTTGCTGGCTGATGTATTTAAGGAGTTTCGACGAGTGGCATTAGAAGAAGATACGTTAGATTCCGTCCACTTTGTCAGTCTACCAGCCATGTCCTTTAAATCAGCCTTTAAAATGACTGGTGAGACCATTCATCTCTGACAAGACCCCGAGATGTATAATATATTTGAGCGAGGAATTCGCGGTGGTCTCACATTTGTAAATAAACATAGGTTAAAATCAAAATTAGTAGGCAATGATCAGACTCATCTTAAGTATTATGACCAAAATAACTTATATGGTAGTTCACTATCCAAACCACTCCCTCACTCTGAGTTTAGCTGGTTAGATGATAGTGAAATTCAGCATCTCTCCAACCCTTCTAACATACTAGCAATTCCAGATGAAGGTGATTGGGGATATTATTTTGAGATGGATCTAATCTATCCAAATAATATTAAACATAAAACCGTAGATTTTCCACTCGCACCCGAATCAGGTGAAGTGACCAAAGATATGTTTTCCGACTTTATGAAACAATTTCATAAAGATTTAGAATCATGCGGTCAACCCGACTATAAGCCTTGCCGCAAACTTTTACTCACCCAATATGATAAGGAAAACTATCTAGTCCACTTTAGCATCTTAAAGTTTTATTTAGAAATGGGCATGATTTTAAAAAGAGTTCACCGCATTATTAAATTTAGACAGAAAGCCTTCCTCAAACCATATATTGATAGCAACAGCCAGAAACGTGCACTAGCTCAAAATAATTTTGAAAAAGATTTTTATAAGTATAAGAATAATAGTCTATTTGGTAAGACGATGGAAGATGTTAGAAAACGTGTAAACTATAAACTAGTCAATGATGTTACAAAATTTAAGAAATTGGTCTCATCACCTCTATTCATCGATAGAGACATTATCGATGAGGACCTTGTAGGTGTTAAAATGATAAAATCAGAAGTTGAGTTGTGCAAGCCCATCTATTTTGGTCAAGCTGTACTAGATTACTCTAAGCTTGAAATATACCAACTCTTTTATAAAATACTAAAACCATGTCCTCTCGTAAAAGAGGTTCGTTTGTTGGGTGGTGATACAGATAGTTTCTTCTTAGGTATTACCACTCAAAAAGATTTAAATTTCAATGAAGTAGGAAAATCTTTAGAAAGATATTTTGATACATCAAATTATCCTACTGATCACCCACACTACTCCATCAAAAATAAGGCAAAACTTGGCTGCTTTAAGGATGAGACAGCAGGGAAGGAAATAGATGAAATGATTCTCAACCGCCCAAAAATGTACAGTATGAAATTAAGGGATAGCGACGATAGTATTAAGCATGCTAAAGGCATATCAAGATCATTGGTCTCTAACATGAAACATAAAAATTTCAGGGAAGCCTATAGAAATAGAAATATAACGTTTGTCAATATGACAATCTTAAAATCTAAGTCGCATGAGGTCAAAACTCATACTTTTAGGAAACGGGCGCTTTCAGCATGGGAGGATAAGAGGTGTTGGATAGGACATAACACATCTGTTCCACATGGACATCCTGACACAAACATACCACCACCCAAAAGAATTAAACTCACACTACCACATTCAGGAGACGTCTTAGCATAATCATCCTTAACTTAGTATTTTCATGTTGATTTCTGTAGATAAACATTGCTGTTTTATGTATGGAATGAGATCGTTTCTTCCTTGTGAATATATGCCTACAGTCAGCCCATTCCCCCTTTATCTGTGAAAAGACTTTTTCATACACATTTTTTTTCAATAAACATATCACAATGACTTCACTTTGTTTTCCGAAACACTAAAGTTACGAGGGATTTAGTATCTTTCACATGGATGCACTCTTGTAAACCATTGGTAATTTTGATAGCAATAGAGGGTATAGTTTGTCTGACGACGGGATGATAGAAAATAGATTCAAACATCTTCTCGACTATTCCATATGAAGCGTCTTTATCATGAATGAAATCACGTAAAATGTATTCTTTTTTCTCACCAACAGAAATAGGAAGAATCAAATCACTTTGAATATAAAGGTGCTGTTCATGTTTATCAAGTGTCATTGGTGTTTCTATACCAATCGTATCCGCAGCAGTAAACACAGTTTGTAGCATTGAAAAACCAAAGAGTTTTTTCAAAGTTTTACTCAATTGACATTGAATGTCATCACCCAGTTTCAGAACAACGCGTTGATTTTCAATTAAAAACGAAATGTGGTGTGTCTTTACATCATATTTACTTTTCATCACATGCTTCAACTTCTGTTGTATATAAGGATTTACTACATGAATGAAGCTTTCAACTGTATGATATAGACGCGGCATTATATTGATAGCAACTTTAGATTCTTGATAAGACTGGTAAATTTTCTTGATGCGATCACCATAGATGTCCACCCACCATTCATCATTAACTGAATCAGCTTTAGTGTGATATTCATGAGAAGCATACACCACACCGCTTCCAATAATAGGTGTATAATGTCTTACAAAATGACGCAAGGTTGGAGAGAAATAAACTGCAAGTTTGTCATTATATTTCTAAATAACCAACTTATCTTTGTCCGCCATAATTTTCTCTCCATACTTCTTACCCACAGTCTCATTCCATCGTTTTACTAACTCAATAAGTGATAAAGGTTGAACACCACGCTTTTTCAAAATGATGCGTTCTTCGCATTCTACAACATCTTCATCAAATATTTTAAATTTATAATGAAATTTGTTGATTCGATTTGAATAAACTTTTTTAACATTTGCAGTAGCAATTGACGTTAGATGTAGTCCATGGCCAAAACCGAGATGTGGATAGAATTCATTATCCAACCTCAGTGTAAGACCTTTAGTAAAAGATTGAAAGCGAAGGAACTGCCTCCCACTCCAATGATAGATAGTAAACTCATAAACTTTCTGATTTTTATTCTTCATGATGAAAGTATTACCACTGTTGAATGCCTTAATAATTTTCTCATTCCCAAATGGACCATAATAATCTGATTTTATCTGAATCCATTCATAGTTCCACTTTCCATCTGACGTTAAATTGTATGGGAACTGGAATGCATTATTCATCGTTATTCCATCATGGGTGCGAGGAGTCATTATCATTTCTTCCAAATCATTCACATTCTGAATATTGCTATCATAGCAAATACTAGAAACGCCAACCTCCCATTCAACTTCTAAATGTAGTGGGCGATTTAATTCTACTCGATAGTCTGATGGTTTATTTTTGGGAAATTTATTCATAGAAGCATTACTGGGCAAGTAGATTAGAAACGAGTCCTTATTTTCACTTTCCATATTATTCACATTGGAAAAATATATTAGCATACTTTTGCATTAACTCTTCATTCGGAAATGGAGTGTGATACTTGTCACAGCATCTTTATGAAAAGGAATCAACGCACCAGCATCGTCATAAATGGCAATATCAATTTGTGGGATGTAGTTTGATTTCAGCTTTGTATAATGCACGTTCTTGCAAGTATGCTCAGATAAAATACTGCAGCTTTTTGGCTGGTATGGTATCATTGCTAGCAATGGAGCTTCAACATCTCCCACACGTACATCTTCACCAATATTGGAATATATCTGAAAATAGTTAATACGACGCGATAGCGATATGTCTGCGCTAGCTTTGGTTACAGTGCCACTTTTAAAGATATTTTGATCAAAACACAAAATGTCCATTAGAGTTTTATCCATAATTAGTTCAATGCCTTTTCCACTTATCGTGAGAGACAAAGTACCTTCTTTTTCAGAAAATGAAATATGTTGCTCATTAATTACTTCATTTAAATAATCTACAACCAATTTAACCGAAGTAATAATGCGAGGCATCAACACTCTTGTTTCATGTAAGATACCACCTAAAGGCTCTACACACTTTCTGTATAAAGATACGGTCCATTCTGTATCAAATTGATTTGACCTTTCACATGGTAAATGTTGCATATCAAATTTTCCATGAACAGCTGCAGAACGATGTCGTAAGAACTGATGAAAATCTTTTGAACAAACTAATACTAGATCATCATCATTTAATTTACTTATTGCAATATGATTAGATGATTTGATATAAGTCAATGTTGCCACTTGTTTACCATCAACTCGAAGGAGATAATTAAATTTCTTCAATAATGTTTCAGGAGTCATGTTTGTCTTTCTTGGCTCAATCACAATCTTCTTTACCAACGTCTTCTCATTTCTTGGAATAAGATCTACATAATAAGCTTCCTCTCGATATATTAACTGTTTATGACCACTTATGTGGTAATTAACGTTAAAATTATCATAGCTTGTTAAGGCGCTAGCGAGGTAACCTAAATCATTTCTTAAACTTGGACTTAAATCAACAATCCAATCGTTCTCAACTACATGATGTACATAATTATGATCATCATTGTGCGGAGTAAATTGGACAATATGTTTACATGCTTTATTCAGGAAATCATATATAAACTTTTTACATGATAAGAGATCTTTCTTTGGCCACTGTGGAATGTATACTCGGCACCCCTTTTCACATTGGTAAGCAGCTGTACGTCTCATATTAATAGTCATCACCTCATGATCAAAAGTATAGACACAGTTGCTATGAACAAGTTGAGTGACACCCACTTCCCACTTTCCATTTAGCTGTTGTGTATGATCAATGGGAGTAGAAAAGAGTGCGGCTCGATTACTAGCAAATCTCTTTGTAGCCGCATTGCTAAGCAAAATATGATAAAACGACATTTTTATATTGCTGATCTGCGGCTTTGCATAACATCATGAAGACTTGGATTTTGGACTCTCTACAATATATCAGAGTAGTTGATCGTGATGGAAACGTACATTTCAAAAATTCTCATGGTCATACATCAAGAGGTATTACATTAACATGGCGACAATTTGTCAACTTCAATGATATCATGAGGGATTTGAAATATTTTGAAACATTAAGATTCATCTCCTTGGGTGATCAAGTTTGGCTTCAACATTACAGAAATGAAATTCAAATCTGCCATTCTCATTCCGCAAACTGTATCTCATTTCGCAAATACAATTGGGAGAAGTATAGAAGATACATACATCGTTCCATCATGACATTTATTCGTCGTGAGTTCATCGCCCTACTATGCAAATCTTAATCAGACATGACTACCACGCACCATAGTTGGAAATTAGATTCCCTACAACGTATTGAAACGGATCATGATCGAAACGTCTATTTCAAAGATTCAACTGGAAATGTGAGAAGAGAGTTTGCTTTATCTTATCGTCATTTTCAATCTCTACATCATATCATGAAGGATTTGAAATACTTCTATATGAAAAGACATTTACGTATTGGAAATCGCATCTGGTTGCGCGTCAACAATCGGCGAATTCAACTGTATCATTCCCAACTTCATACTAACTTCACATTTCATCAAGGTAGAAGTATAAAAGAGAAGTATAAAAGGAAGGTACATCGCTCAATTTACTCATTTTTTCATCATGAAGCGCCATCGTTACACCATCGTCAACATTCTCCGTCGCTTCAGACTCTACACCAAAATCGATCTCACAACATTACACCAACACCTTCCAAACAGCAAGTATTACCCGGGCCGACCTCAAATGTTAGCGGTGAAGATGAACAATTCATGGAATCTTCAACTCTTCCCAAATGGGACTGTACAGATTCTCGGCGCCCTTTCTCATTCATCGGCGCAGTCAATGCGCTTAGAGCTACAGAGACTACTACGTCGGATATGGAAGAGGGAGAGGTGTGTGATGTCGAATCTGACTGTGGACAATATGGTGATCTCTACTCAATTGAGTGAAAGTGTATTATTTTTGAAGATTCGTACCAGCAGTTACAATTTGTGTTATGAACCCGAACTTTTTCCTGCAGCTCTCATTAGTTGTTGGTTACCTGTGCATGTGGCAATCTTTCATAATGGTAAAGTGATCATTACTGGACTAAAATCTCATGTACAAGCAAATGTGATCCTAGACTATCTCATCGAGTATGTACGTACCCAGCGGATTGTAAAATAAAAAACAATTTTTCCAACATGATGTTTTTATTTCAAATCATGATAGAACTTACAAATCATTTTTTCATTAGAGGATGGATTACATGAAAAGTTTTGAATAACAGATACAAATCGAGATACATGTAAACGTTTTAAGATGAAGTACAGTACAAAAGCACCACACGTTGATGAAAGTGGATGTTGTAGTATGCGTTCATTTCGCTGATATTGACGCGTATGTTTTCTCAACCACTGCTGTGTTGGTATATTTGGAGGTTGAGCAAGAGAGTCAAATAGTTCACCACGTCGGTCTTCTCCAATAAAGATCGCTTTCCAATGCTCACCGCCTAAATTCTGCGAATGAGTGTTTAGCACAATAAAGATGGGATAGTGATTTACTGCAGGTGGTAAGGTATCGAGTGAATAGACATTATCGAAAGCTTTCAACGTCGCATCGTCTGCATTACGCTGCACTTTAGTCTTAATATCGTCAGCAGTCAACCAACTCATTAACGATTATACTGAAGAATCACGTCACGATACTTTGTAATTTCAATATTTGAATCGAAGACTGCATAAATGAATACATTGATCGTCTCAGGTAGTATTCTTTTGAACGTCAAATCCAAACGAATATTATGAGGCACGTTCGCTTGACGATAGGGTGCACTAATATCGCTGTCAGCAGTCAAATCAAATGCATAAATAGTATATCTACTCTTAAACTCTTTCATAGTCAGTCCGTTGGTGTCATCCGTATTGTAAAAGCCAAAGACATCCATAAAATCAACATAACTGCGCATAAATTGATCCGCAGCAAAATCTGGTTTGTAGGGTGGACCAGGATGACTCACACCATTTACACGTAAAGCAATTTCACTTAACTGACTGTGTTTAAAATTGAAAAGATTCTTCTTTATATTACCATTAAATGTATCATTTTCAACCATTGCCACCATGAGGAGCTTCGGTGCTTCCGATGGAAAGAGGCCATCTTTTATGAAACTCTTTTGATCTTTCGGAATTGTAAAGATGAGAAGCTTTGTATGCTGAACGGGGTAAATGACATTTTGGCGGTTAAGACCTTCAGCATGTCCTCTAATGACACTTGGATTCGGTACTACTCGACGAATGTAAAGTGCAATATCTTCCACATGAATTCTAAAATTGTCAACTTTAGCAAATGCATTCAGCGCAACTTCAGGTTTATTCAATGTCAGCTTGAGTCGCATGCTGGTATTACAGAGTAAAAACTTTGACTGTCTAAAGAAGTCTAAATTCAGCGGACCATATAGCTGACATACTTCACTATCTTTAATCATAGCAGATCGCTTTACAAAGCCACTGTTTGTTTCAACATCAAATTTTCCTGCTTCATCTCTATATCATCCCATGGCTTCCATATGACTTTTTTGTGCTGCTGGATGAAACTGTGATACATGATTGAAATATGATTTATAGGGATAATCGCTTTGACCACCTTCCACCTGCTGCTCTCCAATCGTTAGAGAAACATCGCGAAATAATGTAGTCAATGGTAAATTGTTCTGTCCAACTTTATGTGTATCGTCAATAGCAGTTCCATCTGCTTGCTGAATTCTAAACCTCAAATCAACCATCGCATATCATAACTCAAATCTATGTAGTCATCACTACCACCAGGAATAACAAATTCAATGGGGCCAGCATTCTCAGCTGTTCGAGGATGATAATCTACAATACTTGAACTAAGAATATCTGTCTGTATGGCTTGTTGATCAAACAAACAAAAACCGGAAGTTTTACACTCCATGATTAGAAGTTATAGCAGCGTCGTCGTTTAGCGCCTGATGAATGATTAGAGCCTCTGCGACGTTTGCGTGAGTGCCTTTTGACTGAAGATCGCACCTTACCAGCTCCCCGATGTTTCCTCCTTCCTTTATTCATTCGTTTAGGTGATTTCTTTCCTTGAGTAACACCAGCAAAGGTCTGCTTCAATGTTTTTAAACCGCGTTCCTTCCCACGATTCAACAAACTGCTCTTAAAACTTCTACCTCTGGAAAGATCACTAGCAACATCACCAGCAAAGCCAACGGCATTACTTAAAACATTTCGTTTTAAAGATCTACCGACATTGGATATGAGAGGTGCTACAACAGATTTCAGTGCACCAAGTATGCTACCTCCACGTTGGCGGCGAGCGCCGATGTAAATTTGTCCTCCATCACTTACATAGGAGGGTCGTGAATAAAATGAGGCAGTTGGATTCATAGCTCAAACCCTAAACATTGTTAGTTACAACTTTGCATGAATCACTGTCGATCACTTAGATGAAAGATGTCGGCGCGACGCATCCAAGAGTTCATACTTGAAGGATAACCAGTCCATTTAACAAGACACCATTCTTCACCTTGCCGTTTTTTACATCGAATGATTTTCCCTACCAAATATGTTTCACTTTCAGTGACTACCTCAATCTCATCGCGGTAAAAGCTACCCTCAATTTCTTCATTATCGTAATCTTTCAACTTGTAGGTGGTCGGAGAGTCTTTTTGATTAATCCTTGATACTGTAAATACCTCATCTGTCCAATTCGGAAGGTACCCTTTAGTAAAAACACTTTTCACTTTTGAGATACGAACTTTATCACCAATTTTCACATCACTTTTCACATGAGTGCGTTTACGTTGGAATGATTCGCGCACTTTATCTACATTGTCAGCATTTACATCTACTGGTCTGAGTCCAATAGAACGATGGATAGAGTGATTGTAGGCATGGAGTGTATCTTGTAGAACCTTTGTCCAATTTTGTGTCAAGTTGGCAGTAAAATGTCGCCACAAGCGATTTTTTAATGTGCGATTAAAACGTTCAACGAGTGCAGCTTTATAAGCACTCTTTACACTAAACAACTCAATGTCATGCCTCTCAAATAATCTTCTCACATGCTGATTTTCAAACTCTTTTCCTTGATCACTCTGAATTCTTTTTGGAATCCGACCTTCTCGAAAAATTGTTTGGAATGCTTTTGCTACTCCTTTCCCTTCTTTAGTTTTTAAAGGTTGAGCCCACGCATAACGCGGGAAAATATCAATGACGGTTGAAATAAAATTATTGCCCGAGTTATGTTTTGAAATGGAGGCGATATCGCACAAATCTGCTTGCCACTGTTCATCGATGTCATGAACAATATAATGGCGGGTGCGGTACTTCTTTTTCGCTTGTTTGTGGAGCGTATAGGTAGCCTGACCCTTTAACCATCGTTTCACTTGTGATTGTGGAAGACCACTCGCTTTTGATAATTTCTTGATAGATGCAAATCCTGCCGGATGTTTTACATCATAATAGATTGACTTCAAACGTTCAGTTGATGACGACTGACTCTTTTTCCTCCTTCTCATCTTTTTGTTTTCTTGCCTTTCTACATTTACAACAACTGCAGCATTTAGCTTTAGCGGTTTTGCGATCGTGTTCACATTGCTTAGGGGTTTCATTGTGAGAGCTGGCGCAGCAAGTGCAAGTGACAACGACATTCACCTCTGGCGGCTCATTACATGGCAAGCAACACATCTGCTTCATATTAATAGTCTGAGAACATGTATTTCCTGGGAGGAGCTGTTTTACGTTTTCCTTTTACTAGTTTTAGTGGTGATGTAGATCTACGTCGAGTTCTTCCTCTTGTTTGCTTAGTGAGTGTGGGAGGGGATGTAGCAGGTGACGTCTTGAACCAATTTGTTGGCATTTTCATCGTCTGAAGCATTGGAGCAGTAGCCACTGTTGAATCAAGTTCTTTCAATGTCTCATTATTCAAAGCAAATTTTGGTACATTATGCTTTTTCAATAGTTTAAGAAAGTATGACCAACCAGGTGGAACATAGCCCTGACGGCGCTTTCTACGTGTCGCATACTGAATCAAGTCTTCATAACGTGAAGCATCAATCACTTTATTTTCATCTGTAATGATTTCTCCTCTATCATTTACATTGAGATGGGGTTCAATACTATTGAAAAGAGATATGGCATGTGCGCGAGATGCTAAAGGTGTAGCAGTCAATACAGAGTCACGCATCTTATTCTTCAAGTTTTTCAATTGCTCAACAGTTTCCGATTGTAATAATACAGCACGATGTGGATCTTTGATGTGAACATTTTGCTGATAATCTATTTCTTTCCTATACATTTGATTTGCAAGAGGTTGCTTTACTTGCTGCATGGCAGTCAATTGTACATATTCATCCTGAGGAATAACAATCATGCGAGAATAAGAACTCATAGTTTGTAGATAATCATGGGAGTTTTCAAAATATCACTTCGAAATCTAAATTCTTCCGGACACTCTTGCGTAAAGTCAATGAATAAGTAACCGTATGGTTTTTCAGTAGCTGCTTGAAAAATTTCAATTAAGGCTTTTGATCCTCTGGGTGCAACTTGTCGCGCTAAAATTTCAAATTGACTTTTATCTCGCGGATTCTTGAAAATAGCATAATAGTGTGTATTCAGGTTTCGTGTACGAGCTTCTTTTCCATCAGGAAACAAATTTTGTGTGATATAGATGATAAAGCACCTTTTATGATGTGCTGCGCGAGTGAACATATCTGTAACATCTTTTGAATTCTTACTTTCTTTTAATAAATCATCCAATACAACAACATCATTAGACTGAAGTTTATCCACTGCAATAATTCCTTCATGTCGAATAAAGTTGCGACTTTGCAATTCCTGAAACAGCGACGGTTGATAAATACCATAACACCAAATCACTCGATTGATAGGTTCCTTAAACAACTTCCTTCTTTTATCCAATAAATTCAGCGTGAAAACAGTTTTACCTGCATGAGATGGACCTGATACAGTCAGAACTTTATCACATTGAAGTCTGAAATCCATTTTAATACTTTAAGATTCAACATTTGCATAATTAACGCTTAGAGCCAAAGATATTTCCCAATAGGTTGCCCACGGCAGGAGCTATCATTGGAAGTATTGCTGAAAGGAAACCGCCCTTTTGTGTTAGAGTTTTCCTCTTTCTTTGAACGGTGACTTTAGGATTGGAGATGAAACGCAATTTCGCAGCATATCGCTTAAGTAACTTTCGTTGTTTTGGTGCTAGTTTCTTCGTCCTCAACTTCCTCACATGAGAAATAATTTCACGAATGAATTTATCGTTAGCATGTCGTATAGCATTGTATCGCTGATTTGCTTTCATTCGTCGGAGAGCTTGAATGGCTGAAGAAAACTTTGAAGACTTTTGACTTTTACGTTTCGCCATTTTTCGTGTTAGTCTTTGCTAAAACCTGTCTTTACCACATTTGCATAGGTACTAACTATTGCGGCATAAGTGGCACTCGAAATGAGCAATATCACAGTGGTTACATTGGCAAAGTTGAATGCAATTACGTATGAAACAGCGTTGACAAAAGGCATGCTTACATCTCTTGAAGATGCGCTTTTCATTTCCATCCTTTCGCTTACATACATCACAACACATAGTTACACCGTTACTGCTGTCTATAGCAAGTCTTTTTGAAGATATGAATTTGCTAGCCTTTTTTAAATAATAGACACATGTACAGAAGGAATATACTTCGAGAGTGAGCAGACATAGCTCGAAAACCAGTTGTGCTACAATCAAGTACCACTGCATTTTCAATTTTTCTTTATGGAAAGTTGAATGTGAATATCTGAAATCGCTTCAATCACTAGACTGCTACCATGATGGTTAAATGCGTTAAGACGTTCAGCAACTTTTATCATATGTCTTTTAAAAAATTCTTGGGGGTGATCTACCACTTCCACTGAATAAGAAGCAAAATGGAAAGAGCGACTTTCCACCTCTTCCTTTCCAAAATGACTAAACTTAATTTTCGCAACTAATCGCGCCATGACAATGCTATCAGAGAATGTATTCATTAACGCTAGAAATAGAGTGCTAGCATCATCGACCACTGCTTCGATGTCGGTCTCATCTTTATGAAAATTTATCACATAATCTTGAACAGCTCCTTTTAAACTTTGCCTATGAAAATGTAATGTTCCGCAGTCGTTTGAGAAAGACATGATCGCCCTTTATCTAACCCATCCATTGCATGAAAACAACTCTTCTCATAGTAACATTTATTGAATAACGGTAACAAGCATGCATTATAAATCAATGGTTTGAAAGAGATAAAATCGATACAGCTGGTAACTATCATACAGCGAGCAATGATAACCATACAGGACTTTGGCAGTGTTGAGGTAAGGAGGAAAGAAGCATTGGTTATGAACGTAGCTACTACAACGAACAGACAAAATAGGAACACACAAATCCTTAAAACGTTTCGTGACTTCATGATAATGTTGATTAACTCTACTAATACTCTGCAAATATTTCAGATTAAGTCCATGAATGTGTTTTCTCGCCCATTGATCAACATTGGGATCGCAGTTGGCATGTTGATGATAGACACTAAGAATCTGATATGTCCAATTGTTCATAGCAATAGCACTGAGCTCCTGTACAGGTTCACCCTCACAATCCATAAAAATGATGATAGAAGCCTAAAACGGAAATTTACACATCTAAGGAAACGTTCTATAACATATTACAAAATGAAGAATTACATCGATGCTTTTCACGACAAAATACACAAATGATATGATGGCAACGAAGAAGTAAAATGTATCTAATAAGACCACGTCTACGACACTCAAAGCACATAAGCGAATTGTCATAGGGTAGAGTTAGGAAAGGACTAGTAATTCTCCTTCTTTGATTTGCGTTTTGATGCAGCATTCTTCTCCGACTTGCGCTTCGTACCACTGCTGTTAAGGATTTGATCAATTATGTCATCCACGTTGGGTGGTTTTGGAATATATAGGATGGATTCCATATGCATGGAGAGAGAGGCTATTTTATTATCCTTGTGCCGACCATAATATAGCCCATTCACTTTGAAAAGGATATCCCAAGTACCTTCTCCGAGCTCATCACATCTGATGGGTGTTGATTGATCTCCCTCCTTCTTATAGTAAGTGCACCAATGTGATACCGGTAGGCAAATTTGATTACCATCCCAAATCTTTCTATAGGGAGTATCCTTGTCATCTCTCGCCTTCCACTCTTGAGCCAGAGGAGTATGAATGTCCATATTTAATGTCACGTACTCCTCAATAATATCAAGTTGGTGGCGAATGTACGGACTCACGGGGATCAGTATGTAGTCCCCATACTGATTGCGCATTATCTTGACATCCGTGGAAGGGAGCATTCCCGTTTGGAGTACTACGCTATGATCGTCATAAAGCAAGACTTGTTTAAATTTACGCTGTAGCGGTGTAGGATTATGTACCTTGGTTGTTTCTTCCACTGGCCTCAGTTGTAGATGATCTGATCGTAGCGAACCTTGTAACGTTTGACCGCCATTTTGTCCTACTAGTGCTGAAGATGGAGTAGATGCCTGAAAATGAAAAAGATTGTATTAAGTTTACGTTCAAGGGAGGAGAGGTAGAGAAGTAGCGACTTACCATATTAGTTGGATAATAGAATAAAGAGAGAAAATGTGCGTCCGTCACTCGTGCGATTCAACGATGGAATGATTCTCACTGTGGAAGGCTCGCTATTTATATAGAAATGCTTGATTCTCATTGGATGATGATCCTCATTGGACAATAACATCAAGCTGATTCCAAATCTGGCCTCCGTTTACCAATCCGAGCCTTCATTCGCCCACTGGAGCTGTTTCTTGGGAAATTATAACTCTGTCGTTTTTCGCCAATGTCCCAAAATCTTAAATGGCGTCTCACATCTAAACGAAGACAGATATGAACAAGCCGATTCTTTCAGTGGATTTGTCTCACTCTTAGCTTTCAAACGAGCTATTGCACGACAAAATCCGTCCAATAGAAGCAAAGTTGGAAGGTCGGTGCCGAGGGGGGGACGTCAGCGAAACTTTTTCTCTCCGATTGACTTGAAACTCACCATACCGATGCAGAATTTCACGCTGAATCCGAATCTGGCCTCCGTTTTCCCATCCGATGGTTCGTTTTGGCGCTACAGCCCAAAACGTCCCAAATTCTAACTCTGTCGTTTTTCGCCAATCTCCGAAAATCTTAAATGGCGTCTCACATCTAAACGAAGACAGATATGAACAAGCCGATTCTTTCAGTGGATTTGTCTCACTCTTAGCTTTCAAACGAGCTATGGCACGACAAAATCCGTCCACTGGAAGCCAAAATCGAAGCAAGCTGTCCAGAGGGGGGGGGACGTCAGAGAAACTTTTTCTCTCCGATTGACTTGAAACTCACCATGTTGATAGAGAATTTCATGCTGATTCCAAATCTGAAATCCGTTTTCCCATCCGATGCTTCGTTTTGACGCTAGAGCCCAAAACGTCCAAAATTCTAACTCTGTCGTTTTTCGCCAATCTCCCAAAATCTTAAATGGCGTCTCACATCTAAACGAAGACAGATATGAACAAGCCGTTTCTTTCAGTGGATTTGTCTCACTCTTAGCTTTCAAACGAGCTATGGCACGACAAAATCCGTCCACTAGAAGCAAAGTTGGAAGGTCGGTGCCGAGGGGGGGGGGACGTCAGCGAAACTTTTTCTCTCCGATTGACTTGAAACTCACCATACCGATGCAGAATTTCACGCTGAATCCGAATCTGGCCTCCGTTTTCCCATCCGATGTTTCGTTTTGGCGCTAGAGCCCAAAACGTCCAAAATTCTAACTCTGTCGTTTTTTCGCCAATCTCCCAAATCTTAAATGGTGTCTCACATCTAAACGAAGACAGATATGAACAAGCCGATTCCTTCAGTGAATTTGTCTCACTCTTAGCTTTCAAACGAGGTATTGCACGACAAAATCCGTCCACTAGAAGCAAAGTTGGAAGGTCGGTGCCGAGGGGGGGGGACGTCAGCGAAACTTTTTCTCTCCGATTGACTTGAAACTCACCATACCGATGCAGAATTTCACGCTGAATCCGAATCTGGCCTCCGTTTTCCCATCCGATGGTTCGTTTTGGCGCTATATCCCAAAACGACCAAAATTCTAACTCTGTCGTTTTTCGCCAATGTCCCAAAATCTTAAATGGCGTCTCACATCTAAACGAAGACAGATATGAACAAGCCGATTCTTTCAGTGAATTTGTCTCACTCTTAGCTTTCAAACGAGGTATTGCACGACAAAATCCGTCCACTAGAAGCAAAGTTGGAAGGTCGGTGCCGAGGGGGGGGACGTCAGCGAAACTTTTTCTCTCCGATTGACTTGAAACTCACCATACCGATGCAGAATTTCACGCTGAATCCGAATCTGGCCTCCGTTTTCCCATCCGATGGTTCGTTTTGGCGCTAGAGCCCAAAACGACCAAAATTCTAACTCTGTCGTTTTTCGCCAATGTCCCAAAATCTTAAATGGCGTCTCACATCTAAACGAAGACAGATATGAACAAGCCGATTCTTTCAGTGAATTTGTCTCACTCTTAGCTTTCAAACGAGCTATTGCACGACAAAATCCGTCCACTAGAAGCAAAGTTGGAAGGTCGGTGCCGAGGGGGGGGACGTCAGCGAAACTTTTTCTCTCCGATTGACTTGAAACTCACCATACCGATGCAGAATTTCACGCTGAATCCGAATCTGGCCTCCATTTTCCCATCCGATGCTTCGTTTTGGCGCTACAGCCCAAAACGTCCAAAATTCTAACTCTGTCGTTTTTTCGAAAAATGTTGAAAATTTTTTCTATCCGATTGACTTGAAACTCACCATGTTGATAGAGAATTTGACGCTGATTCCAAATCTGAAATCCGTTTTCCCATCCGATGCTTCGTTTTGGCGCTAGAGCCCAAAACGACCAAAATTCTAACTCTGTCGTTTTTCGCCAATCTCCCAAAATCTTAAATGGCGTCTCACATCTAAACGAAGACAGATATGAACACGCCGTTTCTTTCAGTGGATTTGTCTCACTCTTAGCTTTCAAACGAGCTATGGCACGACAAAATCCGTCCTCTAGAAGCAAAGTTGGAAGCTATCTCTCCCGAGGGGGGGGGGACGTCAGCGAAAGTTTTTCTCTCCGATTGACTTGAAACTCACCATACCGATGCAGAATTTCACGCTGAATCCGAATCTGGCCTCCGTTTTCACATCCGAGCACTGCTTCCACTCCACTCGAAACAGCCCATTTTACAACACAACATTCATCAGATTGCACGAAAAACGTCACACACTATAGCCTTAAGACAAAACCTGGCGGTCGCCCAAGTCCACCACGACACTCTGTCGTTCCAGAGGGGGGGGACGTCAGCGAACCTTTCGGACCAACTTGGCCGGCACACCACGACACTCTGTCGTTCCAGAGGGGGGGGAGTCAGACTCAAAGCACCACGGCGGCCGACCACAACCTCTGTCGTTCCAGAGGGGGGGCGCCGGTCGAGTGTTCGCCGTTTTCTTACTACTAGCATGTAGATCTTCAGTGGATATACATAGTTCCTGATCTTAAGAATAGCATAGAATCGACGGTTTGCGCTTATACGCATATTTGCAACATGATCCCTCCAAGTCCACTGACTGATTTGAACTCCGAGAATAGACAGACACGAGGTCTGAGGAATTTCAGGATCGCTGCAGTTTATGACGAGTTATGAACATGCATAAAAACTTGGATGTATTCAATCAAATGGTATTTTAACTTCACCAATGCTGTGCATTTTTCATCTCACGTTAACGATATAGCATTAGAATTACCATCATTCAGAGGTAAAATCAGATTTATGTCATCAGCGCATTTTACGACTTTTGTCGCAACAAATGCGGCATTCAAGTCACTGACGAAGCATGCAGCGAAAAAGCGACGAACCCAAAACATGAGGGATGCTTCTACACGAGGAAAGGTATGTTGAGAATGCCATTTGAAGTTTAACACAGACGTCCGATGCGGAAGATGCGAATAACTGAAGCTATTCTGTCAGGTGTACTTCGAATCAATTTCTTACACTACCGACGACTTTTTCCAATGTTCAATCATTTTTTACAAGTTCAATCATATCTGGCATCGAATCTGGATGATGTTTTGAAACTTTGTTTTTCATTTTACTTACATGTAGAATTCGTTTTTCTGTTGTTAGGTTGACACAAATATAGAAGAGAACAAATACTTATAGCGAATTTGATTTGATTTGTAATTAATACATTGAAAAACAAATGTTGACAATTTGTCAACCGATGTCCTTTTGGCGTTGCCTCAAAATCGTGTCCCGATGAGGGTTAAAGACCGCAAATAAAGCCGGACGCAATAAGTCAGAGAATTCCTATACGAAAAGCTAAAAGAAATTTAAATCAAGTTACTTATAAATTGGCAGTAACATTTTAATAATGCAGCAATTGGTAAGGTAGTCATATTGTGAAAATTGCGTACAAAGACTTCTGTAGTTGAATAGGGAGAAAGTTTTTTGCGATGTTCAGAATTTCCCATCAGTTTTGCTAATATATTTGTCGGCAATGAATTAGTCATTATACGTGGAGTAATGAAATGTAATAAAAATGCTAAATACTTGCAGAATAATTGCAGATGACGTACACGTTATCCGCATTTCTTTTGCACAAAAGGTTTCGAGTCATTATAGGTCAAAAATGATGCTGATAACATTTATTACCATGATCATTGCTTTATCATCATAATACTACTTTTATGAAATTATAACTACTTATAACTTTTTCTATAATTAATCTACTCTTTAACTCCAATCATTTCATTTTTGGAGGAATTCGATTTGAAAAGAAGAAAGAAATGAATAAAGGTTTCTGCGGCAGTCACTAGATGCTCAGAACAGAAGACATTTCCGTTGAAGTCGCTGAAATTGGATTTGATTATGGTCATGATTTGATGTAGAATTCTTGACGAGCTTTGATGTATGATTTTTTGTACAGCGTTTCAATGTCTTTTCTGTCGCTGTGGTTGATACAATGACAAGATTGACTTCTCCGTGTGTTCTTGACCTTTCAGGAAAATGTGTACGAGGATGTGGATGTCTGTGAGCTTGCTTCTTAGGGAGGATGGTAAGAAGTAAGTTTCTCCGTAATTTACACGTGCGCATAGAGTTTGTGACTGCCCACAGAGTCCGATTTCTATTCACATTCAAATATATCACATCATCTGGACATTGTTTTGTCAGCAGTTTTGAAATACAGACGCAGTGCACAACAACATTGATTTAGCGAGCAGTGTTTGCAGAGTTTATTACTTTTAAAAACAATTGTCTTCATGGAGGATGACAGCAAAATGTCATCTGAAAGAATTACTTTCAGTTTTGGATTTTCATCCTTCGGTGAAACTGACAAGAAGGTCACTCAAGCTGAGGCACAATCGGAATCTACAGGTCAACCCTGATCACTAAAGTTAATTAGTCTGAGAAATCCTGAACCTGAAAATGTACACTGCTTTAGATGTGAACATTTCTGTGTGGAAAGTTCCATAATTCGCCAGAGTGAAGCCGATGTCTTCATTCTTACTTGACGAATTGATGTTGTAAAGCTTATCACACCCTTTAATAACCTGTGAATGTGGAAAACTTAGAAATGTGGTTATCATGACTAACAAATAAACAATAAAGCTGAGATAACTCACGGAAACTAGTCCATAAATCAATGTCACATGGTTAACTCTGTAATTTGATTATCATCCACTTTCACTTAAAATATGATGACGAAAAGCAGAAACGAATATTGAATTACCAGGAAATAAGTTTTAAATAATTTTTGAACAATTCCTGAACTGCATTATTAAATCCTCACACCTAACCACTCTCAAGAATCATTGCTCGTATTTTTTCGTCTTTTGATTTTTAATTATCGATGAAGTTGATTTGACGACAGACACTTTGACAGGACATAAAAACTACATTGTAAGAAACTATACAGCTCTTCTGAGATCAAAACAAACGGAAAATCAGTCCATCTCTAGCTAAAATATAACAAAATATCGTTTCCTATAGAATATGTGAAAATCATTGACTTGTCATTGAAATCACACACATGAGACGTCTGAGTGAACCAATAATCAAGTTAACCGTTGTTTATCGTCTTCTTTTCAGGAGAATCGTGTCTTCAGATGAATGATAATCTTGATAACAATACTGGTTTTTGACTGTAATTAGATTTGAACTGATCAAGAAAACTTCCACGAGAATCATCTTCTCAAAATACTTTTTATCAATCATTTCATTCCCAATCCCCTTTACCGCTCGCTTTGACTTTACATGTATATTCTGTCATGTCTGCGCAATCTGTGATTTCTTCATGGTGATTTCATAGCCTTTGTATTTTTAACGTGCAATTTTTCAAATTTGATTTTGATAAACAGAACATTTATATAATCACAATTGTTTTTCTTAGACTTTCGCATTCATGGAAATTGACATGAGTTAGTTGATAATGGAGTTGATTGGGTATTTACGAGGCACGATGGAATGATGTTCGTATAAAGGCACATTAATGATTGAAACTAATGACAGGTGAAATAAGTAAAGAAAATAAAAGTAATTTGATCACATGCATTATCTTGAACGCCTTCGCCTCTAATAATAAAATAGTGTTTTTATCCGAGGGATTCCAGATAATGCTGCATTGAAGGTTATAGACACAGTTTCATAGCTATGAAAGGAGAATAAGTAAAGTGGTGATAATTAGTTATGTGATGAATAGTGAGTAATGGGCAAAAGACCGTTCCAGGACACCATAAAATTCAAAAAAATAGTATCTTTAAAAACGACATAAATTCATGAATTTGAGCCCTTTTTTCAGGTTTTTAAGACCTAAATTCATGAATTTAGACCGTTCCAGGACACCATAAAATTCAAAAAATAGTATCTTTAAAATCGACATAAATTCATGAAATTGAACCCTTTTTTCAGGTTTTTAAGACCTAAATTCATAAATTTAGTACATTTAAAAAGTATCATTTTTTGAAAAAATAGTATTTTTAAAAACGACTAAGTTCATGAATTTTGGTCATTATTTCAGGTTGTGAAGACCTAAATTCATAAATTTAGGCGTTTTTAAAAATACCCAATTTTTCAAATTTTTCAAAATCTCAAATTTGAGAATTACAATTTTACACCCGCCCTTAAAATCATGACCGTTCCAGGACACCGAAAAAATCATAAAAGTTGAGAAACTCAAATTTGAGATTATGACATTTTACACCCCCCTTAAAATCATGACCGTTCAAGGACACATCATCAAAAAATTGGTGTTTTTAAAAACGTCTAAATTCATGAATTTTATCCATTTTTCAGGTTTTAAAATATGAGATAACTAAAATTATGTGACTAAAAATATTTCTTTAAAAATGGAAGAAACAAAAGTGGATGAAACAAAAGTGGAGGAAACCGCAAGAATATATCCTTCGTTATCATATGAACGTAGTTCTACTTTAATGAACATCGCAAAGATGAACAAAGAAGAACATAAAGATAGAGTTAGGTATATGAAAGATAAGGAATCTCAATTATTATTAAGATTAGAGCATTATAAAAAATTAAGAAAGAGATGGACTAAAGTTAAGAATGTAACACAAGGAATTGGCATATTCTTAACAATAAGTTTAGGTGCTTTAACAATTGTTATATCTTCAGGTGCTTTAGTAATTCCAGTAGTTGCTGCAGCTTTAACAGGTACGGGTGTTTTTGCAACTTCACTTGTTACAATGTTAGATAAATCTTTAATAACTAAGAAACGAAAATCATTAAAAACTAAGCATTTACATATTAAAGAAGTCTATGACAAATTGCATTACTACTTTCAAAGAGTATGTGATGATAATGTTATTACGTTAGATGAGATTGAAAAATTTGATCAAATAGCTAATGAAGTAAATCAAACCTTTCAATTACAGTCCGAAAAAGTTGATGATAAGAATAGACAGGATGGTAAAATTTCTAGTGATGGCAAAATTTCTAATGAAGAAAATGATAAATTTTTTTTAGAAGAGCTAAAAACTAGCGAAAAGCTAAAAGAGCTAAAAGAGCGAAAATTTAAGCAAAACTTTATTAAACAAAACTTTATTAAACAAAACTTAAAACGAGAAAACTTTAACCGAGAAAACTTTAAACGAAAAGATGTCAGACAACAAAGCAATAAAAAAATGATTTGTTCAGTAAAATGCTTTTGTTGTATTCCAATGTTGCCACAAAATTCAAATATTATATTTTAAAAATGGATAAAATTAAAGCTGATAATCAAAAAAGAATTAAACAATTAGACGAGTTAATAGAACAAAGAAATATTATGAAAGAAAATCATCTTCAGCATAGAATGATAAAAGCTCGTATTCAATCTGATATGTTTGAAAAAATGCAGCAAACCGAGGAAGTAAAAACTGATTTTGAAAAAACTATGGAACCATTTAAAACTCTTGAAAAAGAAAGTACAAATAATGATAAACAAATTAATATAACAGATCCAGAACACAAAACTATATTAGATGACTATGGATTACTAGAATCAAACATTAATAAGAAATTACCAAAATCTATGCAATTTGAACATTCTATTTCATTTATAGATGGAAAAACAATACCTAGATTTTATCTAGGACAAAAAGAAATATTTCCACAACCTTTTCGAGGTTTAGTTTTATTCTTTTAATTTAGATAGAAATTTTGTTGATCTTTTAAGAGGAGCAGATTTAAATAATTATGCTGTAGAAGATCTCATAAAATATAAAGCTATGTTAGATAGAGTTAAAGCAGGAAAAACTCTTAAACGTTATAAACAATTAGAAAATTTATTATTATCGGGAGTTAAAGTAGGAACAGGATTACAAAAAGAAACAACTTTATTTTTACCAGATGATCCACAAGAATTACTAAATAGATTAAATATTTTAATATCGGCAATAAAAGAAGGACATAATTCTAGTTTCAATGAAATTCATGCTATATTGAAAAGACTGTTAGAAATGAAGATTCTCAAGGAAGATTCTAAATGAAGAGGATTATAAAAGTATAACGAACCGAAGGTTCTAGGGCTTCGCCCGTAGCTGAAATATGTTGTTGTTTTTAATTTTTTATAAAAAAATATTTATTCAAAATTTTAACTAAAAAATGTGTTCAGCAGATTTAGACAAAATTAATAATCAGTTAGAAAATTTGACAGAGATTTTGGGTTCATCAAAATTTAGTACGACGTTAAAAATTATAACAACTACTTCATCACACACTTGTAATTTAGAACCCATTCTACATTTGGAACAAAATAAAAATTATCAAATTGCATTGACTAGTTTCTCTACATTTAACACTATTCAAAATGTTATAAAAGATGTGAATGATCAATTTAGATATTCTACTGATAAAGGCAAAACGTGGAAAATACTAACTTTTCTTCCTGGTTCTTACGAAGTTGAATCAATATCAAATGAAATTAAGAGACATTTAGGTATACCATTTAAAGATAAAAAACAATTACATTTTGCAGTTGAACCGGCAGTTAATAAATTTTATCTTACTTTAGACGAAAATCATCAAGTTGATTTTAATCATGATAGATCATTGTCAAAGCTATTAGGATTTAATAAACAAACTTATAGTCAAGGTTATCATTTAGGTGAGAAGATTCCAAAAATTACTGAAATAAATTCAATTGTTGTATATTGTGACAATTTTGAAGGAGGATATATAAATGGTAAATTGTCAAATTTAATATTCAGTTTTCCAGCTTTTACTGTACCCATTGGTTATAGATTAAATGTATTTCCACAAACATTAATATATTTCCCTATTACAAGAAAAACTATTAACAACATTAACATTAGAATCACTGATGAGAAAGGACAAGAAATAAATTTTGGAGGTGAAGAGATTATGATAGATCTTTTGGTTCGGGAGGTATAAACTCCCACGCGAAGCTAGAGAAGTTTAATTTTCTTCTTCTTCTTATTCTTCTTCTTTAAAAATTAAAAAATTAAAAATAAAATTTTTTAATAAAAAATGAGTGAAGTGCCTCCATCAAATAAAAAAAACTTAAATTTAATCATCATCCAAATTTATCTAATAAAGTTTTGTCAGTTATTTGTGGAAGATCAGGTTGTGGAAAAACGTATCTATTATCTAAAATTTTAACGACTCCAAATTTTTTAGATTATAACAATCTTATAATTTATACAACAACAGCAGAACAACCCGTCTATCAATTTTTAAAATATGGATTTGAAAATAATCTTAAAAAAACAGCAATTGCTTCATTATTCAAATAATATGAAAAATCTGAAGATGAAGAAGAAATAAGTTCGTGGTGTGAAGAAGCAGCAAAAAATAATCAGTTAGTAGAATCTAATAAAAATAAGCATATAAAAATACAATTAATAGATGATAGTGGTAATATGCAAGATCCTAGTAAACTAGATAAAACAATGAAACATTGTGTAATTTTTGATGATTGTGTTAATGATAGAAATCAGTCAGTTCAGAGAAATTATTTCACAAGAGGTAGACATAATAACTGTAGTGTATTTTATTTAACACAAAGTATGTATTCATTAGACGGAAGTGTTATTAGAAAGAATGCAAATATATTTATACTATTTGAAATAAATGCAAGAAACTTAAGTGATTTGTTAAGAGATTTATGCGTAAGAAATAAAGATGAATTTAAACAATCGTGTAACAATGCTTGGTCAAAAGATTATGGCTTCATTACAATTAATATTGATAAAAAAATTCATGATAGAGTTATAGAACATTTGTTTACTGAGTAATAGAAGATTTGTTTACTGAGTAATAAATAATAAAATTTTTATTCTAGACTGATTTAAATAATAAAAAAATTTTTTCTAGACTAATTTAAATAATAATAAATAAACTTTAGAAAGGTGAAGTAGTTATTCCATCAGGTAAAATTTTTCTTTAATCATCAAATGGATCTAATGCTAATTTATGTTCTTCTTTTAAATACATTTTATGTTTCCTTGAATTAAGTCTGTAATTACATGCTGTTTTTATTTCATTATTAAATAATACATTTTTATAATCTTGAAATGTTATTTGATTAGCCACTGATGCCTTTGAAATTCCTTTTAATGTATTATGTGTTTAATATTATTAGTTGTATTATAACAGTAACATTTAGATTTTAAAAATATAGCTTCTGTTATGAAATCTTCATTTCCTTCTACTTCATCTTTTACTTTACATAAATCAGAAGGATGAATGATATCTTTTATTTTATTAATTTCTTCATCAAGTGAAGAATTATACGGTATTGTTAATTCTAAGAAAACAGAATCGGTATCTGTAAAGTGTAATTTATAGTTTTTGCCATAAGCAGGTGCTAAATAATCATATACAAATTTATACATAAATAGTTTAGCTAATTCTAATATTGTGAATCCAATAAAATTAAACTTATCATGTTTTACGCTGATTCGACGTAAATGTACAGCACATAGATTATCACTAAATCTAGTCGTTCTTTTATATGTTGGTTTCCTTGTTAAAATTTGAAATCTATATTTATCGTAAACTATTTCAATATTTTGTCTATTACGCACATTTTCTAATGTCTTGCCATAAAATGCATTATTCATTAATTTGAAGAACACGTTTCCAAAATCATCTTTATTTCTTTTAGCTATTTTACGTTTTTCAATATTGAACTCTATATAATCTTTTAACCACCTAGATTTTCTATACTCTAGTTCTCGATGTATTTTGGTGAGAATCATTCCATGATCTAAATACCAATCTAGCATTCTTCCTTCAACAACATACTTTCCTTTATTACCTTGTGATAACATAAGTTTTTTTGTTGGTCTGTATTTCTTAGGAATTAAAGATTTTTGACAATCTGTAAAATCTTCTATATTGGGAATTTTGTTTTCGGGACAGAAAGGAAAATATTTTGTTTTATCTTTTATTTCATCAGGATATACTAAATCAACTTCATATATATAACCATGATTATAATTTCCATCATATGTAGGTTCGTATTCAAGAATATTGCACCATGACATTTCTCCTGTTGAAAATTCTTGTATCATGCAAGAAGAATATAAGCTATTAAAATCATAATATAACAAATAGTTTTCTCTCATGAATTCATCAACTGCTGCTTGACTAACTTCATTTGATATAAGTCCTTCTATATTTTGATTAAACAATTTTATAAACTGATCGCTTTCTTCTGGAGATAAAGGTTTCATTATTCCATAATCATCAGGATTTACTTTTTTATTATAACACTTAACATATCTATTATCTAAAACTGATGAAACTCCACCTCTAATACCAGATTCAAAAAATAATAATTTATCATATGTATTTTCTTTATAATGTTTAAGTTTAACACCAGTATGTTTTAATCCTGCTAACCATGTTAAACCTGGTGTAGAATAACAATAACATGGATCTATTCCGTAATATTCTAAACACATGTCACGAAAGTTTTCAAAAAGATCAGTATGGATTAATGCATCTATCTGAAGATATCTCATTGTATAATCATACATTGTTTTACAATTTAACTCTCTCCAATTTTTTCAGCTTCTGCATAGTCTTCTTCAGATAATTGTGATTGTTTTAATGTTGATTTATATTTATTTATTGGAGGAAGTTGTTTTTCTTCCATAATTTTATTCACAGAATTAAAATCTCCAGTTAAATCAGTCTTCGACTGTGAACCGCAGGTTACATATTCATACGGAAATATTCCTTTTAAAGGTTTTAAATTATATTTATTTAATATTTTACATTGTTCAGGTTTCAAAGCTTTTCCCATAACAGCTAATGAATAAGGAGTAAAAAATCTTAATGCATCTAAAATTCTAATACAACCTAATTGCATTGAAAAATATTCTTCTTCTGTTTTACATAGTACATTTATTTGTTGTTGTTGTAATTTTTCAGATGAAAATAAATCTTTCATTATTAAATGGAAATCATATTTAGAACCATTATAGAAATATAAAGGAACAAAGTTATATCTAAATTTATTAGCATTAAGATTACAAGAATTATGTGCTGCACCTCTATATAATCCATTTAGATGATCATGATCTTTTACTTTGTCGGCAGAGCCGTCGCTTCGCTTGTCAAGATATCTACCTCTGCCAGTTTTATAATTATTTGTAAATTCTTTTCCACAGTAAAAACATTTTATTTCATTATAAAAATGTTTTCTTTCTTCATCCGTTAATGGAAGCATTGGTATATTTGTTTCAAGCAATTGTGAAAAATAATTTTGTAATTCTTCTACTTTCTTTGTAAACATTTCTGAACTATCTTCACCATAGTATTGATAATATTCTGATTCAAATAATTTAGGATAATTTGAATGAATATACATTCCCCAACATAATGGTTTTTGTTCAAATAAATATTTTTCTTTACTTTGTTCAGATGCACTTTTTTCAGATACACTTTTTTCAGGTACACTTTTTTCATATTTACAAACCGAAGGTTCTAGGGCTTGGCCCGTACCATTTTCAGAAATTTGTGCGATGTTAACATTATATGCTTCGAAATCACAATAAATAGTAAAGGGTACTTTATTTTATAAATAATGTCTATTATATATTAAATAATCATCTTTAGGAAAAGTATTTTCAACTGCTTCATTTTGTTGACAATTCTCCAAATGTCTATTCATTTCTTCTTTAGTTCTAAAGCTCGTCATACATTGGAGACAGGGAAAATTAGCATTATCTGAAGTTTTTGTAAATATAGAAACATCTTTACACAATATAAAATGACCCTGATGATATAATATATTCGCTTGTGCTGGTTGTTTTGTCTGTTCTAATTTTTCAAATTTATCTTGATATATTTCATGTGTTTCATCAATTTCTTTTGTAAGATTAAATGTATTTCGATGAAAATTTTGATTTAATATTTGTAGCTGATAAATATATTCTTTATCATATTGTTCTTTATATTGTTGTTGACATTTTTTAAACATTCATTTATTTTGTGATTGGTTTCATTTTCTTCATTATTTAATTTTTTATTGTCTTCATTTGATTTTTGTATGGTTTCTATCTTATTTTGATATTTATGGCCATATTCTTGTACTAATATTTTTGTTTGTTGTTTATAATCTGTTTTACATTTTTGTAAAATTTCATTTAAATTTTGTAATTTTTGTTGATATTCTAAAGATAAAGATTAATAATCGGAATCATAATCATAATTATAATGACGTCCTTTATAATTATTATGATTAATCATTATTGGTGATAGTGTTTTTATAATTTCAAATTTTTCAGTACATATTATATTTCCGTGGTAAAAAATATTATGATGCATGTAATTTCCTCTTTTATTGTATACTATTTCTGATTGACATAAATTTTTATTATTCAAATAAAATGTTTTTGAATCTGAGTAAAGTGGAGTAATTTTACCAATAGAAACATAATTCACATTTAATTCAAAAACATTTACTTCTATTAAATTTTTATTCTTTTTATGAAACTTTATAAACCTATTATAATCATATGGAAATTCATGTAAATCATCAGAAAGATCAAATTCCTTTATATATTCTTCTTTATTATAATGACTTAGTGAATCTCTGTGATATTCTGCAGGATGTAAATGTGCTATAACACTCCACAGAAAACAATAATCATCTTCATTTTTTATGTTGATTATTTGTGTTGAACTGAAAGGTAAAGGAACATAACTACCACCAGTATTATTTTTATATTTATCAATTACTATTTTCTTAGATAGTATTTTAACAATTCTCCAACCAGATTCACGTAACTGGGCTTCAATTATACAATTTTCTAATTTAAGTATCATTTGTTCAAATATAGGTTGTACATCATTTACATTATGAATTTCTTGCGAATTTGTAAAATGTCCTTGTATTATTTTTTCAGGAATTCCATCAGGTCCAGTTTTTGTATAAAGTACTTCTACATTCATATAACATTTGAAAGTTTTCTTAAATATTTTGAAAAAGTTTGTTAATGCATTATAAAATGTTTCATCGGTTTCATTATATTCAACGGGCGAAGCCCTAGAACCTTCGGTTCGCAAAGACTGATTAAATAAATATTTTATATTTGCTACGGCTTCATCGGTTCGTTCAGCTTCATCGGTTTTTTTAGTTTCATCAAATTCAGCTATTTCGTTAAATTCATCAGTATCGCTAAATAAATATCTTCGATCGGTTACATGTTCATCTTCACTATTAAAAACTTTTTTATATTCCGAATGTGAATAATCATCAATTATTTTTTTAACTTTTATATCAGTAGGTAAAGTTTCTAGATAGTTTTTATAATTATTTAATTTTAATATATTTCCTTCATCAACTCGATCTACATTTTGTAAATGCAATTTACTTTGTAAATGAGATTGATAACTTCTTTTTGTTTGCAACTTTTGTTTACATAAGTTACAATAAAACTTGGTATTTTCCATTTTTTTATTTTTTAAAGAAAAAATTTGTGTTTTAATTTTAGATATAAACATTCTAATATCAAGGTCTTGAGAGTTACTTTATATTATTATATATTTCACCTTCTTTAGTTATTTTATTTTCTTTATCACATTAAGTTTTATCATATTAAGTTTTATCATATAACGTTTTATCAAAAGATAATTTAAATTTATTTTCACTAACTATTGATTCTTCATCATCATCATCATCATAAATTGATTCTTCATTATCATAAATTACACTTTTCGGTATAGGATGCCATTCCCTGATAGGATACCTTTCCCTGATAGGAATATCTAATTCCAAATTATATTTATTATTTGATAATAATATAATAGAGAAAAATATTGGTCTTTGATCTCTTTTGGAAAATTTAATAACACCACCATAATCTGAATCATTTTTAGTTTTTATTAAAGATGATAAAATTTTAAATTGATTAGATGTAAATCCTAATTTAAATTTTGTAGACCCGACAGATAGTTGTTTTATAGTATCTTCAACTATTCCATCATTATTATTTTCAATTGTAAGAAAATGAAATTTAGATAAATTTCGATTCTAAGTAGTATTAATATCATGTTGAGATATAAATTTTTCTTCACTTAAATTTTTATAATTACTAATATTTTTATAATCTTTGTTACCATTCACACCTTTTTCAGATGTTTCAGAATCATAATCTATATTAACATCATCATTATTATCATCATTATTATCATCATCTATATTATCATCATCATTCTTTATAATTATTCTTATCAGATTCTTTAAAATTACAACGATTATGATTATGGCAATTGTTAATAGTATAAGGTGTTGTACACATATAGATTTTCTCTTGTTGAGCTAAACCATTTATATAAGATTTTAACAAATTAATATTTAGGTTTGAATATAATCCTATATATGTATCATCATCATATATCTGCGGCATTTCTAATGTTTCTTGTTTATAAATTGTATCTCTATAATATACTTGACATAATAATTCTTCGTTATGTTTTTTACTCTCTATGTGAATATTATATTGGTTTTGTTCATCAACAAATAATCTATTTTTTCCTTTGAAAACGATTTTAATTTTTTAACTAATTCTCTAATATTGATATAATTGATAATTTTATTTTCTATCCAATCAGTATTACTAATTGGTAATACTGCTCTAATAAAACCATAAACATTATCATGACCTATTATAACCATAATTTCTTTATTTAATTCTACATATGCAACATCATTATACTTACTTACAATATCCATAAATTTTATAAATGGATCACCTGCAAAATTCCATAATTGGTTTCTATAGAAGGTAAACCTTTTGTTTGTTCTCTAAATATTTCTGCTTGTAATTCAAATAAAATATTTACATCTATACATAGATTATTATTATTATTATTATCAAAACATTTATTTTCAAATCCCGTTGATCTCGTCGAATAAGAAGAACAGGATGATGCGGGCGAATATAATTTTTTTCAATTTCGATATTCCATTTTTTTATTTTTATTAGAAAAATTTTATTTTTTTTAATTTTTATTAGAAAAAATCATTATTTTTTCCCATTATATAAAAAAATTAATTTTTTTATTGTTAAAAAATGATGTTACCAAATGTTGGTGGAGGTGCATATATCCCGAATAATCGTGAATAAGAAATAGAAATAGAAAATTATATCATGAAAACTGGAGACGTTTTATCTGGTCCATTGCATCTTTCTATTCTTCCGTAACAAAACACAGAGTTAACAAATAAACAATATGTTGATACACAAATCAATGACTTAAAAGAAAAATATATAAACGATGTTTTGGTTCCACTGATGAATGAATTAAAGTTGCTAAAACTTAATGACAAATCATTAAACGAAAAATTATTAAAACTTGATAAAAAGGATAGAGAGCTAGAAGCAGATATAGCAAAACTTTTTAAAAAAATTTCAGATCAATCAAAAATTTAAAATATTACTTTCTATAAATTTAAAATCTGCTGTAATTAAAAATAAACATCAGATAAAATTATTGAAAGAACAATTAGAAAATGAAATAGAAAAACTACCTGAAAGAATTTAAAAAGAATTTAAAGCAGTTACAAACTACTTTCCAAAAAAGTGTTGATAAATTAAGTTCTAAAATTACTCAACAAATGAAAAAGATGAATAGAATAATAAATGAAGTAAACTCGCTTTATCAAAAAGTTGAGAAAATGAAAACTCTTAAAATCAATTTAGAAAATGAGTAGTAAGTAAAACTCCATTTCTGGATAGCGCAAGATGGCCGCCGTCGCTGAAGTCCCCCCCCTCCTGTCCGTCGTGTCGGTCGTGGTGTGTCGTCGTGTTGCTTCGAGTCTGACGTCCCCCCCTCCTGTCTGTCGAGTCGGTCGTGGTGTGCCGCAGTGTTGCTTCAAATCTGACGTCCCCCCCCTCTGGCCGGCCGTCGTAGCGCGCGGTGATGTGCTGTCCAGGTTGGCGTGGTGTGCCGGCCAGGTTGGGAGGGTGGACTGTCGGAGCTCACCTGAAAAAATCCTAAGTGTCAGAGTGGCTTTGTATGGGTAAAATTTTGAAAATTTTCCAAAGTGTGTCATTTCGACCTGGGACCGTCACCAAAACATTTTTCATCAAATTTCACCGACCCCCCCCCCGACAGCAATCTTCTAACTTTAGTTCTAGTGGACGGATTTTGTCTTACAGCTACTCGTTTGAAAGAGGAGAAAAAACTTCTCGACCACATTTTTGTCGCGAGTCAATCGGACCAGCCGTTCAAAAGTTAGAGCTGTTACAAGATTTTAGGTCGGAGCTCACCTGAAAAAATCCTAAGTGTCAGAGTGACTTTGTATGGACAAAATTTTGAAAATTTTCCAAAGTGTGGCATTTCGACCTGGGACCGTCACCAAAACATTTTTCATCAAATTTCACTGACCCCCCCCCCCGACAGCAATCTTCTAACTTTAGTTCTAGTGGACGGATTTTGTCTTACAGCTACTCGTTTGAAAGAGGAGAAAAAACTTCTCGACGACATTTTTGTCGCGAGTCAATCGGACCAGCCGTTCAAAAGTTAGAGCTGTTACAAGATTTTAGGTCGGAGCTCACCTGAAAAAATCCTAAGTGTCAGAGTGACTTTGTATGGGTAAAATTTTGAAAATTTTCCAAAGTGTGGCATTTCGGCCTGGGACCTTCACCAAAACATTTTTCATCAAATTTCTCCGAACGAGGGGGGGAGGGGGGCGGGTCCGTGAAATTTGATGAAAAATGTTTTGGTAAAGGTCCCAGGTCGAAATTCGGAAGTTTTAAATTTTTCAAAATTTTCACCACACTGGAGCTCTCACACTTAGGAATTTTTTCACTTGTGGCATGTTACATGGATATGTGCTAACGGACCGACTTCACGTAGTCATATGAGAATGATTTAGGTGTCATATGATAGAAAATGATGAGACGAATCGTTTGCAACAAACCGCATGTCGCTACGATGAATACTTTCGGAGATAGAGCCATTTTAAGTTTTCTTCCGAGCATATATAAACCCCCGACAACGTAAGTCTGATCACTTCATCGGAAGACGAGGTAAGCGACGGTCGTCGCTCTGAGCTCCCGATATCGGGTGTTTCAAAGGACTCTATCTTTTGAAGTAGGCAAGCTATTTTCTTACTTCAAAGTTTGTGTGATAGAGTTTGATAGTGTCTTTACTACTGATAAAAATTTTTAAAAGTAGTATGAGTAGTAAAATGCGGATTTTTTTAAAAATTCTTAATTTTCAGTTTTTTCAAAGTTTTAACATGTAGACTAGGGTTTTCAAGTATGCTGAGTTCAAATCTGCTATCAGATTTGAAATTTGACTAAGTCTAAGGCAGCTTTGAGGGGTTAGATCCCAGCTACTGATCACTACCTTTGACTCGGCGTTACTGTTACCACTTCGGGGCAGTGACAATGATGTCTTCAGCTGTAAATAGCGGGTATCGGGGAAGATCTCTCACTTCCCTAGTGATCAGTACAAGGCCTTCGGGCTGTCGACGGGATCGAGTGCCACTCACTACACTCAAATCTATCATTCCTCGCTAAGTGTAATGCTTTAGGAATATGACTGTACTACATGATTCCAAACTTATACAAATTTCATTATCTTACAGTTAACGATAAAATCTCAGGCATGGCTAACGACAAGAACCGTAAATTTCATATCAAGATGTGCACATGTGGGCGAATTAATCGCAGTGCGGACGCCAAGGCGCATGTAAAGAAGGCGGGCACTGACCACATGATTATCCTGAATAGGGTTGCGTGTGTAGAGTGCAGAGTGCTGAAGGGTGATGAGGATGAGGCGCGTTTTTACAGAGTGCATGCTGACTGTAGTGGAGGATTGGTGAATGACGTGCGATTCACGCAGTTGATTGTTAAAGAGAGGGAGCGAATGTTGGCGATAGAGCGAGAGGGCAAGGTTGAGAATGTTGTTGAGAATGTTGTTGAGGATGGCGAGAGCAGTTGCGTCGTTGGAGGCTGAGATTGGGCGAAAGAGAGTGCTTGAGAGTGATGATGAGGATGATGTGGATTTAGATAGGGAGCGTGTGAGGAAGCGTGTGAGGAAGTTGAGCTGTTCGTCGTCGGAGGTGTCAAACATTGTCATCGCCGACCCCCCGAAGAGTTCATCTTCCCCAAAAGTGAAGAGTGGTGGGATTCGTATGCAGTCGGCGAGGTGGTTGAAGGATGAAGAGAAGAAGCATGTATCGCAGCATATGGCGCATGATTTGTTGGTGAATAAGTATGAGAGTTTGAAGAAGGTGAAGGATGAAGTCGTGAAGGAGTTGGATGAGTTGAAAAAGAAGGAACTGAAGTCGAAGGAGGTAGCGGATGAGAATATTCGAATGAGGCGTAGTGTGACTGATTTGAAGAATAAGACGCGAGAGCTGGAAGAGAAGAATGATGACTGTGAGAAGAGGGCGAGTGCTGCGGAGAGAAGAATGAGAGATGCAGAAGCGAAGCTTGAGGAGATGATGAAGGAGATGAGTGTGTTGAGAGCGAGGAATGTTGAGTTGAAGAGGACTGTGGCTCGGCGGGGTGATGAGAGGCAGGCGTATGAAAAGTCGGAGCGCATGAGGGATGAGTGGAATCGTGTGAATGAGGATCGTTTGTTTGAATTTCACATCCCTATTCGGGATAATCATTTGGATGGACAAGTCCTTGTAAATCAAAGTCTCGACGAGTCCATCATATGCTACAACGGCCATCCAACCAAAAAATGTTCGCATGCCAGCCTGAGAATGCGCGGTCATCTCCACAAATTTTCTGTTCGGAAGCGCGCGAGACTACCTAAGGATGGGTAACTTGGTAAGTGAAAAGTAAATAAGATAGTATATCCTATTCTAATACATATCATTTTTATTGCAGATCTTTGCCCGCCTTCACCACCCCATCACGACACTCCTGAGAACGAACCATCGGCTCTCTTAAGGGCCACCTATGGGCAAGACATGATAGAACCTCCACGCGGTTTGCCCTGGGCAGTCTTCGGACTGGCGAATACTATCATTAAGTTGAATCTGCTATCAGTCAACTTGAACGTTGCGTCGCGTTAGAGGGGTATATAAACCACTGCCTCTCATTTCATTTCATTTCAATCATGCGGACGCCGAACAGTCAAGTCAGCTCTCCTCGCGGACCGCAGTTGAGGCTGCGAAATTTATTTGAGAAATTTGTCAGGCTAGAGGAGCAAGACAGAGTTTTTAATAATCTTGCTCGGATTGGCAATCCGATGACAGCAACTGTTGTCAATCCAACGGAATGGCGCTACATTCCACTTTTTAGCCACGTGCCAATTAGTGTGGAAGTCGACACTGCTACCAAAGAGAGAGTCAAAGACTCTCTCAGCAGAATTGGTAGGGTGTAAGATGACGTTACTCCCGAGAACGAACCACCGGCTCTCTTAAGAGCCACCATAAGGCAAGATTTCATAGAACCTCCTCGAGGTTTGCCCTGGGCAGTCTTCAGACTGGCGAATACTATCATTAAGTTGAATCTGCTATCAGTCAACTTGAACGTTATGCAGTCGATTGCTATCCCTGAAGCATTCTGATTCGCTGTTGAGCAATTCATTGTTGAAAACCCTATATAAGCCAGACGATTGTAGCGCTTCTCATTCAATTTCAAGTCACGATGGAAGCAACATCTACTAGCACCATTCCCGTCTTCATCGATGAAGACAACGCCATTCCCGAGTTCATCATCCTCGACGAGTGGGATGAAGAGGATGAGAAGAAGGGGAAGATTAAGAAGATCGTTTGGACGGATGAGGTATGGACTACGAATACCACACGCATCCGAAAGGTGCCAGATGCACCAGCACGACCTAGGCGGTATAGGGTCTATGACAACCTAACCGTCATACCCATTGACTATTCCAGCCAATAGTCAACTTAATTGACACCGAGAACGAACCATCGGCTCTCTTAAGGGCCACCATGGGGCAAGACATGATAGAACCTCCACGCGGTTTGCCCTGGGCAGTCTTCGGACTGGCGAATACTATCATTAAGTTGAATCTGCTATCAGTCAACTTGAACGTTGCAAATGAAGTTCGGTGTAATACTTCCTTTCGACGGGCGTTCCTGTAAAGGGCGGCGGTGAAACCCGTAGCTATGTATACCGCAAGGGACATTCGGCAATGGTCAATCTTGTTAAACCTCTCTGCGTCATGTTTACAAGTGATTGCCTCTGTCTCAACGTAGTATGCATTCGCGCCAGGGCGACATTTAGCCAACTGTCGAAGGTTGCCTAAAACTTTCCATTGCATACGTTATGAGAACCATGAGTTCTACCTGTCTCTATCAATGAGACGAATTGATGAATGGAATGAAATGGGAGGACACTCACGCGCCACACGCAACATAACACACTTCTCTCTTCCGTAGTCTAACAAGCTCTTTACACATGGATCACAGTCGATTGCTATCCCTGTATCAGAAGTGTAAGCTATCTTTATTTTATGTGACTCTATTTCAACTATCATCATCGCCCATATGAAATTTTTTAAGATTTACAAGTTAGACTAAGCGTGCTACTATTTCCAAATGAAAAAGTATACATGGTTAAATCATCCACTTAAGCCCATCCGTAGTCTAACAAGGTCTTTACACATGGATCGCGGTCGATTGCTATCCCTGTATCAGAAGTGTAAGCTATCTTAATTTTATTTGACACTATTCCATCTATCATCATCGCCCATATGAAATGTTTTAAGATTTACAAGTTAGACTAAGCGTGCTACTATTTCCAAATGAAAAAGTATACATGGTTAAATCATCCACTTAAGCCCATCCGTAGTCTAACAAGCTCTTTACACATGGATCGCAGTCGATTGCTATCCCTGTATCAGAAGTGTAAGCTATCTTAATTTTATTTGACACTATTCCATCTATCATCATCGCCCATATGAAATGTTTTAAGATTTACAAGTTAGACTAAGCGTGCTACTATTTCCAAATGAAAAAGTATACATGGTTAAATCATCCACTGAAGCCCCATTCAAGTAAGACAGTATGAAAGCAAAGATAATACGAAATAAAAATTTATTATGGCATGTATTTCAAAAGGTCTTCATCGTCAATATCGTCCAAGAGTCTGGCTTCACATAGATAACAAAAACAGTTCACTTGCTTTAATCGTTCTTCCACTGCGAGCCTCACTTTGTCGATATACACCCACTCCGCCATAGTTCGTGGCTGGGAGTTAGGGGTGTACCACTCCCATAATTGGTGGAGGAATTTGTTGCTGGTGATCTCCATCACATCGTCAGTATCGTACTGGAGATACTTCCACCTCACGCCTGTTAAGTCGGGACACTCCTTCTCACATACACTCTCCTCTTCCTCACCGCTGGTAATGATAACTTTATGATATTGTCGAGTCGGTACACCTTCTCTACCTTCCCCTTCGTTGGAGCGTTTGGTGCAACGAGCGCCATTGGTGTTGAGCATGGAGAAGAGAATTTTGTGTTTGGTGTTGTCGGAGGGCTTGTCATGTTGACTGTGAATAATAACTTTGAAATGTTTTCTAATTCTTAAGTATCAACAAGCAACCAATCAGAATGAACAGCCAATGAATGATGAATATGAAAGTATATATGTAAAGTGACATTCGTGTCATTTCACTCTGTCTTTGAGACGTATAAGTAAAGTGTTATCTGGCGAATTCTATATTTGAGGCGTACAAGTGAACTGCTCTCTCGTGAGTTCCAAATTTGAGTGAAGTCTCTATCCTGTTGAAGAATCAACCTTAAACATAATTTCGTTGAAATGATAAGCTGAAAATTTCTTCACTCATCTCCCTCAAACGTGTGGCTAATAGCATCTTCCTCAATTTCAGGCATCAACTTCATCACCAACGCCCTCCCTTCTCGAAGAAAGTTTAGAGTTGTTGAGTCAAAATAGGTTGTACAATACACTGAGACTTGAACAAAGATGATAGAATGATTTCTCGTTCAGGTGATGTGAGTTCCAGCTCAGGACTCTCGCGACAAGGCAACGAGTGGGAATGTGCCGACTGCGGACATATGTTTACAAGGAAGCACAGTCTCCTTCGACACATCAAACAACGTGTGTGTCAACGCAAAGCGGCGTCAATCTCCGGAGGTGAAGTTGATTCTGACGATGACATCTCCTTTCCTTGCGATTTGTGCCCTCTTTCTTTTGATAGTCACTTTCAGCGATCTTCGCACAGACTTCAACACACGCATGCAAATGATCACTACACCAACGGTACCTCTACCATCTCCCTCATTAATGTTTCACATAATAATTTAGTACGCGACTACTGCATGGAGTCCAATACTCAAATAGTAGATTTTCCTGAGTGGCTCCTTCAAAATTCTAACATTATCGAAGCGCTCTTCAACAATTTAGACAATTTTAGAATGAAGGCGCTCATCTACCTTAAACTAAAATATATTAAGATAGATTTTCAAACGGGTCAAGTGACGGAGAGAATACAGTTTCATGTTCCTTCCTCTTCCGCAACCGAAGTTGTAGACTGCGAGTCTTGGCTAAATTTTCACATTCAATGTTTAAAATCAAATGTAGATAAATTCAATCAACGCAACAGCGCTCTCATTTTTGATGGTGTGGACTCAGCCATATTCAAAATTTCCCTATTAGAAAGTCATGCAGCTCGAGGCACATTTAAACTACCAAAAACGTTGTATAATAAGAAAGCTGTCATCAATGTCGATTGTAAATCACAGTGTTTCAAATATGCAGTCCTATCCATCCTTCACTATAATGATATCAACGCGAATCGAAATCATACCTATAGCTATAGGCAGTGGGAGGATGAACTAGACTTTGAAGGTTGTGATAGTAACAACATGAAAATCAAAGATGTAGAAACGTTTGAAAAACATAATAAGATTAAAATTGTCGTTCACGTGTGGGAGAAGGGGTTGAAGGGTGCCCGCTATAATTCACGTTCAACTTGTTATGAACGTGTAGTCAACCTCTTATTAGTAAAATAAGATGATAGCGAGGAATGGCACTACTGTGGTATTCCCAAAATCTCTCGCTTGTACACTCACTTGGGGCACTCTAAAAGAGGTGAACATTTTGTATGCGACCGCTGCATCCGCTCCCTTTGGAGTAAAGATAAATTTGAAACTCACTATGAATGGTGCAAGCGAGGTAAATTACAAATGGAACGCATGCCCAAAGATAAAATATTTTCACATAGGGATAATGGTGACGAATTAAGTCCCCTGCGTGTCATTTACGCAGACATAGAATGCTACATTGATGATATCACCCACAAGCCAGCAGCCATATCCTGCTATGAAGTATGGCATGACCACTTTAGGAATAGACAAAACAAAATGCATACTTGGCAAAGTGAAGATTGTATTTCAAAAATTTCTAGAATTTCTCGATAAAGCTGCTAAATTTCAACAATCATATGATTCCCAATTGCAGCGTAAGTCACTACATATGTCAGATGAAGACAAACAAAAATTTGAAAGTTGCACATCGTGCCCTAAATGTCATAAAACGTTTGATGACGATAAAATTAAGAAAGTGCGTGATCATGATCACATCACTGGTAAATTTAGAAACGCACTCTGCTCCAAATGTAACTTTTCACTTAGGTTGAGACGTCGTGTACTACCCGTCATTTTTCATAACTTTAAGGGCTATGACAGTCATATGCTCATAAAAGGAGGGTAGAGCCAGATGAAATCGTGGCAGTTTAATGTAATAGCGCAAACGAGAGAAAAATTCATGGCAATGACAGCAAAAGTACCAGTAGATAAAACTAAAGAAAATAAGACAGTCTTCTTCGAAATAAAATTTTTAGATTCATTCCAATTCATGTCAGCGTCACTAGCTTCTCTCGTTCGTAATCTCAAGTTTCTTCCCCATAGTCAAACTTTGAAGAAACACTATCCAAACTTAACGGATGAAATAATCACTCGCAAAGGAGTCTTTCCCTATGCGTATTTTAGCTCAATGTCTAAACTAAATGAAACAACCCTTCCTTCCATTGACAAATTCCAAAACGATTTGACGGGTGAAGATTGTCCAGTAGAAGATTATGAACATGCTCAAGAGGCATGGTTAAAATTTGATTGTAAAACGTTTGGCGATTTATGATAGAATTAGATGTCATTTTGCTGGCTGATGTCTTTCAGGAATTTCGACGAGTGGCATTAGAAGAAGACAAATTAGATCCTGTCCACTTTGTCAGTCTACCAGCCATGTCCTTTAAATCAGCCTTTAAAATGACTGGTGAGACCATTCATCTCTTACAAGACCCGGAGATGTATAATATATTTGAGCGCGGAATACGCGGTGATCTCACATTTGTAAATAAACATCATATAAAATCTGAGACAGTAGGTGATGATCATATCCACCTAAAGTACTATGACCAAAATAATTTATATGGCAGTTCACTGTCTAAACCACTACCTCATTCCGAGTTTAGTTGGTTAAATCAAGATGAGCTTGAGTATTACTCCAACCCTTCAAACATACTGAAGATTCCAGATGAAGGTGATTGGGGATATTATTTTGAAGTGGATTTGATTTATCCAAATAGCATTAAAAATAAAACTGCTGATTTCCCACTCGCACCTGAATCTGGTGAAGTGACTGAAGATATGTTTTCACTATTCATGTCACAATTTCATAATAACTTAACAGAGTGTAGACAGCCAAGGTACAAACCATGCCGCAAACTTTTACTCACCCAATATGATAAGAAAAATTATCTCGTACACTTCTGCATACTAAAATTCTATTTAGAAATGGGCATGCTTCTAAAGTCAGTTCACCGCATTATCAAATTTAGACAGAAAGCCTTCCTCAAACCCTACATAGATAGTAACAGTCAAAAACGTGCACTCGCCTAAAATAATTTTGAAAAGGATTTTTATAAATATAAGAATAACAGTCTATTCGGAAAGACCGTGGAGGATGTTAGAAAACGTATGAACTACAAACTAGTCGTTGATGAACAAAAATATCACAAATTGACCTCATCACCTCTTTTCATTGATAGAGACATCATCGATGAGGATCTTGTAGGTGTTAAAATGATAAAATCAGAAGTTGAGTTGTGCAAACTCATCTATATTGGGGAAGCCGTTTGAGATTATTCCAAGCTTGAAATGTATCAACTCTTCTACAAAATATTAAAACCATGCCCTCTCGTAAAAGAGGTTCGCTTGCTGGGTGGTGATACAGATAGTTTCTTTTTAGGAATTACCACTCAAAAAGATTTAAATTTTAATGAAGTAGGCAAGTCATTAGAAAAATATTTCGACACATCTAACTACAATCCCACTCATCCACTCTATTCCATACAGAATAAAGCCAAACTTGGTTGTTTTAAGGATGAAACAGCAGGAAAGGAAATAGATGAAATGATTCTCCTCCGTCCTAAAATGTATTCCATGAAATTAAAAGAATGTGCAGATAGTATTAAGCGTGCTAAAGGTATATCAAAATCCATTGTTCACAAAATGAAATATCGGTCCTATAAGAAGGCCTATAAAAATAAAACTATAACGTTTGTCAATATGACAATCTTAAAATCTCAAGTTCATACTGTGAAAACGTACACGTTCAAGAAACGAGCGCTTTCAGCATGAGAGGATAAGAGGTGTTGGATAGGACATAACACATCTCTTCCACATGGACATCCTGACACAAACATACCTCCACCCAAAAGAATAAAACTCACGCTACCACATTCAGGAGATGTATTGACATAATCAACTTTAACTCAGTATTTTGATGTTGCTTTTTGTGGATATACATGGTTGTTTTATGTATCGCATGAGATCGTTTCTTCCTTGTGAATATATGCCTACAGTCAGCCCATTCCCCCTTTATCTGTGAAAAGACTTCTTCATACACATATTTTTATTTCAATAAACATATCACAATGACTTCACTTTGTTTTCCGAAACACCAAAGTTACGAGGGATTTAGTATCTTTCACATGGATGCACTCTTGTAAACCATTGGTAATTTTGATAGCAATAGAGGGTATAGTTTGTTTGACGACGGGATGATAGAAAATAGATTCAAACATCTTCTCGACTATTCCATGTGAAGCGTCTTTATCATGAATGAAATCACGTAAAATGTATTCTTTTTTCTCACCAACAGAAATAGGAAGAATCAAATCACTTTGAATGTAAAGGTGCTGTTCATGTTTATCAAGTGTCATTGGTGTTTCTATACCAATCGTATGCGCAGTAGTAAACACAGTTTGTAGCATTGAAAAACCAAAGAGTTTTTTCAAATTTTTACTCAATTGACATTGAATGTCATCACCCAGTTTCAGAACAACGCGTTGATTTTCAATTAAAAACGAAATGTGGTGTGTCTTTACATCATATTTACTTTTCATCACATGCTTCAACTTCTGTTGTATATAAGGATTTACTACATGAATGAAGCTTTCAACTGTATGATATAGACGCGGCATTATATTGATAGCAACTTTAGATTCTTGATAAGACTGGTAAATTTTCTTGATGCGATCAGCATAGATGTCCACCCACCATTCATCATTAACTGAATCAGCTTTAGTGTGATATTCATGAGAAGCATACACCACACCGCTTCCAATAATAGGTGTATAATGTCTTACAAAATGACGCAAGGTTGGAGAGAAATAAACTGTAAGTTTGTCATTATATTTCTGAATAACCAACTTATTTTTGTCCGCCATAATTTTCTCCCCATACTTCTTACCCACAGTCTCATTCCATCGTTTTACTAACTCAATAAGTGATAAAGGTTGAACACCACGCTTTTTCAAAATGATGCGTTCTTCGCATTCTGCAACATCTTCATCAAATATTTTAAATTTATAATAAAATTTGTTGATTCGATTTGAATAAATTTTTTTAACATTTGCAGTAGCAATTGACGTTAGATGTAGTCCATGACCAAAACCGAGATGTGGATAGAATTCATTATCCAACCTCAGTGTAAGACCTTTAGTAAAAGAATGAAAGCGAAGGAACTGTCTCCCACTCCAATGATAGATAGTAAACTCATAAACTTTCTAATTTTTATTCTTCATGATGGAAGTATTACCACTGTTGAATGCCTTAATAATTTTCTCATTCCCAAATGGACCATAATAATCTGATTTTATCTGAATCCATTCATAGTTCCACTTTCCATCTGACGTTAAATTGTATGGGAACTGGAATGCATTATTCATCGTTATTCCATCATGGGTGCGAGGAGTCAATATCATTTCTTCCAAATCATTCACATTCTGAATATTGCTATCATAGCAAATACTAGAAACGCCAACCTCCCATTCACCTTCTAAATGTAGTGGGCGATTTAATTCTACTCGATAGTCTGATGGTTTATTTTTGGGTAATTTATTCATAGAAGCATTACTGGGCAAGTAGATTAGAAACGAGTCCTTATTTTCACTTTCCATATTATTCACATTGGAAAAATATATTAGCATACTTTTGCATTAACTCTTCATTCGGAAATGGAGTGTGATACTTGTCACAGCATCTTTATGAAAAGGAATCAACGCACCAGCATCGTCATAAATTGCAATATCAATTTGTGGGATGTAGTTGATTTCAGCTTTGTATAATGCACTTTTTTGAAAGTATGCTCAGATAGAATACTGCAGCTTTTTGGCTGGTATGGTATCATTGCTAGCAATGGAGCTTCAACATCTCCCACACGTACACCTTCACCAATATTGGAATATATCTGAAAATAGTTAATACGACGCGATAGTGACATGTCTGCGCTAGCTTTGGTTACAGTACCACTTTTAAAGATATTTTGATCAAAACCCAAAATGTCCATTAGAGTTTTATCCATAATTAGTTCAATACCTTTTCCACTTATAGTGAGAGACAAAACACCTTCTTTTTCAGAAAATGAAATTTGTTGGTCATTAATCACTTCATTTAAATAATCTACAACCAATTTAACTGAAGTAATAATGCGAGGCATCAACACTCTTGTTTCATGTAGGACACCACCGAAAGGCTCTACACACTTTCTGTATAAAGATACGGCCCATTCTGTATCAAATTGATTTGACATTTCACATGGTAAATGTTGCATATCAAATTTTCCATGAACAGCTGCAGAACGATGTCGTAAGAACTGATGAAAATCTTTTGAACAAACTAATACTAGATCATCATCATTTAATTTACTTATTGCAATATGATTAGATGATTTGATATAAGTCAATGTTGCCACTTGTTTACCATCAACTCGAAGGAGATAATTAAATTTCTTCAATAATGTTTCAGGAGTCATGTTTGTCTTTCTTGGCTTAATCACAATCTTCTTCACCAACGTCTTCTCATTTTTTGGAATAAGATCTACATAATAAGCTTCCTCTCGATATATTAACTGTTTATGACCACTTGGGTGGTAATTAACGTTATAATTATCATAGCTTGTTAAAGCGCTAGCGAGGTAACCTAAATCATTTCTTAAACTTGGACTTAAAGCAACAATCCAATCGTTCTCAACTACATGATGTACATAATTATGATCATCATTGTGCGGAGTAAATTGGACAATATGTTTACACGCTTTATTCAGGAAATCATATATAAACTTTTTACATGATAAGAGATCTTTCTTTGGCCACTGTGGAATGTATACTCGGCACCCCTTTTCACATTGGTAAGCAGCTGTGCGTCTCATATTAATAGTCATCACCTCATGATCAAAAGTATAGACACAGTTGCTATGAACAAGTTGAGTGACACCCACTTCCCACTTTCCCTTTAGCTGTTGTGCATGATCAATGGGAGTAGAAAAGAGTGCGGCTCGATTACTAGCAAATCTATTTGCAGCCGCATTGCTAAGCAAAATATGATAAAACGACATTTTTATATTGCTGATCTGCGGCTTTGCATAACATCATGAAGACTTGGATTTTGGACTCTCTACAATATATCAGAGTTGATCGTAATGGAAACGTACATTTCAAAAATTCTCATGGTCATACATCAAGAGGTATTACATTAACATGGCGACAATTTGTCAACCTCAATGATATCATGAGGGATTTGGAATATTTTGAAACATTAAGATTCATCTCCTTGGGTGATCAAGTTTGGCTTCAACATTACAGAAATGAAATTCAAATCTGCCATTCTCATTCCGCAAACTGTTTCTCATTTCGCAAATACAATTGGGAGAAGTATAGAAGATACATACATCGTTCCATCATGACATTTATTCGTCGTGAGTTCATCGCCCTACTATGCAAATCTTAATCAGACATGACTACCACGCACCATGAGTTGGAAATTAGATTCCCTACAACGTATTGAAACGGATCATGATCGAAACGTCTATTTCAAAGATTCAACTGGAAATGTGAGAAGAGAGTTTGCTTTATCTTATCGTCATTTTCAATCTCTACATCATATCATGAAGGACTTGAAATACTTCTATATGAAAAGACATTTACGTATTGGAAATCGCATCTGGCTGCGCGTCAACAATCGGCGAATTCAACTCTATCATTCCCAACTTCATACTAACTTCACATTTCATCAAGGTAGTTGGGAAAAGTATAAAAGGAAGGTACATCGCTCAATTTACTCATTCTTTCATCATGAAGCGCCATCGCTACACCATCGTCAACATTCTCCGTCGCTTCAGACTCTACACCAAAATCGATCTCACAACATTACACCAACACCTTCCAAACAGCAAGTATTACCCGGGCCGACCTCAAATGTTAGTGGTGAAGATGAACAATTCACGGAATCTTCAACTCTTCCCAAATGGGACTGTACAGATTCTCGGCGCCCTTTCTCATTCATCGGCGCAGTCAATGCGCTTAGAGCTACAGAGACTACTACGTCGGATATGGAAGAGGGAGAGGTGTGTGATGTCGAATCTGACTGTGGACAATATGGTGATCTCAACTCAATTGAGTGAAAGTGTATCATTTTTGAAGATTCGTACCAGCAGTTACAATTTGTGTTATGAACCCGAACTTTTTCCTGCAGCTCTCATTAGTTGTTGGTTACCTGTGCATGTTGCAATCTTTCATAATGGTAAAGTGATCATTACTGGACTAAAATCTCATGTACAAGCAAATGTGATCCTAGACTATCTCATCGAGTATGTACGTACCCAGCGGATTGTAAAATAAAAAACAATTTTTCCAACATGATGTTTTTATTTCAAATCATGATAGAACTTACAAATCATTTTTTCATTAGAGGATGGATTACATGAAAAGTTTTGAATAACAGATACAAATCGAGATACATGTAAACGTTTTAAGATGAAGTACAGTACAAAAGTACCACACGTTGATGAAAGTGGATGTTGTAGTATGCGTTCATTTCGCTGATATTGGCGCGTATGTTTTCTCAACCACTGCTGTGTTGGTATATTTGGAGGTTGAGCAAGAGAGTCAAATAGTTCACCACGTCGGTCTTCTCCAATAAAGATCGCTTTCCAATGCTCACCGCCTAAATTCTGCGAATGAGTGTTTAGCACAATAAAGATGGGATAGTGATTTACTGCAGGTGGTAAGGTATCGAGTGAATAGACATTATCGAAAGCTTTCAACGTCGCATCGTCTGCATTACGCTGCACTTTAGTCTTAATATCGTCAGCAGTCAACCAACTCATTAACGATTATATTGAAGAATCACGTCACGATACTTTGTAATTTCAATATTTGAATCGAAGACTGAATAAATTAATACATTGATCGTCTCAGGTAGTGTTCTTTTGAACGTCAAATCCAAACGAATATTATGAGGCACGTTCGCTTGACGATAGGGTGCACTAATATCGCTGTCAGCAGTCAAATCAAATGCACAAATAGTATATCTACTCTTAAACTCTTTCATAGTAAGTCTGTTGGTGTCATCCGTATTGTAAAAGCCAAAGACATCCATAAAATCAACATAACTGCGCATAAATTGATCCGCAGCAAAATCTGGTTTGTAGGGTGGACCAGGATGACTCACACCATTTACACGTAAAGCAATTTCACTTAACTGATTGTGTTTAAAATTGAAAGGATTCTTCTTTATATTACCATTAAATGCATCATTTTCAACCATTGCCACCATGAGGAGCTTCGGTGCTTCCGATGGAAAGAGGCCATCTTTTATGAAACTCTTTTGATCTTTCGGAATTGTAAAGATGAGAAGCTTTGTATGCTGAATGGGGGTAAATGGCATTTTGGCGGTTAAGACCTTCAGCATGCCCTCTAATGACACTTGGATTCGGTACTACTCGACGAATGTAAAGTGCAATATCTTCCACATGAATTCTAAAATTGTCAACTTTAGCAAATGCATTCAGCGCAAATTCAGGCTTATTCAATGTCAGCTTGAGTCGCATGCTGGCATTACAGAGTAAAAACTTTGACTGTCTAAAGAAGTCTAAATTCAGCGGACCATATAGCTGACATACTTTACTATCTTTAATCATAGCAGATCGCTTTACAAAGCCACTGTTTGTTTCAGCATCAAATTTTCCTGCTTCATCTCTGTACCATCCCATGGCTTCCATATGACTTTTTTGTGCTGCTGGATAAAACTGTGATACATGATTGAAATATGATTTATAGGGATAATCGCTTTGACCACCTTCCACCTGCTGCTCTCCAATCGTTAGAGAAACATCGCGAAGTAATGTAGTCAATGGTAAATTGTTCAGTCCAACTTTATGTGTATCGTCAATAGCAGTTCCATCTGCTTGCTGAATTCTAAACCTCAAATCAACCATCGCATAACTCAAATCTATGTAGTCATCACTACCACCAGGAATAACAAATTCAATGGGGCCAGCATTCTCAGCTGTTCGAGGATGATAATCTACAATACTTGAACTAAGAATATCTGTCTGTATGGTTTGTTGATCTGACAAACAAAACCCGGAAGTTTTACACTCCATGATTAGAAGTTATGGCAGCGTCGTCGTTTAGCGCCTGATGAATGATTAGAGCCTCTGCGACGTTTGCGTGAATGCCTTTTGACTGAAGATCGCACCTTACCAGCTCCGCGATGTTTCCTCCTTCCTTTATTCATTCGTTTAGGCGATTTCTTTCCTTGAGTAACACCAGCAAAGGTCTGCTTCAATGTTTTTAAACCGCGTTCCTTCCCACGATTCAACAAACTGCTCTTAAAACTTCTACCTCTGGAAAGATCACTAGCAACATCACCAGCAAAGCCAACGGCATTACTTAAAACATTTCGTTTTAAAGATCTACCGACATTGGATATGAGAGGTGCTACAACAGATTTCAGTGCACCAAGTATGCTACCTCCACGTTGGCGGCGAGCGCCGATGTAAATTTGTCCTCCACCACTTACATAGGAGGGTTGTGAATAAAATGAGGCAGTTGGATTCATAGCTCAAACCCTAAACATTGTTAGTTACAACTTTGCATGAATCACTGTCGATCACTTAGATGAAAGATGTCGGCACGACGCATCCTAGAGTTCATACTTGAAGGATAACCAGTCCATTTAACAAGACACCATTCTTCACCTTGCCGTTTTTTACACCGAATGATTTTCTCTACCAAATATGTTTCACTTTCAGTGACTACCTCAATCTCATCGCGGTAAAAGCTACCCTCAATTTCTTCATTATCGTAATCTTTCAACTTGTAGGTGGTGGGAGAGTCTTTTTGATCAATCCTTGATACTGTAAATACCTCCTCTGTCCAATTCGGAAGGTACCCTCTAGCAAAAACACTTCACTTTTGAGATACGAACTTTATCACCAATTTTCACATCACTTTTCACATGAGTGCGTTTACGTTGGAATGATTCGCGCACTTTATCTACATTGTCAGCATTTACATCTACTGGTCTGAGTCCAATAGAACGATGGATAGAGTGATTGTAGGCATGGAGTGTATCTTGTAGAACCTTTGTCCAATTTTGTGTCAAGTTGGCAGTAAAATGTCGCCACAAGCGATTTTTTAATGTGCGATTAAAACGTTCAACGAGTGCAGCTTTATAAGCGCTCTTTACACTAAACAACTCAATGTCATGCCTCTCAAATAATCTTCTCACATGCTGATTTTCAAACTCTTTTCCTTGATCACTCTGAATTCTTTTTGGAATCCGACCTTCTCGAAAAATTGTTTGGAATGCTTTTGCTACTCCTTTCCCTTCTTTAGTTTTTAAAGGTTGAGCCCACGCATAACGCGGGAAAATATCAATGACGGTTGAAATAAAATTATTGCCCGAGTTATGTTTTGAAATGGAGGCGACATCGCACAAATCTGCTTGCCACTGTTCATCGATGTCATGAACAATATAATGGCGGGTGCGGTACTTCTTTTTCGCTTGTTTGTGGAGTGTATAGGTAGCCTGACCCTTTAACCATCGTTTCACTTGTGATTGTGGAAGACCACTCGCTTGTGATAATTTCTTGATAGATGCAAATCCTGCCGGATGTTTTACATCATAATAGATTGACTTCAAACGTTCAGTCGATGACGACTGACTCTTTTTCCTCCTTCTCATCTTTTTGTTTTCTTGCCTTTCTACATTTACAACAACTGCAGCATTTCGCTTTAGCGGTTTTGCGATCGTGTTCACATTGCTTAGGGGTTTCATTGTGAGAGCTGGCGCAGCAAGTGCAAGTGACAACGACATTCACCTCTGGCGGCTCATTACATGGCAAGCAACACATCTGCTTCATATTAATAGTCTGAGAACATGTATTTCCTGGGAGGAGCTGTTTTACGTTTTCCTTTTACTAGTTTTAGTGGTGATGTAGATCTACGTCGAGTTCTTCCTCTTGTTTGCTTAGTGAGTGTGGGAGGGGATGTAGCAGGTGACGTCTTGAACCAATTTGTTGGCATTTTCATCGTCTGAAGCATTGGAGCAGTAGCCACTATTGAATCAAGTTCTTTCAATGTCTCATTATTCAAAGCAAATTTTGGCACATTATGCTTTTCAATAGTTTAAGAAAGTATGACCAACCAGGTGGAACATAGCCCTGACGGCGCTTTCTACGTGTCGCATACTGAATCAAGTCTTCATAACGTGAAGCATCAATCACTTTATTTTCATCTGTAATGATTTCTCCTCTATCATTTACATTGAGATGGGGTTCAATACTGTTGAAAAGAGATATGGCATGTGCGCGAGATGCTAAAGGTATAGCAGTCGATACAGAGTCACGCATCTTATTCTTCAAGTTTTTCAATTGCTCAACAGTTTCCGATTGTAATAATACAGCACAATGTGGATCTTTGATGTGAACATTTTGCTGATAATCTATTTCTTTCCTATACATTTGACTTGCAAGAGGTTGCTTTACTTGCTGCATGGCAGTCAATTGCACATATTCATCCTGAGGAATAACAATCATGCGAGAATAAGAACTCATAGTTTGTAGATAATCATGGGAGTTTTCAAAATATCACTTCGAAATCCAAATTCTTCCGGACACTCTTGCGTAAAGTCAATGAATAAGTAACCGTATGGTTTTTCAGTAGATGCTTGAAAAATTTCAATTAAGGTTTTTGATCCTCTGGGTGCAACTTGTCGCGCTAAAATTTCAAATTGACTTTTATCTCGCGGATTCTTGAAAATAGCATAATAGTGTGTATTCAGGTTTCGTGTACGAGCTTCTTTACCATCAGGAAACAAATTTTGAGTGATATAGATGATAAAGCACCTTTTATGATGTGCTGCGCGAGTGAACATATTTGTAACATCTTTTGAATTCTTACTTTCTTTTAATAAATCATCCAATACAACAACATCATTAGACTGAAGTTTATCCACTGCAATAATTCCTTCATGTCGAATAAAGTTGCGACTTTGCAATTCCTGAAACAGCGACGGTTGATAAATACCATAACACCAAATCACTCGATTGATAGGTTCCTTAAACAACTTCCTTCTTTTATCCAATAAATTCAGCGTGAAAACAGTTTTACCTGCATGAGATGGACCTGATACAGTCAGAACTTTATCACATTGAAGTCTGAAATCCATTTTAATACTTTGAGATTCAACATTTGCATAATTAACGCTTAGAGCCAAAGATATTACCCAATAGGTTACCCACGACAGGAGCTAACATTGGAAGTATTGCTGAAAGGAAACCGCCCTTTTGTGTTAGAGTTTTCCTCTTTCTTTGATGGGTGACTTTAGAATTGGAGATGAAACGCAATTTTGTGGCATATCGCTTAAGTAACCTTCGTTGTTTTGGCGCTAATTTCTTCGTCCTCAACTTTCTCACATGAGAAATAATTTCACGAATGAATTTATCGTTGGCATGTCGTATAGCATTGTATCGCTGATTTGCTTTCATTCGTCGGAGAGCTTGAATGGCTGAAGAAAACTTTTGACTTTTACGTTTCGCCATTTTCCGTGTTAGTCTTTGCTAAAACCTATCTTTACCACATTTGCATAGGTACTAACTATTGCGACAAAAGTTGCACTCGAAATGAGCAATATCACAGTGGTTACATTTGCAAAGTTGAATGCAGTTACGTATGAAACAGCGTTGACAAAAAGCATGCTTACATCTCTTGAAGATGCGCTTTTCATTTCCATCCTTTCGCTTACATACATCACAACACATAGTTTCACCGTTGCTGCTGTCTATAGCAAGTCTTTTTGAAGATATGAATTTGCTAGCCCTTTCTAAATAATAGACGCATGTACAGAAGGAATATACTTCGAGAGTGAGCAGACATAGCTCGAAAACCAGTTGTGCTACAATCAAGTACCACTGCATTTTCAATTTTTCTTTATGGAAAGTTGAATGTGAATATCTGAAATCGCTTCAATCACTAGACTGCTGCCATGATGGTTAAATGCGTTAAGACGTTCAGCAATTTTTATCATATGTCTCTTAAAAAATTCTTGGGGGTGATCTACCACTTCCATTGAATAAGAAGCAAAATGGAAAGAGCGACTTTCCACCTCTTCCTTTCCAAAATGACTAAATTTAATTTTCGCAACTAATCGCGCCATGATAATGCTATCAGAGAATGTATTCATTAACTCTAGAAATAGAGTGCTAGCATCATCGACCACTGCTTCGATGTCGGTCTCATCTTTATGAAAATTTATCACATAATCTTGAACAGCTCCTTTTAAACTTTGCCTATGAAAATGTAATGTTCCGCAGTCGTTTGAGAAAGACATGATCGCCTTTTATCTAACCCATCCATTGCATGAAAACAACTCTTCTCATAGTAACATTTATTGAATAACGGTAACAAGCATGCATTATAAATCAATGGTTTGAAAGAGATAAAATAGATACAGCTGGTAACTATCATACAGCGAGCAATGATAACCATACAGGACTTTGGCAGTGTTGAGGTAAGGAGGAAAGAAGCATTGGTTATGAACGTAGCTACTACAACGAACAGACAAAATAGGAACACACAAATCCTTAAAACGTTTCGTGACTTCATGATAATGTTGATTCACTCTACTATCCCAAGGTGGGAGCAAAATGTCATCAATGATTAGATTGGGAAATACTTTCCTCTCCTTACCAGGATTATTACAAAAGATGCGTATAACATTGAAAGCAGCTAACCATCGTTTAAAGTCAATAAGAAGAGCACTCTCACAAGAAAAGCCATAGTCTTGCAAATATTTCGGATTAAGTCCATGAATGTGTTTTCTCGCCCATTGATCAACATTGGGATCGCAGTTGGCATGTTGATGATAGACACTGACAATCTGATATGTCCAATTGTTCATAGCAATAGCACTGAGCTCCTGTACAGGTTCACCCACACAATCCATAAAATGATGATAGAAGCCTAAAACGGAAATTTACACATCTAAGGAAACGTTCTATAACATATTACAAAATGAAGAATTACATCGATGCTTTTCACGACAAAATACACAAATGATATGATGGCAACGAAGAAGTAAAATGTATCTAATAAGACCACGTCTAGGACACTCTAAGCACATAAGCGAATTGTCATAGGGTAAAGTTAGGAAAGGACTAGTAATTCTCCTTCTTTGATTTGCGTTTTGATGCAGCATTCTTCTCCGACTTGCGCTTCGTACCACTGCTGTTAAGGATTTGATCAATTATGTCGTCCACGTTGGGTGGTTTTGGAATATATAGGATGGATTCCATATGCATGGAGAGAGAGGCTATTTTATTATCCTTGTGCCGACCATAATATAGCCCATTCACTTTGAAAAGGATATCCCAAGTACCTTCTCCGAGCTCATCACATCTGATGGGTGTTGATTGATCTCCCTCCTTCTTATAGTAAGTGCACCAATGTGATACCGGTAGGCAAATTTGATTACCATCCCAAATCTTTCTATAGGGAGCATCCTTGGCATCTCTCGCCTTCCACTCTTGAGCAAGAGGAGTATGAATGTCCATATTTAATGTCACGTACTCCTCAATAATATCAAGTTGGTGGCGAATGTACGGACTCACGGGGATCAGTATGTAGTCCCCATACTGATTGTGCATTATCTTGACATCCGTGGAAGGGAGCATTCCCGTTTGGAGTACTACGCTATGATCGTCATAACGCAAGACTTGTTTAAATTTACGCTGTAGCGGTGTAGGATTATGTACCTTGGTTGTTTCTTCCACTGGCCTCAGTTGTAGATGATCTGATCGTAGCGAACCTTGTAACGTTTGACCGCCATTTTGTCCTACTAGTGCAGCAGATGGAGTAGATGCCTGAAAATGAAAAAGATTGTATTAAGTTTACGTTCAAGGGAGGAGAGGGAGGAAAGTAGCAACTTACCATTTTAGTTGGATAATAGAATAGAGAGAGAGAGAGAAAATGTGCGTCCGTCACTCGTATGATTCAACGATTGAATGATTCTCACTGTGGAAGGCTCGCTATTTATATAGAAATGCTTGATTCTCATTGGATGATGATCCTCATTGGACAATAACATCAAGATGATTCCAAATCTGGCCTCCGTTTACCAATCCGAGCCTTCATTCGCCCGCTGGAGCTGTTTCTTGGGAAATTCTAACTCTGTCGTTTTTCGCCAATGTCCCAAAATCTTAAATGGCGTCGCACATCTAAACGAAGACAGATATGAACAAGCCGTTTCTTTCACTGAATTTGTCTCACTCTTTGCTTTCAAACGAGCTATTGCACGACTTTCTACGATCTCTAGAACCAAAGTTGGAAGATCGGTGCCGGGGTGGGACGTCAGCGAAACTTTTTCTCTCCGATTGACTTGAAATTCACCATACAGATGAAGAATTCTACGCTGATTCCAAATCTGAAATCCGTTTTGCTCTCCGATGCTTCGTTTTGAGGATACAGCCCAAAACGTCTCAAATTCTAACTCTGTCGTTTTTCGCCAATCTCCCAAAATCTTAAATGGCGTCTCACATCTAAACGAAGACAGATATGAACAAGCCGATTCTTTCAGTGAATTTGTCTCACTCTTAGCTTTCAAACGAGCTATTGCATGACAAAATCCGTCCACTGGAAGCCAAGATCGAAGCTAGCTCTCCCGAGGGGGGGGGGTCAGTGAAATTTGATGAAAAATGTTTTGGTGAAGGTCCCAGGTCGATATGCGACACTTTAGAAAATTTTCAAAATTTTGTCCATGCAAAGTCACTCTGACACTTAGGATTTTTTCAGGTGAGCTCCGACCTAAAATCTTGTACCAGCTCTAACTTTTGAACGGTTGGTCCAATTGACTCGCGACAAAAATGGCGTCCAGCATTTTTTCTCCTCTTTCAAACGAGCAGCTGTAAGACAAAGTCCGTCCACTAGAACCAAAGTTAGAAGATTGCTGTCGGGGGGGGGTCCGTGAAATTTGATGAAACAAACTTTGGTGAAGGTCCCAGGTCGAAATGCCACACTTTGGAAAATTTTCAAAATTTTACCCATACAAAGCCACTCTGACACTTAGGATTTTTTCAGGTGAGCTACGACAGTCCACCCTCCCAACCTGGCCGGCACACCACGCCAACCTGGCCAGCACACCACGCCAACCTGGACAGCACATCACCGCGCGCTACGACGGCCGGCCAGAGGGGGGGACGTCAGACTCGAAGCAACACTGCGGCACACCACGACCGACTCGACGGACAGGAGGGGGGGACGTCAGCGACGGCGGGCATCTTGCGCTATCCAGAAGTGGAGTTTTACTTACTACTAAAATGAATTAAAGAAAAATTTACAAGAAAACTCTAAAGAAAATAAAGAACAGTTAGATTCTGTTAAAAGACAACTAGATGTTCTTAAAAATAAATTAAATGTTCTTAAAGCGGCATTGAAGATTAATCAGCAGAAAATGCAAGTTAATAGAAAAGAAATTAAAGTACATCACACGCTCCTTGCCGCAATAGATAACGTGCAACGGAAAATTAATAAAGTTATCTCGACGTTGTTGTCCATTCACAAAGGTAAATCTTGATAGAACCTTGTCCAGAGGCTTTAGCCGATCGGACCAAAGGTCCTCAGGTTACTAACCAATCGTAAATATTTTTTCCCAAAAGTCAAATTTATTCCTAAAAAATGCCTATAATTTATAAACACAATCTAAAACATTTTGCTTCAAATAAAAAAATTGCTCATGAACCATCTATGAAATCTGTTTACCATTATGACAGTGTAGAATCAATTCAAAAAGGAGGGGCTGGCATCTTTTCTGGCATAGGAAATATCGTTAACTTAATTAAAAATAATAAAGATTTGACTACATCTGCTGCAAAAGGAGCAGCTGCTATAGGTAGTACAGCTAGTGCCATATCAAATGCTGTTAAGTCTCAAAACGAATTAAAACAACTAGAAACTATTCGTAAACTTAGGAATGATTCTGAAGAACTAAAAAATTTAAAAAAACTTTCAGAGGAAACAAAAAATAAAATTGCTAACATAGCTGTTGGGGAAACCTTGAGGAGCGGAGCTCCGTCTGATAGTAAACAGGAGAAGAAATCAGGCGTAGCCATAAAACGTTCAATTGAAGAAATAAGAGGTAATGGTGTTAACAGCAACCTTCGGTCTAACCAGCAAAGCTGTAGCGGAGCTGGTCTAGCAAAATTCTAAAATTATATTTAAGTAAAATTTTTTAGTAATTTTTTTAGTAAAATTTTTCTGTCTGTGACAAAAACAAAAGTCAAATTATTTTTTATAATAATGTCTTCTCTTATCGAAAATAAGTTTAGATTAGACGATCCTCCGTTCGTCAGTTACAATCAAAAAAAGAATGACTATATAAGAATTGCTATGAATCCCGGATCTTCCAGTAGAGTAAATACTGGAGGAGATTTAATCTTTGAACTTGATAATCAGCAAAGTTATTTATATTTACCCGATTCGTTTTTACACTGTGAATATTCTTTATATAGTGATGCCAATTTTACAACACCATTACCAGATACCGATTATATTGCATTAGAGAATAATTTCTTTCCAAGATTATTTACACAAATGCGTTTAGATGTTGCAACTCAAAATATAGAAACAATAAGTGATTCTCCAGGTGTAATTGATACAATGCTTAGATTTGTAACAATTGGTGAAAATAATAAAAAGCATGAAATCGAAGGTTGGTTTCCTGATACTAATGATGGTATAATTGTTGATGATTTAACTCACGCTGGAACAGATGCCGCAGGAATTGCGAAAGATGTAGAGAATATTGCAAAACATTTAAATAAAACAAACAATAGGTCATATAAAGAAAGACGTGAATTTAACAAGAAAAGTAAACAGACAGTAAATTGGTCATTGTCTCCATTATTCGGATATTTAGATTATGACAAAATATCATGTCAATTAGAATTTAAATTAATAATTCATCGGACAGCAAATAATGAATTAATCTTTTTTGGTAAGACTGGAAAAAAAGCATATTTAAAAATTGATAGACTTGAATGGTGGATTAAGCATATTACTCCTAGTTTAGGGGTTGAAACAGCTATTGCAAAAAGATTGAATACTAACAAACCAATTCCAGTAAGTTTTATGAAGCGTACTGCGAGCTCTGTCACTTTTATTCAACAAAGATTTAACTGGCATTTTACTAGAACTTCGAATACTCCAAGATATTTATCACTAACTTTTCAAAGAAATAATTCTCCAAGTTTTGATAAGAACAACAATCTCTTCCATATTAATACAATTCGAAGTTTACAAGTTTCATTAAATCAAACCCGATATCCAATTGATCCATTAAGATTCGATGATACCAATAATCAATTTATGGAAGGATGTGATGCTTATAGAAATCTTTGTATAGAATTTGGCGTTGAACCACAATTAACTCCTGGAGATTGGAGACATTTATATCCAATTTTCTGTTTCGATTTAAGTGCACAATCAGAAGATATTATTAAAAATGGTTGTGATGTAACAATTAATATTGAAAAAAAGTTTCTACAACTTTATTGATGGCTTATGGTTTATTGCTAGAAGATGTAAAATATTCTATTGAAATTCTTAGTGGAAAGATGGCTAGGATAGACTAAAGCCTCTGAACAAAGTTCTATAAGTTAATTAAAATTTTTGGTAACTTAAAATTTTTTTCATAACTAGAATAGATTACAAATTCTTAACTTAAAATTTTTCATAGCTGGAATAGATTAAACTTTTTCTTAACTTAAAAATTTTTCATAGCTAGAGTAGATTAAAATTTTTCCTAACTTAAAATTTTTTTATTAAAAATGTCGCAAGCGAAAGTAATAATAATAAAACTGTTGAATTAAAATTACGTAACATTGTTGACAAAAATACACCTAAAACTATTACGATTAACAAAAAAAAGTATTACATAAGTAAACCAATGGTAGAGAATATTCAATTACAAGAAGAAAAGAATGGCGGGATTCTCCCATTAATTCCACTAATAATAGGTGGCAAAGCAGCTGCGGGAAGTGTTGCAGGTGGGACAGCTGGTATTGTCCAAGCAGTAAATAAAAATAAATCAGAGAAGGCAGCATTAGAAGAACAAAAACTTCATAATAGAGAGTTAGAGAAAGTTGCTAGGGGTGACGGAATAGTAGATAATTTTATTAGTAAATTAAATTTGGTTGACGAAGGAAAACGAGTTCTTAAAAATATTCTCCATAATGTTGATGATTTAATAGAAATTAAAGAAACTAAAGATGGTTCTGGAATATATCTAAGTCCTAGTATGATTCGGTAATAACCTCAGGACCTTTGGTCTGATGGGCTAAAGCCTCTGAACAAGGTTCTATCCGGTAAAACTTTTATTTTAATTTTTAAAATGAATTCTACAAATTCCGAAAATTTAATTAAATTAAAAATTGCTAATTTAGATTTATTGAATTATCTCTTAAAAGTAAATAAAACCTCAAATTTTCAGCATATTGGAGGTGACATACAAAAAACATTAGAAAACTTTCCTGGACTTATTTGGAGTAAATATTCGAAAGAAAAACATCTTCCTGGTCATTCATATATCGGTCCAGGAACTCGATTAGATATAAGACTAGATGAGAATAATAATCCAAAACCAGGTGAAGAACCGATAAACAGAGTAGATGAAGCAGCTTACAGGCATGATTTAGCTTATCGAAATCATGACTTAAGTTCTCGACATGTAGCTGATAAGAAGATGATACAAGAATTAGATAGTATTCAAAATCCTACATTTAGAGAAAAAATTGAAAGAATGTTTGTTAAGAAAGCTTTACAAGCAAAAATATTATTCGGTCAGGGTTTAGACAAAACTCATAACACTGAAACGACAGCAAAGCTGTCTGAGAGCAACGCTCGAACCTACGCGTTCGAAATTCATAAAGAATATAGAAGGCCTAAATATTTATTGAAAGTAAAAGTATTTAATAAAGATGATATTTGGAGTGCTGATCTTATTCATATGCCGAATGAAAGAGGGTTTAAGTACGCATTGACCGTTATAGATTTATATACACGATACGCTTGGGTAAAGCCTTTAAAAAAACAAAAGTGGTCTGTAAGTTAAATATGCGTTTGAAGAAATCTTTAAAGAAAGTAAGAGAAAGCCAAAAAATTGTTTGTTGATAAAGGGTCGGAATTTAATAACCGAAATGTTAGGCCACTATTTGAAACTGTTTATTCCACAGAAAATGCTGGCAAAGTTGTAGTAATAGAGCGATTCAATCGGACGTTAAAAAATAAATTATTCAAGAAGTTTACTGAGCAAAGAAATCAGAAATGGTTGAAGATATTACCAGTAATTGTAGAAGAACACAATAATAAAGTTCATTCAGGTATTGAAGAAACTCCAAAGAATGCTTCTGACGAACCTGATTTAATAGGAAAAAAATATTCGAAAATAATTATTCGAATGAGAGTAATCCGAATTTGCAGAAACTTAAGCCGAAATTTAAAATTGGAGATAGAGTTAGAATATTTAAATATAAGAATAAATTTGAAAAAGGCTTTGTTGGTTACTGGACTAAAGAAATATTTGAAGTTTGCAAAATAAACCAAACTTATCCGATTACTTACGAAATCAAAGATTTAGATGATGAAAATATCAGAGGCCGATTTTATCAAAATGAATTACAACGAAGCGAGCTTTAACCTTTAGGTGACGCTTTAGCTAGCTAGCTTCGCTTTATTTTTAATTATCATTATTATTGGAACTAACGTTTCGGGAATGAAATTCCATTGTTTAATTCTAACATAATATCAAGAAATGGTACTCCTTTTTGCAATTTAAATAAAACATAAAGACATAATTGACCACAATAAGTTGTTCCTGGTTTTTGAATTTGAAATGTATTATAAGTTCCATTGCCAAGTAATTTTTTAACTTCGTTTGTTGGAGGCAATCCATAAGAGTCGAAATAGTAATTATCTCCATTTTTATTAGACGTACCTGCAGACCAATGTACTCCTTTTTCATCTGATGTGTGAAGATTTGTTATGAAATTTATAGTTGAAACTTTGTTCCGGGAACTGAAGGTTTCAGATGGCTTATTTTTTAGGAATTGTAATTCGTCTCTCATCAATATGTGAAAATTCTTTATTCCTAATTGATTTGCGATTTTCTTTAGATCAAAATTTGTAGTTGTTTGTGTTCCATATAATTTTAAAAACTCATTTAGGTTGCTCATTTTATAATAGAAAAATTTCTTATAGGGACCCCTAGAAGTCAGAAGGGGGGGTATTGATTTAAAACTGTTCCATAATGATGACTTTCCTTACTACTTATTCGATTTTCAAATGATTTAATTTAATCTAAATTAAAACGCTACATTGTAAAAAATCGGTTTATTAGCAGAGTTGGTTCTTCGCACATCTTTAATCAACTGCAATTCATTTCTCATCAATATGTGAAAATTCTTTATTCCTAATTGATTAGCAATTTTCTTTAGATCAAAATTTGACGTGGTTTGTTTGCCGTATAATTTTAAGAACTCAGTCATGTTATTAACCTGAGGTCATATATCACCTATATTACTCAGTCCCACAGAAGGAGATAAGTGACGTGTAGCTGACGGATTTTCACCATTCATTTTAAATGAAATAAAAATGTATAACTTGCTGACACGGTGTGATGATTTACTAAAATAATACAACAAATTCAATGGCACTCTTGGAGATGATTTACTAAAATAATACAACAAATTCAATAGCACTTTAGGAGATGAAACAATAATAGCATCAAATAAATCACTATTTCCCTTGAAAAATGAATTCAGTTTTCTCCTGATGGCGATGCATGTGAGGGCGACGCATGTGTTGGTTGTTGCGCTGTACGTTCTTCCTCCATCTGTAAAAGAACCTGCTCATAACTTGGTGGATTAATTGGACGTTGGACGATGGTCGTTGGCGAGTTTCTTCAATTAAAACTTCATCTTCCTCTTGCAATAAATTTCTTTGCAATGAAATGTACGCCTGCTGTCTGCGTTCTATCAAGTTCAATATTCTTTTATCAATTGCATAATTGACATGTGAGTCACCCAGATTATGAAAAATTTCATTCATATTTATGTGAGAAAATATTTACTCCGTGGTTGGAGTCTGGCTATCTGTCTTGTTATGTCAGTAAGTCTCCGCTTTTTCATTTCCAACCGTAAATCGCATTCTTGATTTCCTACCATTGTAAAATAACAGCACAAACAGACAACTGCAAGAAAGTAAATTCAATAAACTGCACATCCTTTTAAAGTAACAACCTTCAAGCGCAAATAATACGTTAATTTTCTCTTCAATGCGGGTTGTGAAATCTCATTCACACTATAAGAACAAAAGAATCCAAACACAATAGACATATGAGAGAGAGGATGAATTAATGAATGAGCATTTCTCTTCCTTTTCGTTTCCATAACAATAATTCATGCGACATTGTTTTTTAATGGAAAAATACACCAATTGTCGAACCGTGTCGGCACTTTTATCGACAGCCATGTCGACAAACTTTCTGACACATTTTCCGGCTACCAGAACCATTTTGGTGTAAATTTCCATTAGCGTTCGAGGTCATTCTATTAGCGTTCAAGGTCATTCTATTAAAAGCATACGGGAATTATTCTCATTGAAGACAAGCAATTGTTTTAAAGAATGCATGTCATTGTGAATACAATATTCCTGTAACAGACAGGATCGAGAGAGAGAGAGAGAGAGAGAGAGAGAGAGATAAAGAAAGAAGTCACGCTGCTCCGTAAAAGTTTAATTGAGATAACGAAGGATATATTTTTGCGGTTTCTTCCATTTTCGTCATCGCCGTTGCCGTCGAGGTTTCTTCCACTTTTAAAGAAATATTTTTAGACACGTAAGTTTAGACACATAAGTTTAGTTATCTCATATTTTAAAAACCTGAAAGATGGATAAAATTCAGGTTTTAAGACCTAAACTCATAAATTTAGACGTTTTTAAAAATACCAATTTTTCTGATGTTGTGTCCTGGAACGGTCATGATTTTAATGGGGTGTAAAATGTCATAATCTCAAATTTGAGTTTCTCAACTTTTATGATTTTTTCGGTGTCCTGGAACGGTCATGATTATAAGGACGGGTGTAAAATTGTAATTCTCAAATTTGAGATTTTGAAAAATTTGAAAAATTGGGTATTTTTAAAAACGCCTAAATTTATGAATTTAGGTCTTCATAACCTGAAATAATGACCAAAATTCATGAATTTATGTCGTTTTTAAAAATACTATTTTTCAAAAAATGATAATTTTTAAATGGACTAAATTTATGAATTTGGGTCTTAAAAACCTGAAAAAAGGGTTCAATTTCATGAATTCATGTCGTTTTTAAAGATACTATTTTTTTGAATTTTATGGTGTCCTGGAACGGTCTAAATTCATGAATTTAGGTCTTAAAAACCAGAAAAAGGGTCAAAATTCATGAATTTATGTCGTTTTTAAAGATACTATTTTTTTGAATTTTATGGTGTCCTGGAACGGTCTAAATTTATGAATTTAGGTCTTAAAAACCTGAAATAATGACATAAATTGATAAATTTAGTCGTTTTTAAAGGTGCAAAAAAAATTGAAAAATGGGTGTCCTGGAACGGTCTTTTGCCCATTACTATAGTGAATTAAAATAACAATTCAAGAAATTATAACTCGCAGTGCAAGATTATTTAGAATTCTTTGGAAAATGACCTCACATTCTGATTAGAGTCGTCGAAAGCCTCAAGATAAGATACAGTAGATCATGAGTTCAATTTGACTTTCTTCACTTAAATTCAGTGGAAAGCTGTTTAAATTCTTCATTAAAATAAACTTCCATGGAATGATACATACATTTTTCTTAATATTAATGAACAGCTGATGCTGTTGATATTTTACGACAAAAATTCCCAATGCTTCGACTTCTACGCCGCGTTAGGGAAAAAAGAGAAACATGATGTTTTATTTTAGTTTTATTGATTGATACTTAGACAAAGAAATTCAATATCATGCAAGAAATAGTAGTATGACATGCACGCATGATGATATGCTCATAGGAAGGAAAGTATTAATGAAAATGCACTGATGAATGTGTTCATGAATAAACTGCTAATTGATTATCATACCAAGATAATGTTAAATCTAAGACCAGCTCAGCTCTCAGATCAGACAAACAATTATATATTGGGAAGCATCTCATGCAAAAACAGCATCATTCTGTTACAATTTAAGATCTTATAGCATGGGAACAGCAAATGCAACCTCTTTTTGCATGAAATGCCTCAAATCAAAGTGAAAAAGTCAGTTCTTAAAGGATAAAGTGATTCAGTGAAAGGAACTAATTTCCTTTCTTCCATCTTTCTTTAGTTTGCAACATTGAATTTTCTATTTGTCTCACCTCAAGGCATCAGTTCGATTTCTTATAGTCTTTAAAACAATTATGTGAGGTATTAACTAGCAAATGAGAAATAACGTCAGAAGTTCTAAATTGGGATGTTTTGTCATAAAACTTTCACATCATCGTCATATTTCATTTTCATGAGAGTATAAATCAAAATGAAGCTTGTAGCGATAGTTTTCATTTACAAGATCATTTAAGTTTGTATCATGTTTTCACCGTCCTCATGCTTTACATGACGTATTTTGAAGAATTGTCGCCTTTCGTTGGCTCATAAATAAAAAGCAATTCGATATTCACCAGCGTGTTGTCGATGCGAGGTGTGTTTCACCAGCTCTCATCAGCGTGTTGTCGTTGCGAGGTGTGTTTCACCAGCTCTCATCAGCGTGTTGTCGTGCGAGGTGTGTTTCACCAGCTCTCATCAGCGTGTTGTCGATGCGAGGTGTGTTTCACCAGCTCTTATCAGCGTGTTGTCGATGCGAGGTGTGTTTCACCAGCTCTCATCAGCGTGTTGTCGAAGCGAAGTGTGTTTCACCAGCTCTCATCAGCGTGTTGTCGATGCGAGGTGTGTTTCACCAGCTCTCATCAGCGTGTTGTCGATGCGAGGTGTGTTTCACCAGTTGTCGATGCGAGGTGTGTTTCACCAGCTCTCATCAGCGTGTTGTCGTTGCGAGGTGTGTTTCACCAGCTCTCATCAGCGTGTTGTCGATGCGATGTGTGTTTCACCAGCTCTCATCAGCGTGTTGTCGATGCGAGGTGTGCTTCACCAGCCCTCATCAGCGTGTTGTCTATGTGAAGTGTGTTTCACCAGCTCTCATCAGCGTGTTGTCGATGCGAGGTGTGTTTCACCAGCTCTCATCAGCGTGTTGTCGATGCGAGGTGTGTTTCACCAGCTCTCATCAGCGTGTTGTCGATGCGAGGTGTGTTTCACCAGCTCTCATCAGCGTGTTGTCGATGCGAGGTGTGTTTCACCAGCTCTCATCAGCGTGTTGTCGATGCGAGGTGTGCTTCACCAGCTCTCATCAGCGTGTTGTTGATGCGAGGTGTGTTTCACCAGCTCTCATCAGCGTGTTGTCGATGCGAGGTGTGTTTCACCAGCTCTCATCAGCGTGTTGTCGTTGCGAGGTGTGTTTCACCAGCTCTCATCAGCGTGTTGTCGATGTGAGGTGTGCTTCACCAGCTCTCATCAGCGTGTTGTCGATGTGAGGTGTGTTTCACCAGCTCTCATCAGCGTGTTGTCGATGCGAGGTGTGTTTCACCAGCTCTCATCAGCGTGTTGTCGATGCGAGATGTGTTTCACTAGCTCTCATCAGCGAGCATGCTGTTTAATGTTTCGTCGCAAATTGCGTCAACGAATTTAGGAGACAGTATTAAGAGCAGGGACGTACATGTAGACAGGATTTTCAAAAAGGGGGAAACGGTGACCCTGTAGAATGTCGGTCTAGGCCCCAATGGTGTGCGGTATAGCCTCAATAATGTCCATTTAATCCTTGCACATTAAGAATGAAGGCGCAATTCCAAATCGTTTGTGTACAACGATTCCTTGAACAAGCATCATCCTGACAACTACTTTCATAAGTTAGCAGTGAGAGCAGTGGCGATCTCTCAAGGTAAAGGCAAACACTGTCAAATTATTATGTTAAACCAACTTTTACCGCTACATTCTGAATGATAGAACAATTCAGTCTAAAAGTAAATTCCAGAAATTTAATTTTTATCATAGGCAATTATTAATATTTGTACTACTATATTTGAAGCTTATAAGTAAGATATTAGAAAGTGGTGAAATCTACATGGTGAAAGAAGATTCAAAATGAAGAAGATAATCACACATCTGATGTCATTATGTATTGGCATGGAAACATCGTTTGTTCATTAACGTCATCCAGCAATAACTCGAGTTGGCAGACATCAGGGTAAAGACTCCTCTCAAACATAACACAGTGTTACGGGAATGCTGTACTGTATTTGTCCTATCTGCCAATGATTTGGTTTGTTCTATCGATCAAGATAAGATGCATGTTTTGCCAAACAGATTTCGTGAGGAATTGCAAGTTTTGTGTGAAACCGATGACTTTGTTGGTCAGACAGAAAGTGCAGCAGATTTTTTGAACCTGTTGGTACGTGATTTTTCTGATGTTTTTCCCACGACTGAAAAGCTACTCAAATCATTCACCACGCTTAGCGTGTCTAGTTGTGGTTGTGAAAGATCCTTCTCTACTCTCAAAAGAATTAAAAGATTTTCCAGGACGAGTAGGCTACATGTCCGTTGAGAGATTGTGCGGTTTGTTCTTCTTTTGATTGAAAGAGAACTCATGGCCTGTACGATAAAAAGTGTCCCTGAAAATGGCATTCAGATGTTATCGACATTTTTGCAACGTCAGAAAGAAGAAGAGAATTGATGAAAAAATGAATGATGAATTGGAATGCTTTGTTTATACTTCATTCATAATGTACAAGTGTACGGATGCTGTACATATTCATATGCATTTTAAAACGATGTGATAAAAGACGAACAATTACATAATAGTTGGACCTGCCTTTTGCCTACTGATTCTAAGTTAGGTGTAGGTGTTAACCTGAGAATGAGAGACAATAATCGCCGCTGAGAGAGAGTGAATAATAATGGCACCCTCTTTATACCAGAACTGACACTAGAGAAATATCATAGGACATGGGCGCCTCTTCACATCTAAGCTAACGCCATGTAAATTAGTATCTGAGATGGGCGCTTAGAATCTTTCAATTGAGATTTCTTAAAAATAGGAAAGTTGGGCGCCAAAGTTCGATTGCCCGATTACACAAAAAGTGGGCGGCGCCCAATGCGCCCTTGCAATACGTCACCGAGTGTTATTATGCATTTTCTTATTAAATTGACCGCCTATGAATATGCACCAATACAAGGGTAGAGAATCTACGTGTACCAAGATGTGGTAAATTTATAACTTTTGATAAATGCCTTGATCTTCATTATCCATCTATGCTTTTTCATTATTGATTTTGAATACTTTGTTGCAATTTGAATCACAATGTGAGCCCTATTTTCATAATGCATCAAAGAAACAGAAAAATGTAGTTCAAAGAACACCTTCAGTACAAAATTTTTATTTGACGCATTCTTCAATATTTTCCTATGAATTAATAATAAAGGTCGATTAGATTTATGACAATAGAGAATATTTTTGTATATATTTTGCAAATTTACAATTAGGCCTATGTCCTCAAGCAAGGACATCTGTAGCAGGGAGGTATATTTCAGATATATGAAATAAATTAGAACGTATAAAAGAATTCGAAGAAAAAACGATAGGAAAAAAGAATATGAATCATCTCTATTGAGCAACATGCGCTACACGCAAAATTTCTATTCTGGTAGGTACATAATGTGACATGGCAAATGAAAATTTTTAAAGTCGTGTAAGCAATTTGCACATGAAAGTCTTTGGACCAATTCCGCTTTGCTGACATACAAAGGAACACATTCCGTTCGACATTGGTTGGTCAACATATGCCATTAGTCATCATTCAATTTCCACATAGCGCAGGCTACAAAAAATGCATGATTTGTTAGGCCATCCGGTACTCCGGATACGCGATAGTTACCTATTACAATACAATATTATACAATGCAGTTATCCGCACTTTGATAACATGTTTTGTGAGATGAGCAGCAATACACGTAATGACTTATTTACTCGTCTGATGAGTTGTGGGCCTACTTTGTACTTTATGATGATGTTAACTACATTCTTAGTCAATCAAACACAAGCAAATTGAATCCAAACGGGCGTTGATATAATAGTAATACATGCGTATATCTACCCTTGTTTCACTGATAAAGACATTTCTATGAGTGTCGCTGTACATCGTCAATCAAAATTTGTCGCGTGCCGTTAACTTATCTTGTTATCCACAATCTACAATCAAATATTCGGGTAGTAGACCCTCGGTTGCATTGAAATCCATCATTCATTGCATCTCTAAGCTCCACGTGCTATATAAACTATCCCATGTAGTGAAATTATTCAAGATCTTGAATAATTTAAAATAGATAGGCTGAGGAACACACAATCTTTTCATATATATGTTGCATTTCTTCCGCATGTCCGGATGTTATCATAAATGTATGAAAAACAGGATTCCTTCAACGGACACTATTGTATTAGCGGTTTGATGGCAGACGTTTCACCCGTAGGCCTTCTCAATGCCAAATGACAATCCATGAAAACTGGTGCAGCACATTTGACATCATTAATGACAGTTCACATAGCTTTACAACAAAGTCAATAATTAAAATCAATTGATAGATACATAGATTGGAGCATCACACTTCTGTGACAACAAAGAACAAAAGAATCTCTGCATTATAGAGCAGCTAGCAGCACTGACAAAAGAATTGCTAGGCCACATAGTCAAACTAAACAAATTCACACTGTCTGAATGCCAACAAAATATCCGGAAAGGTAAGTAATGAGCTGCAATAGATGCAGCATAACTAATAAAAAGAGTGAAAACGGGCTATACATACAAAAAAACGATTAATTAAGAAAAAAATTATAACAGCGCTAAAAGATTTTAAAAGGGAAGAAGAAAGGAGGGTGAAAAAGGCAAGAATAAAAGAGCATGACACCTGCGAAAAGAAACAATTCAGAAGTTAACCGAACAAAGCAGGGAATCAATATTTGAAAAAATTCTTGCGACCATTGCAACCATTCATGAGCTGATGAGTTGGGATTTTGCTTATCTAATGTATTTTTGTGATAAAATTGTACATTAATCCACATTTAGTACAGCATCATTTAGGAGGCGGCTTTACGATATTTTGTGTCACCATAAAGCCTCAGATAGTTGATTTTGATGAAATTGATTTAATTCATGCAGCTAATCCTTTCCATTTGTACATTCCTTCAAATTGATCCAAAGCTATCAGAATAGATCTAAAATGAATCAAATTGTGATGGAATTTCTACACCCTCTGAGACCTGAGGGGGGTCCAGTGGAACCCCTTGGCCTATCTGGCATACTTCTACTGATTCAATTGAAATGAAATAACACATGCAGACTCACTGTCAGAAATGACGATTTTGTATGGGCTTGAGTTGTTGATATATCGTCAGCGTAAAAAATGAAATAGAAAAATGTGGCTCCGGGGTCCACTGGACCCCCCTCAGGTCTCTGAGGGTTAATAGGAAGAATCCTTTATGTAATCTCAACTTATTTCATCAACAATTGATGCCGTAATATACATTAGAAGTGAATATATACCGAAATCAGCCAAAATAGACCAAACATCAAAATTTTAGAATAGCTCTCACGCCAAAAGTATTGTGCCAAATTATTTATCCTTTTATCAAAAGTTGCATAATATACGTAGAAAGTGAGCTGCTAGAAATCTGGTGATCATAGCTTGGCTGTTTAAAAGATACTCAAAACAATTCGCCAGGTGGCGCCAAAACTCCTCCCCAGTGGTAAAGAAGTTTATGGTTCTACGTCTTGCAAATCTTTCGTCTAGATTTCGTCGTTACTGTCACAATTACTTTGATATTCCAACATCCCTTCATTAGAAGTCCAAGAACCCATTCTATTCATGAATTCCTTTTCAATTCAAGAACCATTTAATACAAAATCAAGAACCCACATCTATTTTGAAATCCCTTACAAGAACCGCTATTTTTTCAGAGTAACAGAGTTTTCATCCGTGTCAAGTGTTTATCGTTTTCCCATCGCTTCCACGAAGTCCCCAATGGTTTTTGTTGACCAACAGATCGAGGCATTTTACCTGTTGTTTCAAATTAGACTATTTTTTGCGTATGAACACTTTCCATCGTAGAATATTATCTGTTTACAGCTGGCGATAAATCGCAGACGCTTCGACTGATTTTAGAGGTGAGTAATGGGAAGAAGACCGTTCCAGGACACCTAAAATTCAAAAAAATAGTATCTTTAAAAACGACATAAATTCATGAATTTGAACCCTTTTTCAGGTTTTTAAGACCTAAATACATGAATTTAGTCCATTCAAAAAGTACCATTTTTCAAAAATGGTACTTTTTAAAAACGACATAAATTCATGAATTTGAACCCTTTTTCAGGTTATGAAGACCTAAATTCACAAATTTGGGCGTTTTTAAAAATACCCAATTTTCAAATTTTTCAAAATCTCAAATTTGAGAATTACAATTTTCACCGCTTAAATCATGACCGTTCCAGGACACCGAAAATCATAAAAGTTAAGAATCTCAAATTTGTGATTATGACATTTTTCATTGCTCAAATCATGACCGTTCCAGGACACCAAAAATCATAAAAGTTAAGAATCTCAAAATTTGAGAATTACAATTTTCACCCTTAAAATCATGACCGTTCCAGGACACCAAAAATCATAAAAGTTAAGAATCTCAAATTTGTGATTATGATCATTTTCATTGCTCAAATCATGACCGCTCCTGGCGTTCTTACAATTTATCTACTGCATTGCACTCAGATGAACACTCAATTGTAGAGAACATCTGCTTCTCGCATTTATGAATAAAAGGCATTTCAGTGTAAAGAGCTGTGTCCTCCAACTCAAACATTTGAAAGGAAACAATGTATGAAAGAACAAACAGCTGCTACTACTCTGTGAAACAATGAGATTTTAATTGTACGTTAGGCAAATTGTTTTAATTCTTGTTAGTGCGTCAGCACACCCGTATGACGTTAAGATATCTGCCAGCTGTACTGTTTTCATTTTTCTCTCTCGTCTGTCATTGTATCGTGTGCTCAGATTGTTGTGATATTATTTCAATCAACACTTATCATCTGCTTGCTCTCATCGTTCCGCTATCTTTAATTACGTTATTCTTATATTTTGAACATAGTGATTTGTACTAATTTATCCGTCAATCATGAGTCAAGCAGTCGTTGAACAACAAGCCAACATAGCAACGGTACTTCCAGAGTTCTTCAAAAATATTGCGGATTTGTTCATTCCATCGGAGAAACATTCTGAATACTTTTCGTATATAGACCAGCAAGTGAAGAAAGCGCCTCTAATCTTCAATCCTGACGCTATACGTTCTGCTCGAAAAGCATACAAAGAGCAACATAAAATCGCAGCCAGAGCAAAGAAGGAAGCAGCACTTCCCTTCAGAATCGAAACTTTTACAAAACAGTTGAAGGAAAGTGCTGTTGAACGTCATACATTCATCGAATCAGTGGAATATTTTACAGAACCGGCGGGGGACATTTCAACGACAGTGAATTCTTTGAAACAACACTTGAAATACGAAAAATAAAGCCATCTTTTGAGTGTCACATGTAAAATTTTTATTGGAAAACACGCCAATCATATATTATCCTTGTGTGAGAATAATAAAGGAGATTTCACATATCTCTTAAAACATCACAATATTAACTATTCACGAACTGAATTGAGCTTCGTAATGAAGTTGGCAAGACTGGCAGATAAATTTCAGACTCTTTGTAGAGTCTCGCTTCCTATACGACTGTTAAAAACTAATCTTTCAATCTTGGAGCAGTGTCTTTCACAAGATGAGTGTTTTTGGAATTATTGATTATTCAACCCTTCTGTTTTCAATCATTTTCATTATGTTGTTATATGACGTCATTTTTCTCTCATCCAATGAAACCTTGTCCACACGTGGACAAATTTACATTTATTTCAATGTATCCAAATTAAATGTATGCAAAGTGGATGTAACCAAATTGAAATATCCATGTGTTGTTTTTAATTTCTCATTTACGGGAATATAATAGAAACATTTTATCTTCTATAAAAATGAGAAACATCAGAGACTTCCAAAAAATATACGGCAAACAAACTACGAATTTCGATTTAAATGAGATTGCTAAGCAATTGGGAATAAAGAATTTTCACATATTGATGAGTAATGAATTACTATTGATAAAAGATGTACGAAACACTAACTCTGCTAATACAATGCAACAATGTAACGTTTAAATTTAGATTAAATTAAATCATTTCAAAATTGAATAAGTAGTAAAGAAAGACATCATTAGAGACCAGTTTTAAATCAATACCCCCCCCCCAAGTAGTTAGGAAAGTCATCATTATAAAACTGTTTTAAATCAATACCCCCTTCTGACTAAGTAGTAAGGAAAGACATCATTAGAGACCAGTTTTAAATCAATACCCCCCCTCTGACTTCTAGGGGTCCCTTAAGAAATTTTTTTATTATAAAATGAGCAACATAAATGAGTTTTTGAAATTATATGGAACACAGACAACAACGAATTTCGATTTAAATAAGATTGCTAATCGATTAGGAATAAAGAATTTTCACATATTGATGAGGGATGAATTACAATTCCTAAAAAATAGGCCAACAGGAACCTTCAGTTCCCGGAACAAAGTTCCATCAATAACTGTAAATTTCATAACAAATCTTCATACGTCAGATGAAAAAGGTGTACATTGGTCAGCAGGCGTTAAAAATCATCAGCAGAACTATTATTTTGACCGCCCGGAGGCTGAGAACTATTATTTTGATTCATACGGTTTGCCCCCTACAAATGAAGTAAAAGAATTACTTGGAACGGGAACATACAATACGTTTCAAATTCAAACACCAGGCACTACCTATTGTGGACAATTATGTTTATACGTTTTGTACAAATTACAAAAAGGAGTACCATTTCTAGATATTATGTTAGAGTTAAACAATCTATAACTCAAGCGAAGCTAGCTAAAGCGCCACCTAAAGGTTAAAGCTCTGTTTTCTGTAATTCATTTTGATAAAAACGGCCTCTGATATCCTCATTATCTAAATCTTTAATTTCATAAGTAATCGGATAAGTTTTATTTATTTTGCAAACTTCAAATATTTCTTTAGTCCAATAACCAACAAAGCCTTTTTCAAATTTATTCTTATATTTAAATATTCTAACTCTATCTCCAATTTTAAATTTCGGTTTAAGTTTCTGCAAATTCGGATTACTCTCATTCGAATTATTATTCTCGAATATTTTCTTTCGTATCAAATCAGGGTCGTCAGAAGCATTCTTTGGAGTTTCTTCAATACCAGAATGAACTTTATTATTGTACTCTTCTACAACTCCTGGTAATATCTTCAACCATTTCTGATTTCTTTGCTCAGTAAATTTCTTGAATAATTTATTTTTTAACGTCCGATTGAATCTTTCTATCACTACGGCCTTCCCTGCATTTTCAGTTGAATAAACAGTTTCAAATAGTGGCTGAACGTTTCGGTTATAAAATTCCGACCCTTTATCAACAAACCATTTTTTTGGCTTTCTCTTACTTTCTTTAAAGATTTCTTCAAACGCATATTTAACTGATAGACCACTTTTATTTTTTAAAGGTTTTACCCAAGCGTATCGTGTATATAAATCTATAACGGTCAATGCGTATTTATAATCAGAATCATTCGGCATATGAATAAGATCAGCACTCCAAATATCATCTTTATTAAATACTTTTACTTTCAATAGATATTTCGGCCTTCTGTATTCTTTATGAATTTCAGACGCGTACGTTCGAGCGTTGCTCTCAGAGTTATTAGTTCGAGCGTTGCTCTCAGACAGCTTTGCTGTCGTTTCATTTAAACCCTGACCGAATAATATTTTAGCTTGTAAAGCTTTCTTAACAAAAATTCTTTCAATTTTTTCTCTAAATGTAGGATTTTGAATACTATATAATTCTTGAATCATCTTCTTATCAGCTGCATGTCGAGAACTTAGATCATGATTTCGATAAGCTAAATCATGCCTGTAAGCTGCGGCATCTACTCTATTTATCGGTTCTTCACCTGGTTTCGGATTATTATTCTCATCTAGTCTTATATCTAATCGAGTTCCTGGACCGGTATATGAATGACCAGGAAGATGTTTTTCTTTCGAATATTTACTCCAAATAAATCCAGGAAAGTTTTCTAATGTTTTTTGTATGTCACCACCGTAGGTAGTAGCCAAACTTTGTTTGTCGTCGTTACCTTCATAAATTTTACAATTTGAGTTTTTATTTTTGTTTAATAGATAATTCAATAAATCTAAATTAGAAATTTTTAATTTAATTAAATTTTCGGAATTTTTAGAATTCATTTTAAAAGATAAAAAAAAATTTAAAAGATAAAACAAAAAAAAATTGTTTCACCGAATCATACTAGGACTTAGATATATTCCAGAACCATCTTTAGTTTCTTTAATTTCAATTAAATCATCAACATTGTGGAGAATATTTTTAAGAACTCGTTTTCCTTCATCAACTAATTTTAATTTACTAATAAAATTATCTACTACTCCTTCACCCCTAGCAACTTTCTCTAACTCTCTGTTATGACGTTTTTGTTCTTCTAATGCTGCCTTCTCTGATTTATTTTTATTTACTGCTTGGACAATACCAGCTGTCCCACCTGCAACACTTCCTGCTGCTGCTATGACTCCTATTATTAGTGGAATTAATGGGAGAATCCCGCCATTCTTTTCTTCTTGTAATTGAATATTCTCTATCATTGGTTTACTTATGTAATACTTTTTTTTATTAATCGTAATAGTTTTAGGGGTATTTTTGTCAACAATATTACGTAATTTTAATTCAACAGTTTTATTATCAATATTACTTTTCGTTTGCGACATTTTTAATAAAAAATTTTAAGTTACGAAAATTTTAAGTTAAGAATTTTAAGTTAAGAATTTTTAATCTATTCTAGTTATGAAAAAATTTTAAGTTGATAAAAAAATTTTAATCTATTCTAGTTATCAAAATTTTAAGTTATCAAAAAAATTAAATTAATTAAACGACGAAGTCTTGGGCTTTAGCCTTTTCTAGCCATCTTCCCATTAAGAACTTCAATAGAATATTTTGTATCTTCTAGCAATAAACCATAAGCCATCAATGAAGTTGTGGAATCTTTTTTTTCAATATTAATTGTTACATCACAACCATTTTTAATAATATCTTCAGATTGTGCACTTAAATCGAAACAGAAAATTGGATATAAATGTCTCCAATCTCCAGGAGTTAATTGTGGTTCAACTCCAAATTCTATACAAAGATTTCTATAAGAATCATATCCTTCCATAAATTGATTATTGGTATCATCGAATCTTAATGGATCAATTGGATTTCGAGTTTGATTTAATGAAACTTGTAAACTTCGAATTGTATTAATATGAAAAATATTATTGTTCTTATCAAAACTTGGAGAATTATTTCTTTGAAATGTTAGTAATAAATATCTTGGAGTATTCGCAGTTCTAGTAAAATGCCAGTTAAATCTTTGCTCTGAAAAAGTTACTGAACTAGCAGTACGCTTTAGAAAATTTACTGGAATTGGTTTGTTAGTATTTAATCTTTTTGCAATAGCTGTTTCAATCTCTAAACTAGGAGTAATATGTTTAATCCACCATTCAAGTCTATCAATTTTTAAATATGCTTTTTTTCCAGTCTTACCAAAAAAGATTAATTCATTATTTGCTGTACGATGAATTATTAACTTAAATTTTAATTGATATGATATTTTGACATAATCTAAATAACCGAATAATGGAGACAATGACCAATTTACTGTTTGCTTACTTTTCTTGTTAAATTCACGTCTTTCTTTATATGCAGTATTGTTTGTTTTATTTAAATGTTTTGCAATATTTTCTACATCTTTCGCAATTCCTGCGGCATCTGTTCCGGCGTGAGTTAAATCATCAATAATTATACCATCATTAGTATCAGGAAACTAACCTTCGACTTTATACTTTTTATTATTTTCACCAATTATTACAAATCTAAGCATTGTATCAATTACACCTGGGGAATCACTTATTGTTTCTATATTTTGAGTTGCAACATCTAAACGCATTCGTGTAAATAATCTTGGAAAAAATTATTTTCTAGTGTAATATTATCGGTATCTGGTAATGGTGTTGTAAAATTAGCATCACTATATAAAGAATATTCACAGTGTAAAAATGAATCAGGTAAATATGAATAGCTCTGCTGATTATCAACTTCAAAAATTAAATCACCTCCAGTGTTTACTCTACTGGAAGATCCGGGATTCATAGCAATTCTTATATAGTCATTCTTTTTTTGATTATAACTGACGAACGGAGGATCGTCTAATCTAAATTTATTTTCGATAAGCGAAGACATTTTTATAAAAAATAATTTGACTTTTTGTTTTTCTCACAGATAGAAAAAATTTTTTACTAAAATATAATTTTAGAATTTTGCTAGACCATTACCTCTTATTTCTTCAATTGTTTTTTCATTATGTTTACTATCACCCTCAACAGCAATGTTAGCAATTTTATTTTTTGTTTCCTCTGAAAGTTTTTTTAAAATTTTTTAGTTCTTCGGAATCATTCCTAAGTTTACGAATAGCTTCTAGTTGTTTTAATTCGTTTTGAGACTTGACAGCATTTGATATTGCACTAGCTGTACTACCTATAGCAGCTGCTCCTTTTGCAGCAGATGTAATCAAATCTTTATTATGTTTAATTAAGTTAACGATACTTCCAATACCAGAGAAGATCCCAGCTCCTTCCGTGTGAACTGTTTCTCTATTATCATAATGATAAACAGGATTCATACGTGGTTCATGAGCAATTCTCTGATTTGAAGCAAATTGTTTAAGATTGTGTTTATAAATTATAGGCATTTTTTAGTAATAAATTTGACTTTTGGGAAAAAAATAAATTATAAAAAATGTTTATTTTTTGTTCTTAACTTTTACAGATTGCGTTTTTGGTTTAACTTGAACAGGAACCAAACCTGCATCAATCATTCTTTTTATTCTATGATTTTCTTTCATAAGATTTCTTTCTTTTATTAACTCTTCTAATTGTTTAATTCTTTTAAAATTATTAGCTCTAATTTTATCCATTTTTAAAAATTATATACTTTTATATTTTTAAATTTTTTTAAAAAATTATATTTATACTTTTATATTTTTAAAATTATATTTATATTTTTATATTTTTATAATTATATTTATATGTTTTATGATTTTTATTTTTTGTAGGTAAAAAATATTTAAGTTAATATTTACAATACTCGTTTAAGATTTACGTTTATGAATATCTAACAACTTCGAGATAACTTTATTAATTGCTTGTTGCACTTTATCTATTGCATCAAGAAGCGTGTGATGTACTTTAATTTCTTTTTCAGTCATTTCTAATTTTTTCTCACTTTTCTTTAATTCTGTTTTTAAAGCATTTAATTGAACTTTAAGACCATCTACTTTTCTTTTAACGGAATCTAACTGTTCTTTATTTTCTTTAGAGTTTTCTTGTAAATTTTTCTTTAATTCATTTTCTAAATTGATTTTAAGAGTTTTCATTTTATCAACTTTTTCATTAAGTGATTTTACTTCAATTTTCAAATGATTTATTTTTTTAATTTGTTGAGCAATTTTAGAACTCAATTCATTCACACTTTTTTGGAATGTAGTTTGTAACTGTTTTAAATTTTTTTTAATTCTTTCAGGTAGTTTTTCTATTTCATCTTCTAATTGTTCTTTTAACATTTTTATCTGATGTTTATTTTTAATTACAGCAGATTTTAAATTTATAGAAAGTAATATTAAAATTTTTGATTGTTCTGAAATCTTTTAAAAAAGTTTTGCTATATCTGCTTCTAGCTCTCTATCCTTTTTATCAAGTTTTAATAATTTTTCGTTTAATGATTTGTCATTAAGTTTTAGCAACTTTAATTCATTCATCAGTGGAACCAAAACATCGTTTATATATTTTTCTTTTAAGTCATTGATTTGTGTATCAACATATTGTTTATTTGTTAACTCTGTATTTTGTTGTGGAAGAATAGAAAGATGTAATGGGCCAGATAAAACGTCTCCAGTTTTCATGATATAATTTTCTAGTTCTATTTCTGATTCACGATTATTCGGGATATATGCACCTCCACCAACATTTGGTAACATCATTTTTAAACAATAAAAATAAAATTTTTTCTCATTATAAGAATACATAAATTATAAAAATAAAATTTTTCCTAATAAAAATAAAAATAAAAAAATGGAAATGACTCAAATTTGTCAAGTTTGCAATATGCGTTTTTTAAATCAAACACTATTATATTCTCATATGAAAAACACACCATGTGGTATGCATATGAATCAATTACAACCTAATAATAGTATTCAACCTAATAATAGTATTCAACCTAATAATAGTATTCAGTATAATAATATTCAATCAGAGCAACCATTACAAAGATTAAAGCATTTATTTATTTCAGATAAAGAACAAAATCTTTATACTGCTAGACAAAATACACCTAGACAAAATAATAATAATTATTTAGCACAAAATAATTAGTTAGCACAAAATAATCCTTTTGTTCAAAATAATAATGTAGCTCAAAATAATTATGTTGATAAAAATCAATTTGTTGAATGTAATAACAAAAAAATATGTTCCGGATGTAATAAAAATATAACGTCTAAAAATTTTGCACGTCATTTAAAATTATGCGAACAACCAGAAGAGGTTAAAAAAAATAAAAAAGATAAATTAAAAGATCAGTTATGTCGTAATTGTAATAAATATTTTACAATTCAAGGAATTACTAATCATTATAATTCTTGTATAAGTTCTACAAGACAATGTACAAGTTGTCAAATTACTAAACCTAAGACAGAGTTTTATGATAGTAAATATCAGTGTAAGGATTGTTTAAAAGAAAAAGTTAAATGTAGAGGTTGTCAAAAAATTATATTAAAGAAAAATTTTCAGCGACATGTAACACTATGTCCAAAACTTAATCAACATAATAATCAACATAATAATAATTTATATCAAAATAATAATTTATATCAAAACAATAATAATTTATATTAGATAAAATTACTTTTATTATTAAAATAGTCTTATATATTTAAATAGTTGTATTGCTACTAAAATAGTTGTATTTCTACTAAAATAGTTGTATTTCTACTAAAATAATCTTATATATATTAAAATATTTGTATTTCTACTAAAATAATCTTATATATATTAAAATATTATTTTTTTATAAAGAATAAAATATTATTTTATTAAAATATTCTTAAGCATTCCGGAAGAGAGGAGAGGACTAAAAATACTTCTTTTGAGTATAGGAACAAAAAGTCCGACACATTCCGGAGGTTCTACAGAGGTTAAAAAACACTCATAAGAGTGTAAGAATGCGAGTCCGGAATTAAAAAATAATAATTCCTAAATTTTTATTTTAAAAATATTAAATGAATAAAAACGAAAATTTGGAAGATTTATATTCACCGGTTATAATTAAAAGTAATAAAAGTAATAAAAGTAATCTAAGTCGTCATAAATCTCTTAATGTAATAAATGAAATGATAAATAATTATATAAATAACACTGAGTTTCAAGATACACTAACCCCTCAAGATCCGAATCTCAAAGATATTAATAATATTGTAGAAAATCCTATACATAATACTAGATATAATAATATAGATAAAAATATATATAATAAAAAATATTTAGAGACACTACCCCCTAATTCATCTCTTAATTAAAAAATACCACAATCAGATCTTACACGTCTTTGGAATTTTTTAAAATTTCATTGTATAAAAATATTGTTAGCATGTATTTTAATATTTTTTATTTATCATCTTGTTATATGTATTGGAAATCAATGGGGTTACTTTCTAACAGAGGAACAAAAGAGGATAAATTTTTATAAACAAGAAATAAAAACTTTTAAAGGATGGAAAACTAATGAGGATAAGATTAAGGATAAAACCAATAATAAAAATATTAAACAAGGTAAAATGTATCAAGAAAATTTACATTTCATTGTTTACGGTAAAACTGGAAGTGGTAAGACTACGTTTATTAAAAAATATATAAACCAATATTATAAGGACGAAACAAAAGTACATATTTTTTGTATGCATACTTCTGAATGGCCAACTTTTACAAACGTCTATAATGATAAACAATTAGATGAGTTACAAGATATGGAAAATTTTGCTGGTACACCTGAAAATAAATCTTTATTAATTTTAGATGATGTTGCAAGTTTATCAAAACAAAAAAATATGTCAGAAATATTTACAAAAGGAAGACATCAAAATATTCAAATAGTTGTATTAGCTCATAAAGCTTGTGATGTAGATAATAAGATTAGAGAAAACATTCAAACATTTTTTACAACTACACAAAATAATGCAGCATTCTTTAATGATATTAATAAAAGTTATAAAATGAATATGCCTTTATCATATTATACACAACATAAATATGGAATAATACGTGTTGACACCATAAGTGAACATATGCAAGTATATGATAAAGATTTAAATATATTAGTAGATACTGAACATGAAATCTATAATAACTCTCAAGATTTTGATATTAGAATATATGCAAATACAAAACATTTATCAAATCAAGTTATAGAACAAATAATTATCTTTTTAGAGTCTGAAGCAAAAGTACCACTAAAAATTATTCCTGATACATTTTATTTTTATTTTGATCATTATTTAAATGCAAAATTTGGTATACCAACACCTAACAGATTACAAGATAATGAAACATTAAACTATTTAAAAATTGCAATAAATGATGTTAGAAACGGTTTAAGAAAAGCAACACCAATAATATCTGATGTTAAATCTACATTTTCTGATGCCAAATCTACATTTGATGAAGCAAAAAAACATATAATGATATAAAACCATTAATAAATGATGTAAGTGAAATACTTAATAATTAAACAAATTTATCATAATTTTACAGATATATTAGAATTTTTCCCATTATATATATTTTAGAATTTTTTTCTCTAAAAATTAAAACATAAATTTTTTTTTTAAAAAAAATTCTCAAATTTTCTCTAAAAAAATAAAAAATAAAAAAAATGGATAAGTTTTATTGTGTCTTATGTAAAAAAAAATTGCAAACAAAAAGAAGTTATCAATCTCATCTACAAAGTAAAATGCATTTACAAAATGTAGAACGAGTTGATGAAGGAAATATATTAAAATTAAATAGTTATAAAAACTATATAGAAACATTACCTACTGATATAAAAGTTAAAAAAATATTTTATGATTATTCACATTCGGAATATAAAAAAGTTTTTAATAGTGAAGATGAACATGTACCAGATGGAAGATATTTATTTAGCGATACTGATGAATTTAACGAAATAGATGAATTTGATGAAGCTGAACGAACCGATGAAGCCTTAGCAAATATAAAATATTTATTTAATCAGTCTTTTTAACATAATGAAACCGATAAAACTTTTTCTGATATTCTAACCAACTTTTATAATATATTTAAGAAATCTTTCAAATGTTATATGAATGTAGAAGTACTTTATACAAAAAATGGAGCTGATGGAATTCCTGAAGAAATAATACAAGGACATTTTACAAATTCACAAGAAATTCATAATGTAAATGATATACAACCCATATTTGAATCGATGATACTTAAATTAGAAAATTGTATAATTGAAGCCCAGTTACGTGAATCTGGTTGGAGATTTGTTAAAATACTATCTAAGAAAATAGTAATTGATAAATATAAAAATAATACTGGTGGTAGTTATGTTCCTTTACCTTTCAGTTCACCACAATTAATCAACATAAAAAATGAAGATGATTATTGTTTTCTGTGGAGTATTATAGCACATTTACATCCTGCAGAATATCATAAAGAAAGACTAAGTCATTACAATAAAGAAAAATACATAAATGAATTTGATCTTTCTGATGGCTTAGATGAATTTCCATATGATTATAATAGATTAATAAAGTTTCATAAAAAGAATAAAAATTTAATTGAAGTAAATGTTTTTGAATTAAATGTGAATTATGTTTCTATTGGTAAAATTATTCCACTTTACTCAGATTCAAAAAAATTTTATTTGAATAATAAAAATTTATGTCAATCAGAAATAGTATATAATGATAGAGGAAATTACATGCATCATAATATTTTTTACCAAGGAAATATAATATGTACTGAAAAATTTGAACTTGTTAAAACACTATCACCAATAATGATTAATCATAATAATTATAAAGGACGTACTGATGATTATAATTACAAATATTCATCTTTATCTTCAGAATATCAACAAAAATTAGAAAATTTAAATAAAAGTTTACAAAAATGTAAAATAGATTATCAACAACAAACAAAAATGTCACTAGAAGAATATCACCATAAATATCAAAATAAGATAGAAACAATTCAAAAATTAAATGAAGAAAATAATAAAAAATTAAATAATGAAGAAAATAAAGAATTAAATGAATGTTTAAAAAAATGTCTACAACAATATAAAGAACAATATGATAAAGAATATATTTATCAGCTACAAATATTAAATCAAAATTATCATCAAAATACATTTAATCTTACAAAAGAAATTAATGAAACACATGAAATATATAAAGATGAATTTGTAAAATTAGAACAGTCAAAACAACCAGCACAAGCGAATATATTATATTATCAGGGCCATTTTATATTGTGTAAAGATGTTTCTATATTTACAAAAACTTCAGATAATAAAAATTTTCCTTGTCTTCAATGTATGACAAGTTTTAGAACTTTAGAAGAAATGAATAGACATTTGGAGAATTGTCAACAAAACGAAGCAGTTCAAAATACTTTTCCTAAAGATGATTATTTAGAATATAATAAATGGTATTTTAAAAATAAAGTACCCTTTACTATTTATTGTGATTTTGAAGCATATAATGTTAATATGACACAAAATCGAACGGAAAGTTCCAGGGCTTCACCCGATTCTGAAAATTATAATTCTGAAAAAAGTGCACCTGGAAAAAGTTCAGCTGAACAAAGTAAAGAAAAATATTTATTTGAACAAAAACCATTATGTTGGGGAATGTACATTCATTCAAATTATCCTGAATTATTTAAATCAGAATATTTTCAATACTATGGTGAAGATAGTTCAGAAATGTTTACAAAGAAAGTAGAAGAATTACAAGGACGTTTTTCACAATTGCTTGAAACAAATATACCAATGATACCATTAACGGATGAAGAAAGAAAAGAATTTTATGATGAAATAAATTGTTATTACTGTGGAAAAGGTTTTACAAATAAATATAAAACTGGCAGAGGTAGATATATTGATAAAGTAAAAGATCATGATCATCTAAATGGATTATATAGAGGTGCAGCACATAATTCTTGTAATCTTAATGCTAATAAATTTAAATATAACTTTGTTCCTTTATATTTCTACAATGGTTCTAAATATGATTTCCATCTAGTAATGAAAGATTTATTTTCATCTGAAAAATTACAACAACAACAAATAAATGTACTATGTAAAACAGAAGAAGAATATTTTTCAATGCAATTAGGTTGCATTAGAATTTTAGATGCATTTAGATTTTTTACTCCTTATTCATTAGATGTTATGGGAAAAACTTTGAAATCTGAACAATGTAAAATATTAAATAAATATAATTAAATACCTTTAAAAGGCATATTTCCGTATGAATATATAACTGGAGATTTTAATTCTGTGAATAAAATTATTGAAGAAGAACAACTTCCTCCAATAAATAAATTTAAATCAACATTAAAACAATCAAAATTATCTGACGAAGACTATGCAGAAGCTGAAAAAAATTGGAGAGAGTTAAATTGTAAAACAATGTATGATTATACAATGAAATATCTACAGATAGATGTATTAATACTAGCTGATCTTTTTGAAAACTTTCGTGACATGTGTTTAGAATATTACGGAATAGATCCATGTTATTGTTATTCTACACCAGGTTTAACATGTCTAGCAGGATTAAAACATACAAATGTTAAACTTAAACATTATAAAGAAAACACATATGATAAATTATTATTTTTTGAATCTGGAATTAGAGGTGGAGTTTCATCAGTTTTAGGTAATAGATATGTTAAATGTTATAATAAGAAAGTAAATCCACAAGAATATGGAATAATGAAACCTTTATCTCCAGAAGAAAAAGAAAAAATATTAGAAATTTTTCGAACGAAACGAGAAGGAGTAGAACGTGAAAATGCAATTGATGAATTCATGAGAGAAAACTATTTATTATATTATGATTTTAATAGCTTATATTCTTCTTGCATGATACAAGAATTACCAACAGGTGAAATGACATGGTGTAATAATCTTGTTTATCAAAAAAACATATGATGGAAATCGTAATTTTGGTTATATATATGAAGTTGATTTAGTATACCCTGATTATATAAAAGAAGCAACAAAATATTATCCTTTCTGTCCAGAAAACAAAATTCCCATTATAAAAGATTTTTCAGATTATCAAAAATCTTTAATTCCTAAGAAATATAGGCCAACAAAAAAACTTATGTTAACACAAAGCAATAAAGGAAAGTATGTTGTTGAAGGAAGAATGCTAGATTGGTATTTAGATCATGGAATGATTCTCACCAAAATACATCGAAAACTAGAGTATAGAAAATCTAAATGGTTAAAAGATTATATAGAGTTCAATATTGAAAAACGTAAAATAGCTAAAAGAAATAAAGATGATTTTGGAAACGTGTTCTTCAAATTAATGAATAATGCATTTTATGGTAAGACTTTAGAAAATGTGCGTAATAGACAAAATATTGAAATAGTTTATGATAAAGATAGATTTCAAAATTTAACAAGGAAACCTACATATAAAAGAACTACTAGATTTAGTGATGAACTATGTGCTGTACATTTACGTCGAATCAGCGTAAAACATGATAAGTTTAATTTCATTGGTTTCACTATATTAGAATTAGCTAAACTATTTATGTATAGATTTATATATGATTATTTAGCACCTGCTTATGGCAAAAACTATAAATTACACTTTACAAATACCGATTCTGTTTTCTTAGAATTAACAATACCGTATAATTCTTCACTTGATGAAGAAATAGATAAAATAAAAGATATCATTCATCCTTCTGATTTATGTAAAGTAAAAGATGAATTAGAAGGAAATGAAGATTTCATAACAGAAGCTATATTTTTAAAATCTAAATGTTATTGTTATGATACAACTAATAATATTAAAACACATAAAACATTAAAAGGAATTTCAAAGGCATCAGTGGCTAATCAAATAACATTTCAAGATTATAAAAATGCATTATTTAATAATGAAATAAAAACAGCATGTAATTATAGACTTAATTCAAAGAAACATAAAATGTATTTAAAAGAAGAACATAAATTAGCATTAGCTCCATTTGATGATAAAAGAAAAATTTTACCTGATGGAATAACTACTGAACCTTTTTTATTTTCTAATTTCTAAGATAAACAAATTTGATATATACATAAAATAAAAAAAATAATATAAAAATATAAAATATTATAAAATATTATAAAATAATATAATAATAGAACATAAAATAATAATATAAAATTATCATATAAAAATGGATAAAGTTAGAGCTGATAATTTTAAAAGAATAAAACAATTAGAAGAGTTAATAAAACAAAGAAATATTATGAAAGAAAATCATCTTCAGCATAGAATGATAAAAGCTGGTATTCAATCTGATATGTTTGAACAAATGCAGCAAAACCGAGCAAGTAAAAACTGATTTTGAGAAAACTATGAAACCATTTAAAACTCTTGAAAAAGAAAGTACAAATAATGATAAACAAATTGATATAACAGATCCAGAGCACAAAACTATATTAGATGACTATGGATTACTAGAATCAAACATTAATAAGAAATTACCAAAATCTATGCAATTTGAACATTCTATCTCATTTATAGATGGAAAAACAATACCTAGATTTTATCTCGGACAAAAAGAAATATTTCCACAACCTTTTCGAGGTATAATTTTTTCACCAGATAAATCTCCTTTTAATTTAGATAGAAATTTTGTTAATCTTTTAACACTAGAACCGCCAAGAATTTTACATACCTTTAACCGCCAAATGCAGTCAAAATGACTGCAACATAAAAGATAATGAATAGAACCCTGTAATTACCTGACATCCTAAAATTTCTACCGGTTATTATTGGCTCATCATTTATCATGGTAATTGGACATATTATTGCTATACTTACTTTCATAAACAAAGTGGTTTATATGAGTAAACATATATACTGTGTTATGCACTATATTTTCATTTATGCATTAAAACTAATTATTTAGAATTTGCTGCGAAAAAAATATCACTGTTTATTGGATAGTTGACTTTTTGCAAGTAAGTTATTTAATTTTGTCTAATAGCATTTATTTTACTTTTGGAATGATAAATTCATTTATTATTATTTATATTTCCTAAAGAATTGAAAATTATAATAAAAGGCAGCAAAAAAACAAAGTTCTAATTTGTACTGTAATTGGTTTTTACAGTAACTGCAAAACTGTCATGGTTTCCAAAAATCATTTGGCACAGTTTATACATGTAACAATGATGATTTTGTTTGCAGAACATGGACCACAGCACCATTTTTTGCATGTACTGCAAACATTCCCACCTTTGTTCTTATGTTTGCTTATTTGGCACTCCTTTCGCTTTAGTGCTGTTCTAGCTGGAGATTCTGAAACGGATGCAGGCAAATTGACCTCAAAAGGTTTGAAAATTTGACACATTCTCTCTCCCAAGAAAAGAAGATAATCTCGCCTTGAGATTGATTTTTGGCAAGCAATTTTATATATAATCCATGAATTTAGGGCAACGATGTCCAACAAATTGTAAAATACGTGCATTGGCCATCTGCGTGAGCCCGCCTTCGTGGAATACATACGTGTCATGCTATCGAACATGTCAACGCCATGTTTCGTTTTGTTGTAAAAATTGACCGTTTCGGGAAGATTTTTCGGTCCGCCGCCAAAAGTACAAGATTCATGCATCGACGATAGAACGCAGACTGATTTTTCTGATTTTGATTTATACACCGTCAAAGAACATTTCTTGTTAGAGTTCAAGAAGAATCTTGATTCGTAACGCATCATATCCTTTTCCATTTGAGGTAACTTTTCCGGTAATTCGCGGCGATTCTTCCTGATGGTACCAACCATGGTAATCTTTTGTTCTTCCAATGCAGAGGCAAGACTCAAGGACGTAAAGTAATTGTCACATGTGATGTTATATCCCAATTTCTTGTACGGTTTCACCAATTCACAAACGACGTATTCAGACAAAGTAACATTGCTTGGACGACTTTCCTCCTTTCCCAAATACGGTAAGCTGTTCAGGACATATTTTGTTTCGGTATCACACAGAACCCAGAACTTTATGCCGAATTTATCCGGTTTGTTCGGCATATATTGGGTAAATGGGCATCTGCATTTCGATGGCAAGAGCTGTTCATCAATCGTGAGGAATTCTTTAGGGGTGTACATGTCCTGGCTATTGTCAATCATACGTTTCCAAATATCACGTATCAAGCAGAACTTGTCGGATAAAACTCTACTTCGCCGAGAAGTTTTCTCATCAAATCTGAGAAATCCTATAATCTCACGAAAGCGGTTGCGAGACATAGTATTCTGTACTATTGGAATACCCCATTTATCACTCCATAATGCTTCAAGATCAAACTTTGAGGCTGACGTCGCACCACGAATATACATAATTCCAATTACAGCGAGCAGCTCTTCTTTGGAGAAGGACCATTCCGAATCAGGTTTTTGTCGATTGGCTTCAGTTATTGTACATGCATGAATGTGATTCACAATATAGTTATCGAATAGAAGATGAAAGGCGGAAAATACATCGTCTGAGGAGATAGATCGTTTGCAGCGATAAGAAAGTCCGGGTTTAGCTGTGAAGATATTCTTCGAAGAGATCGGTCCTCGTCGCTCACGATTTGTTTCTTGCCACAAAGTACTTTTATCTTTACCCAGATATGGTGGTAATTCGGTTTCTTGTCGGTCTCCGTTATTGTGCCCAGTCGGTCTGATTATTGATTCGTCGTCAATCTCAACATCTTCATTGTCACTAATGGATGAATTTTCACTCTCGATTATAAATTCGTCCATGGTCACCTCTTCGTCATCCGATACTTCTCCATTCAATTGCGTTATCATCTGTAAAGCAGTTTGCGCAGATATTCGTCGACGTCGTGCTGCCATCGTAAGACTTCTACTGTCCTTTTCTGATAGTCAACTTTCTTCTAAAGTGAGCGTATGATGAGAAACTAAACACTTGATCGATATGGTATATCCATGACTTGATCCTGTTCATGTTGATGAATGATGACTCACTGTTTTGTTAGCGTTAAAAATGAGATATCTAAGCTTGAAAGTTGAAGACTAATACTTTACTGATTTGCAGTCAAAATGACTGCAATTGGCGCTTAAAGATATATTGTCGTGTATTTTCAACCATAGATATATTTACTCATGAATTCTAACTTAATTTCATTCCTTGGATATGTGCAATAAATGTCATAGCTTCTGATTATCACAACTAATTCAGTTAAGGCTCTGGCTGTATTCAAAAATTGATTGCAGTCAATTTGACTGCAATGGCGGTTCTAGTGTTAAGAGGAGCAGATTTAAATAATTATGCTGTAGAAGATCTCATAAAATATAAAGCTATGTTAGACAGAGTTGGTGCAGTAAAATCTCTTAGACGTTATAAACAATTAGAAAATTTATTATCAACGGGAGTTAAAGTAGGGAAAGGTTTATCTGAAAAACAGAAAACTGAAACAACTGTATTTTTACCAGATGATCCACAAGAATTACTAAATAGATTAAATATTTTAATATCCGCAATAAAAGAAGGACATAATTCTAGTTTCAATGAAATTCATGCTATATTGAAAAGACTGTTAGAAAAGAAGATTCTAAATGAAGAGGATTATAAAAGTATAACCGGTCATCTCTGATGTCTTTAAGGGCTTCGCCCGTAGCTGAAATATGTTGTTGTTTTTAATTTTTTATAAAAAAAAAATATTTCATAACAAAAATATTTATTTATTTTTTTAGTTTAAAAATGTGTTCAGCAGATTTAGACAAAATTAATAATCATTTAGAAAATTTGATAGAGATTTTGGGTTCATCAAAATTTAGTACGACGTTAAAAATTATAACAACTACTTCATCACACACTTGTAATTTAGAACCCATTCTACATTTGGAACAAAATAAAAATTATCAAATTGCATTGACTAGTTTCTCTACATTTAACACTATTCAAAACGTTATCAAAGATGTGAATGATCAATTTAGATATTCTACTGATAAAGGCAAAACATGGAAAATACTAACTTTTCTTCCTGGTTCTTACGAAGTTGAAACAATATCAAATGAAATTAAGAGACATTTAGGTATATCATTTAAAGATAAGAAACAATTACATTTTGCAGTTGAACCGGCAGTTAATAAATTTTCTCTTACTTTAGACGAAAATCATCAAGTTGATTTTAATCATGATAGATCATTGTCAAAGCTATTAGGATTTAATAAACAAACCTATAGTCAAGGTTATCATTTAGGTGAGAAGATTCCAAAAATAACTGAAATAAATTCAATTGTTGTACATTGTGACATTATTGAAGGAGGATATATAAATGGTAAATTATCAAATTTAATATTCAGTTTTCCAGCTTTTACTGTACCCATTGGTTATAGATTAAATGTAATTCCACAAACATTAATATATTTACCTATTACAAGAAAAACTATTAACAACATTGGCATTAGAATCACTGATGAAAAAGGACAAGAAATAAATTTTGGAGGTGAAGAGATTATGATAGATCTTTTGGTTCGAGAGGTATAAACTCCCACGCGAAGCTAGAGAAGTTTAATTTTTTTTATCATTTTCATTATTAATCTTATTAACCTTATTAATCTAATTAATCTTTTTAGAAACAAAAAATAAAAATAAACTTAAATTAAAATTTTATTTTTATTTTTTTGTTTCTAAAAACACTAATTCAATAATGGATGAATTTATTACTTTAAAAATGAATGAAATGTCTTTAAATAAAAAAAAACTTAAATTTAATCATCATCCAAATTTATCTAATAAAGTTTTAGCAGTTATTTGCGGACGATCAGGATGTGGAAAAACATATCTATTATTTAAAATTTTAACGTCTCCAAATTTTTTGGATTATAACAATCTTATAATTTATACAACAACAGCAGAACAACCCGTCTATCAATTTTTAAAATATGGATTTGAAAATAATCTTACAAAAACAGCAATTGCTTCTCTATTCGAAGAATACGAAAAATCTGAATATGAAGAAGAAATAAATTTGTGGTGTGAAGAAGCAGCAAAAAATGAACAATTAGTTGAATCCAATAAAAATAAGCATATAAAGATACAATTAATAGATGATAGTGGTAATATGCAAGATCCTAGTAAACTAGATAAAACAATGAAACATTGTGTAATTTTTGATGATTGTGTTAATGATAGAAATCAGTCAGTTCAGAGAAATTATTTCACAAGAGGTAGACATAATAACTGTAGTGTATTTTATTTAACACAAAGTATGTATTCATTAGACGGAAGTGTTATTAGAAAGAATGCAAATATATTTATACTATTTGAAATAAATGCAAGAAACTTAAGTGATTTGTTAAGAGATTTATGTATAAGAGATAAAGATGAATTTAAACAATCGTGTAATAATGCTTGGTCAAAAGATTATGGATTTATCACAATTAATATTGATAAAAAAATTCATGAAAGAGTTACCGAACAATTGTTTACCGAGTAATAAAAATATACAAATATAATGTTTTAATATTTTATTTTTTTTATTATTATCAGCTTTAATTTTATTTATTTTTTTAAAATATAATATTTGAATTTTGTGGTAACATTGGAATACAGCAAAAACATTTTACTGAACAAATTATTTTTTTATTGCTTTGTTGCTTGTCATCTTTTCGTTTAAAGTTTTCTCGTTTAAAGTTTTCTCGTATTAAGTTTTGTTTAATAAAGTTTTGTCTAATAAAGTTTTTAGCTCTTCTAAAAAATTTTTATCATTTTCTTCATTAGAAATTTTATCATCACTAAAAGTTTTACCATCACTAAAAGTTTTACCATCACTAGAAATTTTGCCATCCTTTTTATTTTTATCATCAACTTTTTCTGTCTGTGATTGAAATGATATTTGTTTTACTTCATTAGCTATTTGATCAAATTTTTCAATCTCATCTAACGTAATAACATTATCATCACATACTCTTTGAAAGTAGTAATGTAGTTTATCATAGACTTCTTTAATATGTAAATGCTTAGTTTTTAATGATTTTCGTTTCTTAGTTATTAAAGATTTTTCTAACATTGTAGCAAGTGAAGTTGCAAAAACACCCGTACCTGTTAAAGCTGTAGCAACTACTGGAATTACTAAAACACCTGAAGATATAACAATTGTTAAAGCACCTAAACTTATTGTTAAGAATATGCCAATTCCTTGTGTTACATTCTTAACTTTAGTCCATCTCTTTCTTAATTTTTTATAATGCTCTAATCTTAATAATAATTGAGATTCCTTATCTTTCATATACCTAACTCTATCTTTGTGTTTTTCAATATTTAATTCATTTATTTTTAATTGAGACAAAGAAGGATATATTCTTGAGGTTTCTTCCATTTTTGTTTCTTCCATTTTTAAAGAAATATTTTTTAGTCACATGATATATTTTAAAAACCTGAAAAATGGATTTAAAAGACGTTTTTAAAAATACTAATTTTCAGTGTCCTGGAACGGTCATGATTTTAAGGGTGAAAATTGTAATTCTCAAATTTTGAGATTCTTAACTTTTATGATTTTTGGTGTCCTGGAACGGTCATGATTTGAGCAATGAAAAATGTCATAATCACAAATTTGAGATTCTTAACTTTTACGATTTTCGGTGTCCTGGAACGGTCATGATTTAAGCGGTGAAAATTGTAATTCTCAAATTTGAGATTTTGAAAAATTTGAAAATTGGGTATTTTTAAAAACGCCCAAATTTGTGAATTTAGGTCTTCATAACCTGAAAAAGGGTTCAAATTCATGAATTTATGTCGTTTTTAAAAAGGGGGAAGTATGGTTGCAAAGCTGAAACTCGGGATGGACCTTTTGTGGTCGTGTCCTGGGTGGGCTTTATTGTCTTTGTTGCAGTTACCAACTAGCAACGAACCATACTTGCGAGGATAGCTGGTTATCGGTTGGGTGAGCGCAACTTTATCAAATTATGGCGAAAGATGGTGAGTGGCTCTTGAGTTATCGAGAGCCTGAGGTCGACCTAATGTTTGACTTCCATATACATTGGTTGACTTCCTTTGCAAAAACCTGTCGAAAGATGGTGGTGTCCTGGCCTAGGTCAGGACTAGAGGTTCTGCCTTGTCGGCGTTGGGTAACCTTCGGCTGACGTGTGTGGAGCTTCAAATCCGGAACTCCTTGGGTCTTTTGAAAAAGATCACCATATGCTTGTCACTATTTGGATGAGGTTGCGACCTCAATGATGGAAGTTGGACGTGCACACTTTTGTAAATCGCAATTCGGCGTTCGTCGTCTTGTGATGCACGACAAGATAGACACCATTGAGGTTCCCTGGGATACGCTGATTCTTATGTCTCCGGAAGGCTGGGAGAGCGCGCGTCACTTCCGTGGTGCATGAGTGTCCTTGAGGACGTTCGGCGGTCGCTACTTCCCGGTCTCGCTCCGGCGCACTGAATCTTGACCTTCGGTCTTGGCGTTACGGACATTCGAATTAGTAAAAATTCTATGGGGCCACCCCCGGACTCTTTTCGGATAGTGGTCGGCGTGCTCGTTCTTTTGTGGACCTGGGTCTCTCAGGTTGGCGGAACGCTGACAGAATCTGTCTGATTAGGGATCCACCGTCACTAGTCTAGTGAGGCGGCGTTCTCACGACAGTGATGGGCGCTACCGCCTTGATGTTGGGGACCGTGTTGTCCTGTCTGATGGGCTGCGGTGCCGCGTAGCATGTGGGCTCAAACGAAGCACCTTGCGCTGCGGGTATTGCGGTTCTGAAGATGGGTGATCCTCGAATACTTCCCCCTTTTTGAATGGACTAAATTCATGTATTTAGGTCTTAAAAACCTGAAAAAAGGGACTAAATTCATGAATTTATGTCGTTTTTAAAGATACTATTTTTTTGAATTTTAGGTGTCCTGGAACGGTCTTCTTCCCATTACTGAGGTGGCGGTGTTCACAATTAATCCCGAATGAACTCTTGGAACTCAAATGAGTCATGTAAATTGGAGATTCGCCGATCCGACAGTTGAAGAGCTTCATCTACGCGTGTCAAGCGACATTGTTGAAAAGATGCTGTCATTATGTAAGACGAAGTGGAATTCTAAACAAAAGTAAGTTGTGAAATGAATAATAAAAAGAAGTTGAATAATTTTGGGCGTGCGTGAGTGAATTTGACGGTTGGAGTCAATGTCTTCCATTGCGATGATCTCCTTTTCTTGGATACAAATTTCGCAGTTGTCGAAAAGAAATTTGCACCAACGTCAATTCACATTACTTTCAAAATAGTAATTCTAATGGTTCAGTTAACTGCTAGATAACAAAATCACCGTTTTTCCTGTTGTGAGGTCGAAATGCGGATTATGAGCTTGTATAATAACAAGCATTGCTTGCTTAATCATATAATATTTCTGCTGACAACTTTGCACCTTATCTTCCGTTTTATCGAAGTTTTGACGACAATTCAAAGTGGTAGGTGTCTTGTTAATTGTATGTTTTCTTATTTTTGCTCACAAGTCTGCTTATAAAGTCACTTACAAGCAAGCATTGATAATAAGCGGCTCCGGTTACCTTTCCACATTCATGAAAATAACAAAATTGTAATCAATTAGAAATAATCAATGGAAGTAACATGACAAGCAGGAGAACTGAAAACTGACGAATTGTCTGAGCTCCCTTTCATGGGTGTTGGCAATCTTCAGAGGCAACTATCGATGCTTCAACAATTATCTCAAACCTGTCATTTTTGCGTCTCCGTTGTTTTCGATGTTGCAATACTTCTCTCCTTTGATACTACAGTCCTATTCTAACTATGACCTCTAACGATTGGTAGCAAAGATGAAGGCGCACTCTGGTAATTCTTCATTTATCAGTTCACTTGCTTGTTGTGCTGCTTTCAGGGATTATTCATTATCAAACACTCATGCAGGCGCAAGGGCATTCAATTGCTATCACTTGCAAAAATCAGAGATGAGCAGAATGCCATCCATGAGAAACATCAGCATCGGAGTAGCAAGGGCAAGAAGGATAGGATAATCTAATTCAGAACATTTGAAACTCTTGTTATTTATGTGCTATTTGCTCTTGATAATCAAAATAGATATCAGTCAGTGTTTCAGCCTCATTCTTGTTGATTAATGGAAGAATTCTTCATCGCAGCACAATCAGCTGCAAACAAAAACAGACAAGGAACCTATCAGAATCCGGAAGAACGAGGACGAATAAACGGCATTCACTAATTTCATATCATGTCTGGTTTGTGCATCATTTTGATTGTCAGATAATTGTCTGATTAACTGCAAGCTGAAGAAAGGCATTTGTCTTGAATTCAACATTGTCATTCTAACTGTTGGTAATGGATTTGATAATTTTGAAAATAATTTTATATTTGAGTTTTCTGATAACGTGCTCAGAAAGTAAGTCAACTAAGTGATGTGTTGTTCATGTCGTGAAGTTGCTATAGGTCTTTGGAATAGTTTTGAAATTAAGATTTTGATAAATTATGATTACTTCAGGCACAGAGATGAATTACTTCTCTCTTGATGGTTCACTGAGCGAGGTAATTCCCTGCTTAAAAACAGCAGCAGAAGATAGATTTTATCAACTGCATTAGCCTTACAAAATATTTTCATGAAACGGTTCTCACGGTGTATTGGAAGCGTCGGGTTGAATAAAAAAAATTTCCATCAGTTTTCTCGACGGTTATTGGGGTAAAAATTTATGAGAAACTCCTTTGGCGATAGGAGAATAACAGAATGTACACAATTTGAGGGAGTGTACGAATATATAACAGTTTAAGGTTTATAACAGAAATATAATAGTTTAAGGGAGTAATCGTGGTGTTATCAGATGATGTCTTTGGCCGTCCAGGTGATTTCTTCAAACGCTGAATATTAAGATTCATTCCAGCTCTATCACACATATAGCAATCACATATGTCATCTACAATTCGATTTCTCGTCAATGTAGGTTTCAGGACTTTGCCGGAACGATCAAAAATATTAAGTTTGGCAGTTGTATTCTTTTCAAAAGTTTTCATCAATGCAATTCTACATGAAGCACAATTAATCAGTGTTGGATACGACGGATCATTTTCATCAAAATCAGGCAAGGCAAACTTTCTCAATAACTCGATGTTCTTGGGCGACAATTTTCTCACATCTTTGCCTTTATCAAAACATACGACACAAATAACGTTTCTCGACGCATGATGACAGCGCGCACTGTTTGGCATCTTCGATCAACAGTGAATTGAACAGCGTTGTTGAATGACTTACTAAATTTTGAATATTCAAATTAATCGACTTGAGAACACTTCATCAGCTACATCAGCATTATTACAATAACGATACCATAGAAATCGTTTCAGAGTTATTTGTAGCTTGCTTTCACGCATCATAATGTGTAGAACGCAATGATATGACCAAATCAACTGAAGCCATCAATAGCAAAAAAGAGGATTTGAAAAGAACAATCATGTTGAAACATTACAAGAATAATTTTAGCCAAAATTGACTTTTATGAATAGTTTGAAACAATATTACTTAGAACATTTGTAATCGATGTTATGTAATCGATCTTAAAAAGATGTTGATGGGTCTTCTCGAGATTACTTTATTTGAACTCAGCGCATTTTTTTACCCTACAATCATATAGAAAGCTTTGGAAATATATTCATAACTATCAATCAAGAATTTAAATTTCAAAATGGGCGCCATTTTTGAAATTTCAAGAATTTCTCAAAAAGGCGTTGATGTATCGTCTTAATATTGTCATATTTGAACTCAGCGCACCTTGTTACCCCTAAAACCGTATAGAAAAGCTTTGGAAATATATTTAAATCTATAAATCAAAAATTCAAATTACAAAATTTGAGGAGGTGGCCTTGCAGTGGTGTACCGTTGCTCGTATAAGCCTTTTCTCCAACTCACACATGATTTTTGTTTTCCTCATGACAGCTTTGAGCTACTCCATGTAAAAGTTACTTTGCGTTGCAAGACTTTAAACATATTTTGTGTTTATCGCCCGCCTCCTAATAGTAAAAATGATTTGACCACTCGCCAGTTTCTTGATGATTTTGAAAGCTTCCTCACTGTTGTAAATGACATGAAAGGCAGTGTTGTAATTCTTGGTGACAAACGCTTTGCAACTTTGCAATCTTTTTAACAAACGCAAAACTACACTTGCTCCCAATCCAAGCTCAGGATCAATCTGCGATTTACCTTGATAAGGATCAAAATCAATTAAGTAACCTTTCGAGTCACATAAACACCAAATCTTATACCCATATTTCAGAGGCTTATTATGAATGTACTGCTTACCACTGTGTTTGCCGTAATATTTTGCCATTGCTTCATCAACACACAGGTTTTCTGGAATGTGATCCTTGATTAAATTTGAATAAATGGCTCTCAGCTTGTCGAATAAAGGACGAACTTTGGCATACTTGTCGTTTTTATCCAATTGATCATTGTCACTGAAATGTGAATACTTTTTCAGCAGTTCGAAACGAGCTCTGGACATCGCATTACAAACGAAGGAATTTGTTGTTTCAGTATCATCTTCCCACATCATCCTCCATCGTGGAACACTGATGTAACCGGAGATAAAAAGAATTCCGAGAAAAGCACGAATTTCGACCTTGTCAGTCTGAAACGTAAAATCATGGTAGCGCTGCGCAGCATAGATTTTGAACATGTCCACTATCCACTCAATCATTTCATCAGTCATCACCGATTCAAAACATTCAACAGGATTATTTGGAAACTGTAAAGAATTTTCAGATGGAAAAGTCCCCGCTCTTTTGGATTTAGGTCACGCTTGACCCAGGAGATCACCGACTCTGACTCACATGTAGGCACATCAGCATTCGTATGAACCGAAGGTAATTCATTGATTTCATGTGATCGTGTACAGAAATGTCCTTCAACCGGAGCAGTCAGTTGTCGTCTTGATAAATTGTTCACACTAAAACACTCATCCTCACTCCCACTGTCCTCATCAGACTCTTGGCCGTCACCTGGCGGTTCCATCATAATCTGGGCGCTGGCAATATCATCGTCGTTTTCAATAATGCTGACTTCATCGAGCGTGTATCTTTTCGACATCTTAGTTAAAAAATGAAGATAGATAGCGTTTATGCACGGCAATGGAAAGCCTAAATATCAGAGATACCTATTGGCTATCGAGTGACAGGTAATTTCTTTCAACAAGCGCTGTGGTGGCAGACGTCAGATTCCAGCGTCATATGAAGGGAAGATATCCATGCACCTATGAGAGTTTCGAAAGGCTTATTCCATCTGTGGCGTAGATATTGCACGTGTGATAACTGATTTTATTCAATCTTTCAACGATCGCTGAGTCAGCAGAAGTAGCTGTTGATAATATCATGTTTCGAAAGTACTGATACCTACCATGCCCACAGTTCCACAAGTGGAACAAATTTTGAATTTCAAATTTAACAGCGTAGGATCTGTTTCAAGACTGAGATTGCATTAAAGCATAACAACCTCAATACAAACAATACATTTAAAGTGCTATTTCGTTGTTAAACATATTTTTTTATATCAGATTAGAAACAAAAAGAAAAAGACGTATTTAATCTTATGAAATTTTTGGAATAACTCAGGTATTCATGCATTTCAGAAGCATTGTGGTTATGAAGAATGTCATGTTTTAGATTTTATATCATCGGCTGCTTCAATTATTATGTCTAGTATACAAATTTTTATACAATCAGTTTTCATTGCCTCTCCAACTTAATTTTAAAATTTTGTTCCACTTCTGGAACTGTGGTCAAAAATGGGTTAACATACACTTTGATACACCTGAAGTTTCACACGTCAAATATATTCTTGATGTTTTATACATGTTCAAATTTTCTCAAGCCGTGAAGGTGCCGACTCATCATCATGGGCATATTTTGGATTGGATTTTGTATCGCACTTCTGATGATATTTTAAAAACTGTCATAGTACTTCATGAGATGGAGTCTGATCACTTTCCAGTGTTGTGTAAATTAAGCTTTTCTGTTCCCATATCTCCTTATGTTTACTATTGTTTCAAGAGTGTCAGAAATTTCAAGGCAATTGATCATGATAGTCTTAAGGATGACATTATCAATTTTTTGTCAGTAAACTCTCATCCTACAACTTCTGTGTTATTTGCCTTTCTCAGTGACTGCAATGACAAGCATGCCCCACTTCTTCTTAAAAGGTTTGCTCCATCTAGAGCATCACCGTGGTTCTATCATATTTCTGATGACTTCAGCCAGTTGAAGCGTGAGAGGCGCAGGGCGGAAAGGAAGTGGTTGAAATCGAGGCTGGATGAAGATAGGAGAACTTTCATTGATGTCAAGTCGAAGCTCAATCAGCTGGTTGACCATGACAAGGTTCTTCATTACAACATGAAACTTGATCAATGTGATAACACCAAGCAGCTGTACAGATCGTTGAATAAAATTCTTGGAAAAGAGGAGAAATGCTCACTGCCATCGAAGCATCTAATTTGTGAATTACCCACTATTTTCATGAATTATTTTATGGAGAAGGTTGATAACATCGTAACCGTGATCTCAAACCCTGAATCAACAGACCAATGTCACCCGCCTTCTAGGTTCTTCAATGACAAAGTCATGGAGAAATTTTTTATTGTATCAAGTGACTGCCTCTTTCAAGTGATAAAATCTTGCAAATCGAGTTCATGTGAGATTGATCCAATTCCAACGAACGTATTTATGAAACATTTTGATTTGCTCTCACCTGTGTTGTTGAATATTATTAACGTTTCTTTGAGTACAGGAATTGTTCCTACTAAATTTAAGAAATCCATTGTAAGACCGCGTTTGAAGAAGCCTGGTTTGTGTCCAGAGGATCTATGTAACTTTCGTCCTATTTCAAATTTGCCCTTTTTATCTAAGTTGCTAGAGCGAATTGTTCTTAGGCAACTTAATGTTCACCTTGAGACAAACAATTTGCTTCCCAGATATCAGTCAGCATATCGAAGGCACCACAGTACAGAGACTGCCTTGATCTGTATCATGAATGATATTCTGCAAGCATCAGATGTAAAAAAGACAACAATGTTTGTAGCTTTGGATTTGACTGCTGCATTTGATACTGTTGATCACCAAATTTTGCTTCAGGGAATGTATTCCGTTTTTGGTGTCAGAGGACCAGTGCTTTCCTGGCTTAAGTCCTATTTGGAGGACAGAGTTATGACTGTCAGTGTATTGAATCGGATGTCTGACCCCCGGCCTGTAAAAAAAGGCATCCCTCAAGCCTCAGTCTTGGGACCGGTGCTATTTATGCTTTACTTGCAACCTCTCCATTTAATTTTGAGCAAGCATAATGTTAACTATCATTTCTTTGCCGATGACATAATTGTATACTTTTCCTGTGAAATTGATAAATTATTGTTTTCTATTCATGTGAACTGAAAGTCTGGCTCTCACGCAACAAGCTGTGTTTGAATGTCGCTAAGTCGAAAGCCATTGTATTTAGCAAAGCTAAGTCTGTTTTTCTTCAATCGATTCCTTCCTATCTGTGTGTTGGAGGGGATAGATTGGAATTTTGTAATCGTTTGAAATGTTTCGGTGTTGAACTTGATGCTCAATTCGATTCCAAAAGTCATGTTAATTCCGTTTGCAAGCAGTGTTTTTATGAAATTCGCCGGATCTACTCCATCCGTCGCTACCTTTCGGAAGATGTAACGAAACTATTGGTCAATTCCTTAATTTTTTCAAGACTTGATTATGGCAATAGTCTGCTGTTTGGCTAATCGGACATTGTACAAGCTTTAAAAGGTGCAAAATTCCTGTGCTCGACTTATTGTAAGGACTCATCGCCGTGACCACATCACACCCGCTCTCAAAGCTCTCAATTGGCTTCCTATCTCATATCGCATAAAGAGCAAGCTATGTAACTTGACCTATAAGGGACTGCACTTCACCTCTCCTGCTTACATAGCTAACATGTGTCGCTTGTATGTCACTGCACGTGCTCTTCGGTCATCGGATGACAGGACGCTACTGACAATTCCAAAGGTGAATAAGAAATTCTGTGGTGGACGTGCGTTTGGCCATGCTGCTCCTGCTATTTGGAACAGCCTTCCCCACTCTATAAGAAATGCCGATTCACTCCCATGCTTTAAGAAGCAAGTGAAAACTTTCTTTTTGTCTGATGCCTTTAGATGACTTTACACTAATTGACTTCTTTTATTTCTGTGTTTCTTGTATAAGTTTCTTGTGTAAGTTTTTTATGTGTATTTTCTTTCTAAGTGTTCATTGTATTAGTTCGCGCTGTGAGCAATGTGGGTACAGCGCGTTATAAATTGCCCGAATAAATAAATAAAATGGACGCCATTTTAAAATTTCAAATATATCTCAGAAAGACGTCGATGAATGATTTTGAAATTGGCATATTTAGAATCAGCACATATTTTTACCCCAATAACCGTCGAGAAAACTGATGGAAAATCTTTTTATTCAACCCGACCCTTCCAACACACCGTGAGAATTGGCAACTATTTCAATTATTTGCATTATACTTGTTCTCTGATAATGGAGTGAAAAAATATCTATTCTACAAAAGAATGCACGAACATTTTGGTCTTTGTTCGCTAACTGCGACACCAATGGGTTTTTTGAAATTCTTTTACGATGCGGAATTTTTTCATTTGGGTAGACCTACAAGTCAGGTCTCTCTCTCTCTATAAAAGTGAGAATATTGAGAAAAATGCATCATCTCTTCAACTAGATAAAAACTACGTCGCTATTTCGATAATTTAAATAATGTCCTTGAATCTTACATCTCTCTCGACATATCCCGGAATTTACGTGGTGCGAGCCCAGTGAAGAGCGTTTCGTCGATGGGAACCTTTCTGCAAATTTAATTCAAAGATATCTTCGTTTGAGTGCTGACAGAATGTAAATTAATTATACATGAACAAGCAATCAACGTCGACGCTGTCTAAATGAACAGCACCCCCGAAAAATATCCAAAGCTAAAAGCGGATATCCATGCTTTTATTCTCTAGTTTGATCAAAACCATCATGCCATCATACAATGTAAACTATGAAACTTCCAGGAGTGCACAAGGATAAAATATGTTCACGAACACTGGCATGAGGTATTCATTTACGACACAGGGACAGGCAACATCTCTATAGCGCGGGCCACAACATAACTCCACGGGTATTTTTTGGGCTTGATAAAAAATACGAATATCATCCTTGATTTCTGATCATCTATTAAACATCGCAACAATTCAAGCATTAATGTGAAGGCTGAAATTGCTGCATAGAAGCTGAACGTCATGCATGTGCTGTCTCGATTTGCTCCCCTCTTGCTTAATTCGTGTGTGCGCGTCCATGACGACGGTTTATTAATCTAACACAGCCAACAATAGTCTGTGGATAAACGTCTGATGTGTCGAAGAAGATGTGAACTAGAATTCCGGGGAATTTAAAACACAAATCAAACACATGTCTTCGGGCCAGACGCAATATCAATTGATAAGCAACCTGCGGGCCGGAGAGAAAAGTGACAAGGGCCGGACCTTGGCCGTGGGCGGAAGAGAGGAGTGACAAGGGCCGGACCTGGCCTGCACTCTGGAGGTTCCCCGCCCCTGATTTACGCTATTAGTTGTCGACAGCATTTGCATTGCAATTATTCAACTAAAAGTGCAGGACTGACTTCCCTGATTCTGTCTTTCCTGCGTCGTTCAAGACATCAATTTATCTTTCAGATTGCTCATCAACTCGTATGCTGACAGGACGCAGAGGTTTCATCCTCAGTCACCAAGGTTTTGATGGGAGAACACAATATCGGAGAAACACGACTTGCTCTTGGTCAATTCAAGGAGAGAAGTCAAAGATTGTTCATCTTCACTTCATCCATTTTGCGTTGGAGGACATGAATGGCGGTGTATGCTCCTACGACAATCTTACCGTCTACGATCTTGGAAATAATAACAGCAGGAAGTTGAAGACATTGTGTGGCAGAGAGAAACCATCAGATATCTATTCCAGTGGACAGCAGCTGTTCTTGATGTTCAAAAGTGATGGTTCGACGCAGAAGTCAGGATTTAACATTTCTTTCAATCTGGTGGATGAAGCAAGTAAGTCTTGAATTTCAGCGGTGGTCAGTTCTCAGTACATGACAAGTCTTTGAAATGAGTCAGAGATGCAGTTATGTTTTCTTTGTTTAAATTTCATTAATTACCACAACTTGAATGTAAGTGAAATTACATAAATTTACTGGAAACGTCAGTAACCTATGAAATGCGGATTTTCTTGGATGATGCAGTTTAACAAAAAGTTACAGCCGAATTTTTAGTTATTGCTTCGTGTAACAGCAAGGCTATTGAAGATTACTATGTGTAGCTGAAAATCAATAAATACTCTAACTATAATTCATTATCCTTCATGTAATCAATTAATTGATTAATTATTACTATCTGCAATGTATTCAAAAAGTATTTGGCTACATTTTTCTGTGTTTAAAGATTATGGACAACCAGTTTATTAGCATGCTTGATAATCAAAATGGTAGACTATCATGAGCTATAACACAATGTTTTAATGTGTTTTCTGCCATCTTGCAATACATTCGCAAAATATGATATTATACATTATCCATTATATTCGAAATTGCAATCGCAAACATTTTCCTAAGACAACTTTCACATGCAGCACATGGATCAACTTTAAACTGCTTCTACTGCAGAAGTCTCAAGCTTGCTCTGTTGAGCTATGACATGAATTCCAATTGATTGTCACAATGTTATCAACCCTGGTGACGGGATGTGGATTCGTCCCAAAATACATCGGTAAGGATGCATAATTCCTTTGAAACACTTGGCCCTTCCCAATCAACAAATCTTCATTGGAAGTCGAAGTCCCACTGACTGCTCATGAGTTCCTCTAGTTGAAGGATCGGCTTAGATAAATGCGTAATTTTTGTAGTTTGGATGAGAAATAATGTGTCAGTATTAATTGCAAATTTTAGCAACATTAACCTGCAAATATTCACAGCACATTATATCATCAGCCGTTCATTTCCGAAATCTATTCAACATCTCAACTTACTGTCGTTGTCTTGCAGCTTCGTCATGGTGTGGAGGACCGCCTCTGTTGAAAGGACGGAATGGCATCATCACCAGTCACAAAGACTTTAACGGAAGAAATAAATATCAAAGAAATCAGAAGTGTGAATGGATCATTGAAGGGAGGAAATCAAAGAGAGTTCGTCTTCATTTCTCTCATTTTTCACTGGATGACTGTGCAAGAGATGACAAAGACAGACTTGTTGTTTACGATAGAACTGATGGCAGTGGAAGGAGGAGGGAACTTTGTGGAGTTCTGAAACCTTTTAACATTTTTTCCAGTGGACAGAGAATGAAACTTCAGTTCACAAGTCATGATGACATGGAGGGTACAGGATTCTCCATCACATACGACGTCATCGATCCTTCAGGTGAGTTCTTCACATGAATGCGGGCTCCGACTCCGACAGTAGGCCAAGCAAGTAAGAGAATAATGTGAAAATTATGTACCCTGTCTACTTAATGCGTTTTGTGCCAGCATCTGTTGATGTTCTATTAAACAAGTCAAATCATGTTAGCTTTTGTAATTAATGAGAGTCATTATGACAGTGCTGTTATATATTCGTGATTGAACTCGATATATAGTTTTACAGATTAATGAAATTATATCTCTATTTCATACATTTAGTTAATAATGGTATTACTTAATTTGTATTGATTAGTAATAATTAATATTGTCGAACTTTGCTTTAGAGTTGTAATGTAGATATAGAACATTAGATATTATAGTACACTTACCAAGGTCAAAGATGTTTACAATGTATTGATGAACATGTCTCAGTTGGTACTTTGCAAGCGAATTTTATGTTAATGAACATTGGAAATAAATCATAACTTGAATGGATCACGAGTTGTGCGGTTCTAACTCCAAGACACGACAAAATGGCGACGAGCTTAATTGGAACTTTGGGGACGTTTAATCCTGATGTTGGTGAATGGCAAACGTATCAAGAAAGGTTGGAGGAATTCTTTACGGCTGAAGGGACAGACAAAGAGAAAAAGGTGGCGATTTTATTGACAGTTATCAATGAACGCACATATACGTTGCTGCGAGACTTATGTTTGCCAGCAAAACCAAACACAAAGACATATGCTGAACTTTGCGATCTGCTACAGGGACACTTCCAACCAAAGCCATTACCAATTGCTGAGACGTTTCGATTCTACCAGAGAAATCAACATGTGAGTGAATCGGTAGCAGACTTTGTGGCAGTAGTCTACAAATTGTCGGAGCACTGTGATTTTGGAGCATACAGACAGAGAGCGTTACGTGATCGTGTGGTTTGTGCGCTGCGGAGCGAATCGATTCAAAGGCGGTTGCTGTCAGAAGTTGGATTAACTTTGGGGCGAGTGATGGACATTGTCAAAGGTATGGAGGCGGCGGACAAGGAAGTTTCCGGGTTTCATCATCAGAATGTTAATCAGGTTCAAGAGAAGAATCGATTCAAATCCAACCAATCGACAAACAAGCCTTGCTTTCGATGTTCTAAGTCTGGTCATTGTCCTAGTCAATGCAAGTTCAAAGATGCTACTTGTCATTTCTGTTCGAAGAAGGGTCATATTGTGGTGGCATGTTACAAGAAGCAACGTGAAGGTAGCGATAAGCCAAAATTCAAGAAAGATAAATATATTCAGAGCAAAAGGTCGCACCTTTGCATGTTCATAATGTTAAAGATGTCCAAGAGAAGGAGACACAAGAGGAAACAGCAGAATACTGGATTGATTATATCAATGACGAGCGGCCAGATCGAGAATACGCAACTACGGCGAAGATTAATAAGACTGATATTAACATGGAGGTCGACAGAGGTGCCGTAAGTAGTAAGAAAACGGCAAACACTCGACCGGCGCGCCCCCTCCCCCTACCCTGGCTGTAGCTTCAAAACGAAGCATCGGATTGGAAAACGGATTTCAGATTTGGAATCAGCGTGAAATTCTCTATCTGTATGGTGAGTTTGAACGCAATCGGAGAGAAAAATTTTCGCTGACGTCCCCCCTCTGGACAGCTAGCTTCGATCTTGGCTTCTAGTGGACGGATTTCGCGTGCCATAGCTCGTTTGAAAGGTAAGAGTGAGACAAATTCAGTGAAACAAACGGCTTGTTCATATCTGTCTTCGTTTAGATGTGAGACGCCATTTAAGATTTTGGGACATTGGCGAAAAACGACAGAGTTAGAATTTTGGACGTTTTGGGCTGTAGCTTCAAAACGAAGCATCGGATGGGAAAACGGATTTCAGATTTGGAATCAGCGTGAAATTCTCTATCTGTATGGTGAGTTTCAAGTCAATCGGAGAGAAAAAATTTTCGCTGACGTCCCCCCCCCCCTCTGGACAGCTCGCTTCGATTTTGGCTTCCAGTGGACGGAATTTGTCGTGCGATAGCTCGTTTGAAAGCTAAGAGTGAGACAAATTCACTGAAAGAATCGGCTTGTTCCTATCTGTCTTCGTTTAGATGTGAGACGCCATTTAAGATTTTGGGACATTGGCGAAAAACGACAGAGTTAGAATTTGGGACGTTTTGGGCTGTAGCTTCAAAAATAAGCATCGGATTGGAAAACGGATTTCAGATTTGGAATCAGCGTGAAATTCTCTATCTGTATGGTGAGTTTGAACGCAATCGGAGAGAAAACGTTTCGCTGACTTCCCCCCCCTCTGGAGAGCTCGCTTCGATCTTGGCTTCTAGTGGACGGATTTTGTCGTGCCATAGCTCGTTTGAAAGCTAAGAGTGAGACAAATCCACTGAAAGAGACGGATTGTTCATATCTGTCTTCGTTTAGATGTGAGACGCCATTTAAGATTTTGGGACATTGGCGAAAAACGACAGAGTTAGAATTTCACAAGAAACAGCTCCAGCGGGCGAATGAAGGCTCGGATTGGTAAACGGAGGCCAGATTTGGAATCAGCTTGATGTTATTGTCCAATGAGGATCGTCATCTAATGAGAATCAAACATTTCGATATAAATAGCGAGCCTTCCACAGTGAGAATCATTCCATCGTTGAATCGCACGAGTGACGGACGCACATTTTCTCTCTCTCTCTCTATTCTATTATCCAACTAAAATGGTAAGTTGCTACTTTCCTCCCTCTCCTCCCTTGAACGTTAACTTAATACAATCTTTTTCATTTTCAGACATCTGCTCCATCTGCTGCACTAGTAGGACAAAATGGCGGTCAAACGTTACAAGGTTCGCTACGATCAGATCATCTACAACTGAGGCCAGTGGAAGAAACAACCAAGGTACATAATCCTACACCGCTACAGCGTAAATTTAAACAAGTCTTGCGTTATGACGATCATGGCGTAGTACTCCAAACGGGAATGCTCCATTCCACGGATGTCAAGATAATGCACAATCAGTATGGGGACCACATACTGATCCCCGTGAGTCCGTACATTCGCCGCCAACTTGATATTATTGAGGAGTACGTGACATTAAATATGGACATTCCTACTACTCTTGCTCAAGAGTGGAAGGCGAGAGATGACAAGGATACTCCCTATAGAAAGATTTGGGATGGTAATCACACTTGCCTACCGGTATCACATTGGTGTACTTACTATAAGAAGGAGGGAGATCATACAATACCCATCAGATGTGATGAGCTCGGAGAAGGTAATTGGGATATCCTTTTCAAAGTGAATGGGCTATATTATGGTCGGCACAAGGATAATAAAATAGCCTCTCTCTCCATGCATATGGAATCCATCCTATATATTCCAAAACCACCCAATGTGGACGACATAATTGATCAAATCCTTAACAGCAGTGGTACGAAGCGCAAGTCGGAGAAGAATGCTGCCTCAAAACGCAAATCAAAGAAGGAGAATTACTAGTCCTTTCCTAACTCTACCCTATGACAATTCGCTTATGTGCTTTGAGTGTCGTAGACGTGGTCTTATTAGATACATTTTACTTCTTCGTTGCCATCATATCATTTGTGTATTTTGTCGTGAAAAGCATCGATGTAATTCTTCATTTTGTAATATGTTATAGAACGTTTCCTTAGATGTGTAATTTCCGTTTTAGGCTTTTATCATCATTTTTATGGATTGTGAGGGTGAACCTGTACAGGAGCTCAGTGCTATTGCTATGAACAATTGGACATATCAGATTGTTAGTGTCTATCATCAACATGCCAACTGCAATCCCAATGTTGATCAATGGGCGACAAAACACATTCATGGACTTAATCTGAAATATTTGCATGACTATGGCTTTTCTTGTGAGAGTGCTCTTCTTATTGACTTTAAACGATGGTTAGCTGCTTTCAATGTTATACGCATCTTTTGTAATAATCCTGGTAAGGAGAGGAAAGTATTTCCCAATCTAATCATTGATGATATTTTGCCCCCGCCTTGGGATAGTAGAGTGAATCAACATTACCATGAAGTCACGAAACGTTTTAAGGATTTGTCTGTTCCTATTTTGTCTGTTCGTTGTAGTAGCTACGTTCATAACCAATGCTTCTTTCCTCCTTACCTCAACACTGCCAAAGTCCTGTATGGTTATCATTGCTCGCTGTATGATAGTTATCAGCTGTATTTATTTTATCTCTTTCAAACCATTGATTTATAATGCATACTTGTTATAGTGATTCAATAAATGTTACAATGAGAAGAGTTGTTGTTTTCATGCAATGGATGGGTTAGATAAAGGGCGATCATGTCTTTCTCAAACGACTGCGGAACATTACATTTTCATAGGCAAAGTTTAAAAGGAGCTGTTCAAGATTGTGTGATAAATTTTCATAAAGATGAGACCGACATCGAAGCAGTGGTCGATGATTCTAGCACTCTATTTCTAGAGTTAATGAATACTTTCTGTAATACCATTGTCATGGCGCGATTAGTTGCGAAAATTAAGTTTAGTCATTTTGGAAAGGAAGAGGTGGAAGGTCGCTCTTTCCATTTTGCTTCTTATTCAATGGAAGTGGTAGATCACCCCAAAGAATTTATTAAAAGACATATGATAAAAATTGCTGAACGTCTTAACGCATTTAACCATCATGGAAGCAGTCTAGTGATTGAAGCGATTTCAGATATTCACATTCAACTTTCCATAAAGAAAAATTGAAAATGCAGTGGTACTTGATTGTAGCACAACTGGTTTTCGAGCTATGCCTGCTCACTCTCGAAGTATATTCCTTCTGTACATGTGTCTATTATTTAGAAAAGGCTAGCAAATTCATATCTTCAAAAAGACTTGCTATAGACATCAGTAACGGTGTAACTATGTGTTGTGATGTATGTAAGCGAAAGGATGGAAATGAAAAGCGCATCTTCAAGAGATGTAAGCATGCTTTTTGTCAACGCTGTTTCATACGCAATTGCATTCAACTTTGCAAATGTAGCCACTTGATATTGCTCATTTCGAGTGTCACTTATGCCGCAATAGTTAGTACCTATGCAAATGTGGTAAAGATAGGTTTTAGCAAAGACTAACACGGAAAATGGCGAAACGTAAAATGACGAAACATAAAAGTCAAAAGTCTTCAAAGTTTTCTTCAGCCATTCAAGCTCTCCGACGAATGAAAGCAAATCAGCGATACAATGCTATACGACATGCCAACGATAAATTCATTCGTGAAATTATTTCTCATGTGAGAAAGTTGAGGACGAAGAAATTAGCGACAAAACAACGAAGGTTACTTAAGCGATATGTCACAAAATTGCGTTTCATCTCCAATCCTAAAGTCACCCTTCAAAGAAAGAGGAAAACTCTAACACAAAAGGGCGGTTTCCTATCAGCAATACTTCCAATGATAGCTCCTGCCGTGGGCAACCTATTGGGTAATATCTTTGGCTCTAGACGTTAATTATGCAAATGTTGAATCTCAAAGTAATAAAATGGATTTCAGACTTCAATGTGATAAAGTTCTGACTGTATCAGGTCCATCTCATGCAGGTAAAACTGTTTTCACGCTGAATTTATTGGATAAAAGAAGGGAGTTGTTTAAGGAACCTATCAATCGAGTGATTTGGTGTTATGGTATTTATCAACCGTCGCTATTTCAGGAATTGCAAAGTCGCAACTTTATTCGACATGAAGGAATTATTGCAGTGGATAAACTTCAGTCTAATGATGTTGTTGTATTGGATGATTTATTAAAAGAAAGTAAGAATTCAAAAGATGTTACAGATATGTTCACTCGCGCAGCACACCATAAAAGGTGTTTTATCATCTATATCACACAAAATTTGTTTCCTGATGGAAAAGAAGCTCGTACACGAAACCTGAATACACACTATTATGCTATTTTCAAGAATCCGCGAGATAAAAGTCAATTTGAAATTTTAGCGCGACAAGTTGCACCCAGAGGATCAAAAGCCTTAATTGAAATTTTTCAAGCAGCTACTGAAAAACCATACGGTTACTTATTCATTGACTTTACGCAAGAGTGTCCGGAAGAATTTAGATTCTACAAACTATGAGTTCTTATTCTCGCATGATTGTTATTCCTCAGGAGGAATATGTACAATTGACTGCCATGCAGCAAGTAAAGCAACCTCTTGCAAGTCAAATGTATAGGAAAGAAATAGATTATCAGCAAAATGTTCACATCAAAGATCCACATCGTGCTGTATTATTACAATCGGAAACTGTTGAGCAATTAAAAAACTTGAAGAATAAGATTCGTGACTCTGTATCGACTGCTACACCTTTAGCATCTCGCGCACATGCCATATCTCTTTTCAACGGTATTGAACCCCATCTCAATGTAAATGATAGAGGAGAAATCATTACAGATGAAAATAAAGTGATTGATGCTTCACGTTATGAAGACTTGATTCAGTATGCGACACGTAGAAAGCGCCGTCAGGGCTATGTTCCACCTGGTTGGTCATACTTTCTTAAACTATTGAAAAAGCATAATGTGCCAAAATTTGCTTTGAATAATGAGACATTGAAAGAACTTGATTCAACAGTGGCTACTGCTCCAATGCTTCAGGCGATGAAAATGCCAACAAATTGGTTTAAGACGTCACCTGCTACATCCCCTCCCACACTCACTAAGCAAACAAGAGGAAGAACTCGACGTAGATCTACATCACCACTAAAACTAGTAAAAGGAAAACGTAAAACAGCTCCTCCTAAGAAATACATGTTCTCAGACTATTAATATGAAGCAGATGTGTTGCTTGCCATGTAATGAGCCGCCAGAGGTGAATGTCGTTGTCACTTGCACTTGCTGCGCCAGCTCTCATAATGAAACCCCTAAGCAATGTGAACACGATCGCAAAACCGCTAAAGCTAAATGCTGCAGTTGTTGTAAATGTAGAAAGCCAAGAAAACAAAAGGATGAGAAGGAGAAAAAAGAGTCAGTCGTCATCGACTGAACGTTTGAAGTCAATCTATTATGATGTAAAACATCCGGCAGGATTTGCATCTATCAAGAAATTATCAAAAGCGAGTGGTCTTCCACAATCACAAGTGAAACGATGGTTAAAGGGTCAGGCTACCTATACACTCCACAAACAAGCGAAAAAGAAGTACCGCACCCACCATTATATTGTTCATGACATCGATGAACAGTGACAAGCAGATTTGTGTGATGTTGCCTCCATTTCAAAACATAACTCGGGCAATAATTTTATTTTAACCGTCATTGATATTTTCTCGCGTTATTCGTGGGCTCAACCTTTAAAAACTAAAGAAGGGAAAGGAGTAGCAAAAGCATTCCAAACAATTTTTCGAGAAGGTCGGATTCCAAAAAGAATTCAGAGTGATCAAGGAAAAGAGTTTGAAAATCAGCATGTGAGAAGATTATTTGAGAGGCATGACATTGAGTTGTTTAGTGTAAAGAGTGCTTATAAAGCTGCACTCGTTGAAAGTTTTAATCGCACATTAAAAATCGTTTGTGGCGACATTTTACTGCCAACTTGACACAAAATTGGACAAAGGTTCTACAAGATACACTCCATGCCTACAATCACTCTATCCATCGTTCTATTGGACTCAGACCAGTAGATGTAAATGCTGACAATGTAGATAAAGTGCGCGAATCATTCCAACGTAAACGCACTCATGTGAAAAGTGATGTGAAAATTGGTGATAAAGTTCGTATCTCAAAAGTGAAGAGTGTTTTTGCTAAGGGGTACCTTACGAATTGGACAGAGGAGGTATTTACAGTATCAAGGATTAATCAAAAAGACTCTCCGACCACCTACAAGTTGAAAGATTACGATAATGAAGAAATGGAGGGTAGCTTTTACCGCGATGAGATTGAGGTAGTCACTGAAAGTGAAACATATTTGGTAGAGAAAATCATTCGATGTAAAAAACGGCAAGGTGAAGAATGGTGTCTTGTTAAATGGACTGGTTATCCTTCAAGTATGAACTCTTGGATGCGTCGTGCCGACATCTTTCATCTAAGTGATCGACAGTGATTCATACAAAGTTGTAACTAACAATTTAGGGTTTGAGCTATGAATCCAACTGCCTCATTTTATTCACGACCCTCCTATGTAAGTGGTGGAGGACAAATTTACATCGGCGCTCGCCGCCACCGTGGAGGTAGCATACTTGGTGCACTGAAATCTGTTGTAGCACCTCTCATATCCAATGTCGGTAGATCTTTAAAACGAAATGTTTTAAGTAATGCCGTTGGCTTTGCTGGTGATGTTGCTAGTGATCTTTCCAGAAGTAGAAGTTTTAAGAGCAGTTTGTTGAATCGTAGGAAGGAACGCGGTTTAAAAACATTGAAGCAGACCTTTGCTGGTGTTACTCAAGGAAAGAAATCGCCTAAACGAATGAATAAAGGAAGGAGGAAACATCGCGGAGCTGGTAAGGTGCGATCTTCAGTCAAAAGGCATTCACGCAAACGTCGCAGAGGCTCTAATCATTCATCACGCGCTAAACGACGACGCTGCTATAACTTCTAATCATGGAGTGTAAAACTTCCGGTTTTTGTTTGTTTGATCAACAAGCCATACAGACAGATATTCTTAGTTCAAGTATTGTAGATTATCATCCTCGAACAGCTGAGAATGCTTGCCCCATTGAATTTGTTATTCCTGGTGGTAGTGATGACTACATAGATTTGAGTTATGCGATGGTTGATTTGAGGTTTAGAATTCAGCAAGCAGATGGAACTGCTATTGACGATACACATAAAGTTGGACTGAACAATTTACCATTGACTACATTACTTCGTGATGCTTCTCTAACGATTGGAGAGCAGCAGGTGGAAGGTGGTCAAAGCGATTATCCCTATAAATCATATTTCAATCATGTATCGCAGTTTCATCCAGCAGCACAAAAAAGTCATATGGAAGCCATGGGATGGTACAGAGATGAAGCAGGAAAATTTGATGTTGAAACAAACAGTGGCTTTGTAAAGCGATCTGCTATGATTAAAGATAGTAGAGTATGTCAGCTATATGGTCCGCTGAATTTAGACTTCTTTAGACAGTCAAAGTGTTTACTCTGTAATACCAGCATGCGACTCAAGCTGACATTGAATAAGCCTGAATTTGCGCTGAATGCATTTGCTAAAGTTGAAAATTTTAGAATTCATGTGGAAGATATTGCACTTTACATTCGTCGAGTAGTACCGAATCCAAGTGTCATTAGAGGGCATGCTGAAGGTCTTAACCGCCAAAATGCCATTTACCTCGTTCAGCATACAAAGCTTCTCACCTTTACAATTCCGAAAGATCAAAAGAGTTTCATGAAAGTTGGCCTCCTTCCATCGGAAGCACCGAAGCTCCTCATGGTGGCAATGGTTGAAAATGATGCATTTAATGGTAATATAAAGAAGAATCTTTTCAATTTTAAACACAATCAGTTAAGTGAAATTGCTTTACGTGTAAATGGTGTGAGTCATCCTGGTCCACCCTACAAACCAGATTTTGCTGCGGATCAATTTATGCGCAGTTAAGTTGATTTCATGGATGTCTTTGGCTTTTACAATACGGATGACACCAACGTACTCACTATGAAAGAGTTTAAGAGTGGATATACTATTTATGCATTTGATTTGACTGCTGACAGCGATATCAGTGTACCCTATCGTCAAGCGAACGTGCCTCATAATATTCGTTTGGATTTGACGTTCAAAAGAACACTACCTGAGACGATCAAGGTATTAATTTATGCAGTCTTCGATTCAAATATTGAAATTACAAAGTATCGTGACGTGATTCTTCAGTATAATCGTTAATGAGTTGGTTGACTGCTGACGATATTAAGACTAAAGTGCAGCGTAATGCAGACGAAGCGACGTTGAAAGCTTTCGATAATGTCTATTCACTCGATACCTTACCACCTGCAGTAAGTCACTATCCCATCTTTATTGTGCTAAACACTCATTCGCAGAATTTAGGCGGTGAGCATTGGAAAGCGATCTTTATTGGAGAAGACCGACGTGGTGAACTATTTGACTCTCTTGCTCAACCTCCAAATATACCAACACAGCAGTGGTTGAGAAAACATACGCGCCAATATCAGCGAAATGAACGCATACTACAACATCCACTTTCATCAACGTGTGGTGCTTTTGTACTGTACTTCATCTTAAAACGTTACATGTATCTCGATTTGCATCTGTTATTCAAAACTTTTCATGTAATCCATCCTCTAATGAAAAAATGATTTGTAAGTTCTATCATGATTTGAAATAAAAACATCATGTTGGAAAAATTGTTTTTTATTTTACAATCCGCTGGGTACGTACATACTCGATGAGATAGTCTAGGATCACATTTGCTTGTACATGAGATTTTAGTCCAGTAATGATCACTTGACTATTATGAAAGATTGCCACATGCACAGGTAACCAACAACTAATGAGAGCTGCAGGAAAAAGTTCGGGTTCATAACACAAATTGTAACTGCTGGTACGAATCTTCAAAAATGATACACTTTCACTCAATTGAGTAGAGATCACCATATTGTCCACAGTCAGATTCGACATCACACACCTCTCCCTCTTCCATATCCGACGTAGTAGTCTTTGTAGCTCTAAGCGCATTGACTGCGCCGATGAATGAGAAAGGGCGCCGAGAATCTGTACAGTCCCATTTGGGAAGAGTTGAAGATTCCGTGAATTGTTCATCTTCACCACCAACATTTGAGGTCGGCCCGGGTAATACTTGCTGTTTGGAAGGTGTTGGTGTAGTGTTGTGAGATCGATTTTGGTGTAGAGTCTGAAGCGACGGAGAATGTTGACGATGGTGTAGCGATGGCGCTTCATGATGAAAGAATGAGTAAATTGAGCGATGTACCTTCCTTTTATACTTTTCCCAACTACCTTGATGAAATGTGAAGTTAGTATGAAGTTGGGAATGATAGAGTTGAATTCGCCGATTGTTGACGCGCAACCAGATGCGATTTCCAATACGTGAATGTCTTTTCATATAGAAGTATTTCAAATCCTTCATGATATGATGTAGAGATTGAAAATGACGATAAGATAAAGCAAACTCTCTTCTCACATTTCCAGTTGAATCTTTGAAATAGACGTTTCGATCATGATCCGTTTCAATACGTTGTAGGGAATCTAATTTCCAACTCATGGTGCGTGGTAGTCATGTCTGATTAAGATTTGCATAGTAGGGCGATGAACTCACGACGAATAAATGTCATGATGGAGCGATGTATGTATCTTCTATACTTCTCCCAATTGTATTTGCGAAATGAGAAACAGTTTGCGGAATGAGAATGGCAGATTTGAATTTCATTTCTGTAATGTTGAAGCCAAACTTGATCACCCAAGGAGATGAATCTTAATGTTTCAAAATATTTCAAATCCCTCATGATATCATTGAGGTTGACAAATTGTCGCCATGTTAATGTAATACCTCTTGATGTATGACCATGAGAATTTTTGAAGTGTACGTTTCCATCACGATCAACTCTGATATATTGTAGAGAGTCCAAAATCCAAGTCTTCATGATGTTATGCAAAGCCGCAGATCAGCAATATAAAAATGTCGTTTTATCATATTTTGCTTAGCAATGCGGCTAAAAAGGGATTTGCTAGTAATCGAGCCGCACTCTTTTCTACTCCCATTGATCATACACAACAGCTAAATGGAAATTGGGAAGTGGGTGTCACTTAACTTGTTTATAGCAACTGTGTCTATACTTTTGATCATGAGGTGATGACTATTAATATGAGACGTACAGCTGCTTACCAATGTGAAAAGGGGTGCCGAGTATACATTCCACAGTGGCCAAAGAAAGATCTCTTATCATGTAAAAAGTTTATATATGATTTCTTGAATAAAGCGTGTAAACATATTGTCCAATTTACTCCGCACAATGATGATCATAATTATGTACATAATGTAGTCGAGAAAGATTGGATTGTTGGTTTAAGTCCAAGTTTAAGAAATGATTTAGGTTACCTCGCTAGCGCCGTAACAAGCTATGATAATTTTGACGTTAATTACCACATAAGTGGTCATAAACAGTTAATATATCGAGAGGAAGCTTATTATGTAGATCTTATTCCAAAAAATGAGAAGACGTTGGTGAAGAAGATTGTGATTAAGCCAAGAAAGACAAACATGACTCCTGAAACATTATTGAAGAAATTTAATTATCTCCTTCGAGTTGATGGTAAACAAGTGGCAACATTGACTTATATCAAATCATCTAATCATATTGCAATAAGTAAATTAAATGATGATGATCTAGTATTAGTTTGTTCAAAAGATTTTCATCAGTTCTTACGACATCGTTCTGCAGCTGTTCATGGATAATCTGATATGCAACATTTACCATGTGAAAGGCCAAATCAATTTGATACAGAATGGACCGTATCTTTATACAGAAAGTGTGTAGAGCCTTTAGGTGGTATCTTACATGAAACAAGAGTGTTGATGCCTCGCATTATTACTTCGGTTAAATTGGTTGTAGATTATTTAAATGAAGTGATTAATGAGCAACATATTTCATTTTCTGAAAAAGAAGGTGTTTTGCCTCTCACTATAAGTGGAAAAGTATTGAACTAATTATGGATAAAACTCTAATGGACATTTTGGGTTTTGATCAAAATATCTTTAACAGTGGTATTGTAACCAAAGCTAGTGCAGACATGTCGCTATCGCGTCGTATTAACTATTTTCAGATATATTCCAATATTGGTGAAGATGTACGTGTGGGAGATGTTGAAGCTCCATTGCTAGCAATGATACCATACCAGCCAAAAAGCTGCAGTATTTTATCTGAGCATACTTTCAAGAAAGTGCATTATACAAAGCTGAAATCAAACTACATCCCACAAATTGATATTGCAATTTATGACGATGCTGGTGCGTTGATTCCTTTTCATAAAGATGCTGTGACAAGTATCACACTCCATTTCCGAATGAAGAGTTAATGCAAAAGTATGCTAATATATTTTTCCAATGTGGATAATATGGAAAGTGAAAATAAGGACTCGTTTCTAATCTACTTACCCAGTAATGCTTCTATGAATAAATTTCCCAAAAATAAACCATCAGACTATCGAGTAGAATTAAATCGCCCACTACATTTAGAAGGTGAATGGGAGGTTGGCGTTTCTAGTATTTGCTATGATAGCAATATTCAGAATGTGAATGATTTGGAAGAAATGATATTGACTCCTCGCACCCATGATGGAATAACGATGAATAATGCATTCCAGTTCCCATACAATTTAACATCAGATGGAAAGTGGAACTATGAATGGATTCAGATAAAATCAGATTCTTATGAACCATTTGGGAATGAGAAAATTATTAAGGCATTCAACAGTGGTAATACTTTCATCATGAAGAATAAAAATCAGAAAGCTTATCAGTTTACTATCTATCATTGGAGTGGGAGACAGTTCCTTCGCTTTCATTCTTTTACTAAAGGTCTTACGCTGAGGTTGGATAATGAATTCTATCCACATCTTGGTTTTGGTCATGGACTACATCTAACGTCAATTGCTACTGCAAATGTTAAAAAAGTTTATTCAAATCGAATCAACAAATTTCATTAAAGATTTAAAATATTTGATGAAGATGTTGTAGAGTGCGAAGAACACATCATTTTGAAAAAGCGTGGTGTTCAACCTTTATCACTTATTGAGTTAGTAAAACGATGGAATGAGACTGTGGGTAAGAAGTATGGAGAGAAAATTATGGCGGACAAAAATAAGTTGGTTATTCAGAAATGTAATGACAAACTTACAGTTTATTTCTCTCTAACCTTGCGCCATTTTGTAAGACATTATACACCTATTATTGGAAGCGGTGTGGTGTATGCTTCTCATGAATATCACACTAAAGCTGATTCAGTTAATGATGAATGGTGGGTGGACATCTATGGCGATCGCATCAAGAAAATTTACCAGTCTTATCAAGAATCTAAAGTTGCTATCAATATAATGCCGCGTCTATATCATACAGTTGAAAGCTTCATTCATGTAGTAAATCCTTATATACAACAGAAGTTGAAGCATGTGATGAAAAGTAAATATGATGTAAAGACACACCACATTTCGTTTTCAATTGAAAATCAACGCGTTGTTCTGAAACTGGGTGATGACATTCAATGTCAATTGAGTAAAAATTTGAAAAAACTCTTTGGTTTTTCAATGCTACAAACTGTGTTTACTGCTGCGCATACGATTGGTATAGAAACACCAATGACACTTGATAAACATGAACAGCACCTTTACATTCAAAGTGATTTGATTCTACCTATTTCTGTTGGTGAGAAAAAAGAATACATTTTACGCGATTTCATTCATGATAAAGACACTTCATATGGAATAGTCGAGAAGATGTTTGAATCTATTTTCTATCATCCCGTCGTCAAACAAACTATACCCTCTATTGCTATCAAAATTACCAATGGTTTACAAGAGTGCATCCATGTGAAAGATACTAAATCCCTCGTAACTTTAGTGTTTCGGAAAACAAAGTGAAGTCATTGCGATATGTTTATTGAAATAAAAATATGTGTATGAAAAAGTCTTTTCACAGATATAGGGGAATGGGCTGACTGTAGGCATATATTCACAAGGAAGAAACGATCTCATGCGATACATAAAACAACAATGTTTATCTACAGAAATCAACATGAAAATACTAAGTTAAGGATGATTATGCTAAGACGTCTCCTGAATGTGGTAGTGTGAGTTTAATTCTTTTGGGTGGTGGTATGTTTGTGTCAGGATGTCCATGTGGAAGAGATATGTTGTGTTCTAACCAGCACCTCTTATCCTCCCATGCTGAAAGCGCCCGTTTCTTAAAAGTATGTGTTTTGATCTCACGCGACTTAGATTTTATGATTGTCATATTGACAAACGTTATATTTTTATTTCTATAGGCTTTCCTGAAATTTTTATGTTTCATGTTAGAGACCAATGATCTTGATATGCCTTTAGCACGCTTAATACTATCGTCGCTATCCCTTAATTTCATACTGTACATTTTTGGTCGGAGGAGAATCATTTCATCTATTTCCTTCCCTGCTGTCTCATCCTTAAAGCAGCCAAGTTTTGCCTTATTTTTGATGGAGTAGAGTGGGTGATCAGTAGGATAATTTGATGTATCAAAATATCTTTCTAAAGATTTTCCTACTTCATTGAAATTTAAATCTTTTTGAGTGGTAATACCTAAGAAGAAACTATCTGTATCGCCACCCAACAAACGAACCTCTTTTACGAGAGGACATGGTTTTAGTATTTTATAAAAGAGTTGGTACATTTCAAGCTTAGAGTAATCTAGTACAGCTTGACCAATATAGATCGGCTTGCACAACTCAACTTCAGATTTTATCATTTTAACACCTACAAGGTCCTCATCGATAATGTCTCTATCGATGAATAGAGGTGATGAGACCAATTTCTTAAATTTTGTAACATCATTGACTAGTTTATAGTTTACACGTTTTCTAACATCCTCCATCGTCTTACCAAATAGACTATTATTCTTATACTTATAAAAATCTTTTTCAAAATTATTTTGGGCTAGTGCACGTTTCTGGCTGTTGCTATCAATATATGGTTTGAGGAAGGCTTTCTGTCTAAATTTAATAATGCGGTGAACTGACTTTAGAATCATACTCATTTCTAAATAAAATTTTAAGATGCTAAAGTGGACTAGATAGTTTTCCTTATCATACTGGGTGAGTAAAAGTTTGCGGCAAGGCTTATAGTCGGGTTGACCGCATGATTCTAAATCTTTATGAAATTGTTTCATAAAGTCGGAAAACATATCTTTGGTCACTTCACCTGATTCGGGTGCGAGTGGAAAATCTACGGTTTTATGTTTAATATTATTTGGATAGATTAGATCTATCTCAAAATAATATCCCCAATCACCTTCATCTGGAATTGCTAGTATGTTAGAAGGGTTGGAGACATGCTGAATTTCACTATCATCTAACCAGCTAAACTCAGAGTGAGGGAGTGGCTTGGATAGTGAACTACCATATAAATTATTTTGGTCATAATACTTAAGATGAGTCTGATCATCGCCTACTAATTTTGATTTTAACCTATGTTTATTTACAAATGTGAGACCACCGCGAATTCCTCGCTCAAATAAATTATACATCTCTGGATCTTGTAAGAGATGAATGGTCTCACCAGTCATTTTAAAAGCAGACTTAAATGACATGGCTGGCAGACTGACAAAGTGGACGGGATCTAACTTATCTTCTTCTAATGCCACTCGTCGAAACTCCTGAAATACATCAGCCAGCAAAAATACATCTAACTTAAGATAGGCAATCATATATTCGCCAAATGTATGGCAGTCAAATTTTATCCATGCATCTTGTGCATGATCATAATCTTCGGTCTTACATTCTGCACCGGTCAAATCATTTTTAAATTGATCTATGGACGGAAGAGAAGTCTCGCCGAGTTTACTAATCGCATCAAAATATGCATATGGAAAGATCCCTTTCCGTGTGATGACTTCATCGGTTAGATTTGGATATTGTTTCTTAAGATTTTGTGTTAGTGGAAGAGACTTTAGATTTTGTACGAGAGAGGCCAGTGATGCAGTCATAAATTGGTAGGAATCTAAAAATTTTATATCAAAATAGACCGTCTTATTTTCTTTAGTTTTATCGACAGGCACTTTTGCTGTCATGGCCATAAACTTCTCTCTCGTTTGTGCTATTACATCAAGCTTCCACTCTTTCATTTGACCTAAACCTCCTTTTATTATCATATGGCTGTCGTAGCCCTTGAAATTATGGAAAATGACGGGTAATGTACGCCGTTTCATCCTAAGTGAAAAATTGCATTTTGAACATAGCGCGTTTCTAAATTTACCAGTGATGTGATCATGGTCGCGCACTTTCTTAATCTTATCATCATCAAATGTTTTCCTACATTTGAGGCAAACGTTGCAGCTATCAAATTTTGCTTGATCATCTGCTGTCATATGCAATGATCTGCGATAGAGTTCACCATCATACTTTTGCTGAAATTTTACAGCCTGTTCGAGGAATTGTAGGAATTGGTAAATACAATCCTCACCTTGCCAGACGTGCATTTTATTTTTTCTATTTTGGAAATGGTCATGCCATACTTCATAGCAGGAAATGGCTGCTGCTCGATGGGTGTTATCATCGATATAGCATTCGATGTCAGCATAGATGACACGAAGAGGACTTAGTTCATCACCATTCTCTCTATATGAAAACTCCTTATCTTTCGGCATGCGCTCCATTTGTAGTTTACCCCGCTTACACCATTCGTAATGAGTTTCAAATTTGTTTTTACTCCTAAAGTTCCGAATGCATCTGTCACAGTAATAAATCTCTGAGCTAGAATTTCTTAGGTGGTGGTATAAGCGAGAAATTTTGGGAATGCCGCAGTAGTGCCATTCCTCACTATCATCATGTCTTACTAACAAAAGGTTGACAACGTGGTCATAACAACTCGAACGCGAGTTGTAGCGGACACCCTTCAATCCCTTTTCCCAAACATGGAGAACTATTTTGATGTTGTTCAATTTTTCAAATTTTTCTATATCTTTAATTTTCATATCTTCACTATTGCAGTCATCAAACTTTAATTCATTCTCCCACTGTTGATACTTACTCTTACGGTATCGGCTATACTGTACATCATTATAGTGGAGAATGGAGAGGACGGCATACTTAAAACATTGCGATTCGCAATCTACAGAAATGACTGCTGCTTTATTTCTTAAATTTTTCGGAAGTTTAAAGGAGCCTCGTCCAGAGTAGTTCTCTACTAAAGTGATTTTAATCATGGCGGTCTCAATACCATCAAAAACGAGTCCACTATCACGCTCGTTAAATTTATCTATGTTTAATTTTAACCCTTGGATATGAAAATTTATCCAAGACTCGCAGTCTACAACTTCGGTTGCAGGAGAGGAGGGTATGTGAAACTCCAACCTCTCTACTATTTGACCAGTATGGTGGTCGATTTTTACATATTTTATTTTGAGATAGATGAGCGCCTTCATTCTAAAATTGACTAAATTGTTGAAGAGCGCACCAATCAAAGATGAATTTTGATGAAACCATTCTTCAAAGTCAGTAATGGTTTCTGAGGATTCCATCTGGTAGTTTCTCACTAAATTATTTATTGACACTTCAGAGAGTCGGATAGAGGAGGTGCTTTTAGTATAACTATCGTCACTGTGTGTATGTCGAAGTCTATGTGAAGATAGTTCAAAATGTGACTCAAAAGACTGAATGCATAAATCGCAAGAAAAGGAGACATCGTTAACAGAATCATCCCTACCTTCGGAGATTGATGCTGACTTAGGTCTACAAACACCTCGCTTGATGTGTCGGATGAGATCACGCTTCCTCGTGAAGATGTGTCCACAGTCAGCACATTCCCGATCGTCGCATTCCCGCGACAATGTTGATATGGACTCGCACGAGATGGGACTGGTATCACCTGAAAGAGAAATCATTCTATCATCTCTGTTCAAGTCTCAGTGTATTGTTACAACCTACCTTGACTCAACAACTCTAAACTTTCCTCGAGAAGGGAGGGCGTTGGTGATGAAGTTGATGCCTGAAATTGAGGAAGATGCTATTAGCCACACGTTTGAGGGAGATGAGTGAAGAAATTTTCAACTTACCATTTCAATGAAATCAAGTTTAAGGTTGATACTTCAACAAGATTGAGACTTCACTCAAATTTTGAATTCACGAGAGAGTAGTTCACTTGTACGCCTCAAATATAGAAATCGCCAGAGAACACTTCACTTATATGTCACAAAGACAGAGTGAAATGGCACGAATGTCACTTTGCATATATACTTTCATATTCATCATTCATTGGCTGTTCATTCTGATTGGTTGCTTTTTTATACTTAAGAATTAGAAAACATTTCAAAGTTATTATTCACAGTCAACATGACAAGTCCTCCGACAACACCAAACACAAAATTCTCTTCTCCATACTCAACACCAAAGGCGCTCGTTGCACCAAACGCTCCAACGAAGGGAAAGGTAGGGAAGGTGTACCGACTGGACAATATCAGAAAGTTGTCATTAGCAGCGGATGATGAAGAGGAGAGTGTATGTGAGAAGGAGTGTCCCGACTTAACAGGCGTGAGGTGGAAGTATCTCCAGTACGATACTGATGATGTGATGGAGATCACCAGCACCAAATTCCTCCAACAATTATGGGAGTGGTGCACCCCTAACTCCCAGCCACGAACTATGGCGGAGTGGGAGTATATCGACAAAGTGAGGCTTGCAGTGGAAGAACGATTAAAGCAAGTGAACTGTTTTTGTGATCTATGTGAAGCCAGACTCTGGGACGATATTGACGATGAAGACCTTTTGAAATACATGCCATAATAAATTTTTATTTCATATTATCTTTGCTTTCATACTGAATTACTTGAATGGGGCTTCAGTGGATGATTTAACCATGTATACTTTTTCATTTGGAAATAGTAGCACACTTAGTTTAACTTGCAATTCTTATAACATTTCATATGGGTGATGATGGTAGATGAAATAGTATTAAATAAAATTAAGATAGCTTACACTTCTGATACAGGGATAGCAATCGACTGCGATCCATGTGTAAAGAGCTTGCTAGACTACGAAAGAGAGAAGTGTGTTATGTTGCGTGTGGCACGTGAGTGTCCTCCCATTTCATTCCATTCATCAATTCGTCTCATTGATAGAGACAGGTAGAACTCATGGTTCTCATAACGTATGCAATGGAAAGTTTTAGGCAACCTTCGACAGTTGGCTAAATGTCGCCCTGGCGCGAATGCATACTACGTTGAGACAGAGGCAATCACTTGCAAACATGACGCAGAGAGGTTTAACAAGATTGACCATTGCCGAATGTCCCTTGCGGTATACATAGCTATGGGTTTCACCGCCGCCCTTGACAGGAACGCCCGTCGAAAGGAAGTATTACACCGAACTTCATTTGCAACGTTCAAGTTGACTGATAGCAGATTCAACTTAATGATAGTATTCGCCAGTCCGAAGACTGCCCTATCTTCGGACTGGCGAATACTATCATTAAGTTGAATCTGCTATCAGTGAACCGCGTGGAGGTTCTATCATGTCTTGCCCCATGGTGGCCCTTAAGAGAGCTGGTGGTTCGTTCTCGGGGTGTGTGGTAGGGACTCAGGCTTGCTGTTTCGACTGTGGCTCCGGCAACGGGGCGGGTGGTCGCTTCTCTTGGATGTCTGTAAAGAAAGAAGTAGTGGGTTATCATCTTACATTTTCATTTAGTCATTTTTACTTACAGATCTTCTCGGACGCTTCCTCATAAAGGAAATTCGAGATCGGATTACGATGATCGAGGGTGAAGTGTAGACACTCCACCCCTTTCTTCACCCGAGAGTAGCATTTCTCCCCTCTTCCACGCTCGTACAAGAGAGGAGTTTCTGCTACTCTCCCCTTTCTAATAGGGATGTGCAGACGGCTGGAACGCACCCTTCGATCGCGATCCACCAGCTGCGCCGAACGGTGCAGCTCGTGATTCGTCTCGACCACCTTAGCCATCTGCATGCGGAGTCTCTCCACTTCCTCCTTCAACCTTCGTATCTCCTTCTCCCTACTTTCCCTCTCTGCTAGCAAAGCCTCTTCTCTGGCTTTCCCCTCGAGAGTCTTGAGCCTCTCCTGCTTCAACTCGCCATCCCGCTCGCTTAATCTCTCCTTCACCTTCTTCATCTCTCCAGCCACGTTCTTTAGGTCCTCATACTTTGACTTGTATGAGAAGGCCGATGAATTGTAGTACAAGAAGTCAGCGAAACTTTCTCTGTCCGATTGCCTTGAAACTCACCATACAGATAGAAAATTTCACGCTGATTCCAAATCTGAAATCCGTTTTCCAATCCGATGCTTCGTTTTGAAGCTACAGCCCAAAACGTCCCAAATTCTAACTCTGTCGTTTTTCGCCAATGTCCCAAAATCTTAAATGGCGTCTCACATCTAAACGAAGACAGATAGGAACAAGCCGTTTGTTTCACTGAATTTGTCTCACTCTTAGCTTTCAAACGAGCTATGGCACGACAAAATCCGTCCACTAGAAGCCAAGATCGAAGCGAGCTCTCCAGAGGGGGGGACGTCAGCGAAAATTTTTCTCTCCGATTGCGTTCAAATTCACCATACCGATGCAGAATTTCACGCTGAATCCGAATCTGGCCTCCGTTTTCACATCCGAGCACTGCTTCCACTCGAAACACCCCATTTTACAACCCAACATTCAGCAGATTGCACGAAAAACATCACACACTATAGCCTCAAGACAAATCCTGGCGGTCGCCCAAGTCCACCACGACACTCTGTCGTTCCAGAGGGGGGGAGTCAGCGAACATTTTGTGAACGTGGACCAACCTGGCCGGCACACCACGACAGACCACAACCTCTGTCGTTCCAGAGGGGGGGGAGTCAGACCCGAAGCACCACGGCGGCCGACCACGACACTCTGCCGTTCCAGAGGGGGGAGGGGGAGGGGGGCGCGCCGGTCGAGTGTTTGCCGTTTTCTTACTACTGCCGTAGTATCGCTGATATCGGAGAAGACGTGGCAAATACTTGGTTGTCCGGTGTTACAGAAGAGTAACAAACCGCTTCAGAATTATTCAGGTCAATTGCTTCAAATCAAAGGGGAGATGATGGTCGATGTTACGATTCAGAACCAAAAGCAAGTACTTCCTCTTATCGTTACTGAAGGCAATGGAGCTGATCTTATTGGGCGAAATTGGATATCAAGGTTCAAACTCGATTGATCGTCAATGTGTGTGGTGGTGAATGCGGTCGATTCGCTGAAAAAAGAATTTCAAGAATTGTTCTCCTCTCAACTTGGTGAAATGAAAGGTTTGGAAGTTCATTTGCGACTCAAAGATGGTGCACAATCGAAGTTTTAGAGCTCGAACCGTCCCTTACAGTCTGAGAAAGCCAATTGAAGACAAGCTCAAGGAATGGATGGATGATGGAATAATCAAGCCAGTTCATACCAGTCGGTGGGCTACACCTGTCGTTCCTGTTATGAAGCCTGATGGGTCCGTGCGAATCTGTGACTACAAGATTACGGCAAATCAAGTGTTAGACTTTCAACAATATCCTCTGCCGCGAGCCGAAGAGATATTCAATGGCATGAGCAAGGGAGAGAAATTCTCGAAGCTAGACTTATCTCAATGTTTCCTGCAATTCGTTATGGATGATGAAAGCCAAGAAATCACGACCATCAATACCCACAAGGGCCTATTTTTTTCAAAAGGCTGCCCTTTGGGATCAACTCAGCTGCCTGCATTGCCCAAGAAACGATCGAGAAGGTATTGAAAGACATTCCGTTCTGCTGCAATCGTATAGATGATATCATTGTAAGTGGACGCAATGATAGTGAGCATCCGTACAATCTCCAAAGCGTTTTCCAGCGTCTTACAGAACACGGGTTACGATTGAAAAAGTCGAAATGCGTATTTATGGCTGAGAAGCTCGAATACTTGGGCTGTATTATCTCCAAGGAAGGCATTCAGAAGAATAACAAGAAAGTCGAGGCAATTCAAAGGCAAGTGAAGCCGACTAATGTGCGTGAGGTGCGTGCATATCTTGGTATGGTCAATTATTACGGCAGATGGATACCGAGATTGTCAACATTGGCTGAACCATTGAATCGTCTTTTACGTAAGGACGTACCTTGGTGATGGACAAAGGAACAAGACGAAGCGGTCAAAACTGCTAATCAATGTCTTACCTCAGATGAAGTTCTCGTCCATTACAACCCTGACTTACCTCTGGTGATGTCTGTCGACAGCAGTGATGACGGTTTGGGCGCGGTCTTAACTCACGTTATCAGGGGTGAAGAGAGGCCAATCTCCTATGCATCGAGAACACTCAATCAAGCAGAACGTGGTTGCAGCCAGTTGGACAAAGAATCGCTAGCAATTATATTCGGTCTCAAGAAATTTCACGAGTGTCTATGGGCAAGAAAATTTATGATATGGAATGATTGCAAGCCAATCATTTCTATCCTGGGTCCAAGAAAATCAATACCGGTTCAAGCAGCGGCACGATTACAGCGATGGTCGATAATTCTAGCAGCATATAACTACGAATTAAAATTTCGTAAAAATGAGGACAACGGAAATGCAGACTCGTTATCGCGATTGCCGATTGAGGAGAACGAGGTGGAATCGGCCACTGCTGCAATCTGCAATATCAAACAGATTGAGTCATTGCCAGTTACTGCCAGAGTAATTGAGAAAGAAACCTCGAAAGACGCTACCTTGAGGATGGTTATGACTTACCTGCGATCCGGCTGGCCAAAAGAAATTACCGATGACATAAAGAGCTATTGGATGAAGCGATACGAATTGTCAATCGAGAATGGTTGCTTGCTTTGGGGAACGAGAGTGGTAATTCCAGATGAGCTAAAGGACGATATTACGAAGGAGCTGCATTCTAAACATCCAGGTATTGTCAGTATGAAAGCCTTGGCAAGAGCGCATGTTTGGTGGACCAATATTGACAAAGATTTGGAGGACATGGTACGATACTGTGCGGTATGGTACGGTAAGATTCTAATCCCGAATGTCAACCAGTGCGAAACTCAACCCGAGTGAGAACTCAACCTGAAAGACTAACAATTATTATGAACATTAGATATTACAGTACACTTACCAAGGTCAAAGTTGTTTACAATGTATTGATGAACATGTCTCAGTTGGTACTTTGCAAGTGAATGTTATGTTAATGAACATTGGAAATAAATCATAACTTGAATGGATCACGAGCTGTGCGGTTCTAACTCCAAGACACGACAAGTGCAAGTGTTGAAATCACCCAAAATGAACCCTCGCTTGCATGCAGCGGGCAGTAGCGGTTCCGCACACCACCAAATCATTCCATAAGAGTTGTTGCAGTAATCCTGAAATTGCCATGCTTGCGTTTCACTTTTGGAGTAGCAGATTTTCAGCATTGCTGTCAAGTAGGGCTTTCAGTTTAGCTTGAACTTTTTGAGATATCGTTTTTATCTATACTCTTTACAAGTAATATGACAGCAGTGATCATATCTTAACATAAAGGGTGGTCACATGGAATGTCTTGCAAATTATAAAACTTAAGCCTGTATGAACCTTGCAATCACAAGTTAGTGAAATTTTGACGAATATTCATCAAATATCACTTCAAATACACTACTGGTAAATCGGCTAAGTTAGTGTGTCTGAAATGATTAATAAATGCTGCTTTTTGCAAGCACAATGTAAAGCTCTGTTTAGTATGAACCAAGTACTTAGTGCATATTCATGAGGACCATTTGCATTTAATCTCACATCGGATGGCTATTGTATATTTTTGATGTCTAAATTTGTGTTCCTCTCAAAGTTTTTAAAGGGAACTTTGCCGCGAAAGAATAATATGAAAATATATTCGCAAAATTGTTTTAAAGAAGCATTGTTTCCTGGATGTGATTTTCTGTTTCCCACAGCTATTTTCTGGCTCGATATTTTGGGTACGAGAACTGTATCAATGGAATTTCTCTGTCTGCGTTGACAAGGATAAATTCCGTCAGCGGCCCAAAGACTTTCCATGTTCGAATATCTTGGGAGCTATTTGCCGCGAATGTTTTATTTAGAAAATTACGAAGCTGAGGACAGCGCCTTATTATGGAAAAGATATAAGGGGTGCGAGCTTTTTGAGTGGACATCAAGATTCACTGTTGCCGAGACAAAGGGCCTTCAAAATGATTAAACCGGCAGCGTGAGTTATGTCTGGCATGGACTAACAGAAGAGTTCAACAATATGAGATCATTCAACCTTTTGGGAGAAAGAGCCGCTAGCATCATGAAAATCACATGAAAATCCTCTTCAACAGAATTGGTTGGTGACTGACAATGAAGTACCGATGGAAGCACTATCCAAATTACATGTATTGTAACTTTGGGAAAGGTCAAGTTGATTTATTCGCATCAGTTCGATACATTTCAGTATCTCAGCGGTTTTATCTTCAGGAGCAAAGGATCAGAATAACATTAATGATAATGATTCAAAATGCACAAAGAAATCAGAAACCACACGCATCAAATTACAGTGCATACTTAGCGTACGTAGGTATAAATTGTGGGGGGCAATGGTTTAGGAAGGGTGAGTAGGCATGCGGCAGATGGAACTAGGGACTTATAGAACAAATGAAATATAGACTTTTCCCAACATCACATCAAAAAATGACCAGTTAACGCAAACTATTCGTATAATGCTGTGATGGAAGCTTCCGAAGTAAAGAAAAAAATGAAATTTTGCAATTTTATTGTCTGAATTCTCGGCGTCATGCAGGTTCGATGGATCGATGCAGACATTGACACCGATGATAAGATTGATGAGTTAACAACTGATCGATTCGCTCATGCAATCTGTGGGCAGCGAGGGAAATTTCCGTATAAATTTCCTTATATTTTTCAACTGCAATTATTTTGAAGACTTTTGCATTTACGTCTATTCACATTTCACAATATAGAGGAGCCTGGGACCTGTCATGTCCACCAAAGCAGCGGAATTTGAAGATTTCATACCACTTCTCCAATTATTTAGCGTATTTGTCAGAAACAGCTAAACTTTGCAAGATTACTATCCGCAAGATTCATGTCGTTCACACTGTTGCTTTTTTTGATTATATTTACGATAATTATGTTTTTCCACTTTTGTTGTAACTTTTGTTTACTACATTGTTTTCTAGTTGTTTTTCTAGCGATCGATAATTTTCAAGGATTTTTTTAGGAGTGTCGGCCATACCCGGTATGATCAATATGTATTAAATTTTTCTTAACGCCTTTCCGGATAAAAATATATAATTGAGAACAGCCAAGTGTCGGGACGTTTCGATTATCTTTGTCAGCCGATTTCTGACTTAAGAACATTCACAGAAGGAATATATACAGCACACAAACATCAAACAGACACTTCAGATGTCCGATAGCCACGGAGACTAGTTGAGTGCTCTTAAGTGCAATAACAAAGTTTGTTGTAACTGAGGCAGGATCCGACGCCCCTCACATCCATTCATCAGATTGTCTTTTGATCGTTCGATGTAAATAGATTCAATTGCCAGTCTAGTGTGGAAATCTCGAGATGTGGATAGAATTTTCCAAACAATGGGAGTCGACGTTGGTGGGTGGGTTGAGATGTGGTGCAGCACATAGGATGATGGGGAGTTGAGGTGTTCAAGAATTCTCGAACGTATTGTTCTTGCAGTTTGTCCAATGTAAACTGCATAAAAAGCTGTCAGACGCAGTTTCTTTCATAATTCTGAATATATTTTGCAAGGAACATCTTTTGGCATGGTTAGGAACATGCGAATCCTTTCTGAGGGTGATCCCAGAATGAGCGTCCTTACTGTAACAAGAGTAGGCCTACCTAACAGCACCATTCCGAATTTTGAATTATCATCACTAAAGTCATAACAACTATTTAGATCCCGAAATTCATCCACGGATTTCATGATCCCATTAATTCCAGAACTTGGAGAAATACTAGGAAATAAATTTGAAATATCGAAAGAAACAAGAGTGAGACTTTTCATATCATGTACGGATGCTATCTACTCTCGAAATTGCTTCCCTTTTGTTGTTTATTTTGGATGGAGTATGTTAAGCAGTCTGAGTCCGAATTTTGGACGAAAGTACGGCTATCTTTTCAACAGGATTAATCGATGCTAAAGGACGTATGGGAAAGTCAGTCGGCTCCAGATTTTTGTGAGAGAATAATACTTTGCAGAGCGGTAATTAGAATATCATTTTTTAACATCACTTTATCATTTTAGATTATCAAAATTGCATTTATTGCTAAAACTGTCACAAAAAAGCCACGTAAATTATCAACGCAGACGAAGAGATCGAAGGAGTATTGGATTTAGCTTCAGCATTGGATTTAGCAGTCAGATTGTAGGCTTGTTTGGGGACATACGCAGGATTCAAAGAGGTTCAGAGGATTCTTCTAACAGGATTATTAAAGCTCCTGTGTTTGACCTATGTTTTCAATCTATCGCTGAGCAATGGACATGTCCCAAAAGTGTGGAAGCGAGCTATTATCATTCCTGTTCCAAAAGCAAATACAGTGAAAGACCTGAATGATTTCAGACCGATAAGTTTTCTCCCAATCCCGGTTAAGATACTTGAAAAGTTTCTATTGACCTCAGTCAAGCAGGATCTAATTTGTGGCTACGGTATGGGGCAATTTGGGTTTCGCCCACATTCGTCCACAAGCTGTGCACTTATCTCACTCCATGATATTATAACTAACTGTTTTGAAAACTCAGATGTTTCCGGTTTGCAAATAATTGCTTATGACTTTACAAAGGCATTCGATAAGTCGAAATTCGAAGTTATCATAAGTCGACTGACTGAATGTTCTATCCCTATTCCAATAATCAAATGGATACGAAGTTTCTTTGAAGACCGAACTCAATGTGTGCGCATCGGGTGTGACCTGAGCAATTTTTCAAATGTTTCTTCCGGCATCCCACAAGGTTCCGTCCTTTCGACATACCTTTTTTCCCTTGTGACTGGTTCATTTAAATTCCCGAACTCTCCATCCCACGTTATGAAGTATGCAGATGACTTTTCAATTTGCGTACCCATATTTCGAAGTTCTGATAATCATCATGTACATGAAGTCCATAATTCCCTAGCAAAGTGGAGTGAAGAAATCTGTCTACCTTTGAATATCAGTAAATGCACATACTTACTCATTTCTCGGACCAACGACTTTTCTCCGATACAATTACCCTACATGCGATGTGTTGATAATTTAAAACTCCTTGGGGCAATATTCGACACTAACTTGAATTGGTCATCGCATGTTGACTACGTTATTCGCTCCGCTTTGTGTAATTTGCTTCTAATTTGCCAACTCAAAGAAATTCTCACGTGCCATCGTAATATCCATCCTAGAATATTGTTCGCCATTATTCGTTGGGCTATCAAAGGAGAATTCGTTGAAACTTGAAAGTAGTGAAAACTGTGCCCTACTTGCAAGGGATAGGTACATGGATAGGTACATGTAAAATTTAGTGTTATCAATAGGTACATGTATAATTCAGTGTTATCAATAGGAACATGGATAGGTACATGTATAATTCAGTGTTATGAATAGGAACAAGTATGAGATCTGTTTTACTGGATAGGTACATGTGTTTGGTACAATCGGTTGAGTACACTGTGTTTCGGAACGTCTATGATCGAACTTGTGTGGTTTGGTTCTGAGTACTTGGGTACGTACCGATAGACGTCCGTTGTTTGATTTTGAATGGGTTTGCTCAATTGCGACTATTGTGACTATTGAAACCATTGTAATCAAGATGACACATTGATTTTCCTTTTACGTAGACAAACTAAGCTATAAATATGAGATAGTTGTTTGATGACATACATAATGATGACTAGTATCCCAACGTCGTGGGTTGTCGCAAGAGACCTTGGATATTCGTTCAAAGCTATAGAAACTGTAACAAATCTCAGTGAAAATATCAACGCTGGTGATTTAGTTGATCGACTAATGGATCTAGATGAGCATGCAATGAATCACAATTTGGATCGCAGGTGGATAGAGGATTTCTCCATGCTACACTGCAATGATAGTGAAATTAGGAGGATCAAATTGGAACGATATGGAAAGAAGGAGACATCTGACAGTGTTTTAATAAAAAGTTCTCCCAATAAAAGTGACTTCAGAAGGAAATTAGAAGAAGAGACATTTAAATTATTATGTGAACGGAACTGCGTTAAATGTTTTAAACAGGAACGATCCCTTCTCTTTTTACCATGTTCTAATAGCGTTATGTGTTCTACATGTTATGTACCCTTTGAAACTTCATCTTGTCCCCTTTGTGATGAAGAAATATCTTCAACAGTCACTGTATATCGTGCATGATGAGTCATCATGCAGGTCTGTGATTGGTCACTATTGTGTCTTTGTGTGACTTTTCTATATAAGGAGGACATTGTACCGTTCTATTTCAAGCATAATTTGAGGCTAATACAATGTCAATCAGCATGTCGTTCACTACCAACAATCCCATTCCAATAATTTACCGAAGTCAACTCTTCACCGGCAATATATTTTATTCTGCCGTGAATATAACTGGCTATAAAGCGGATTTGGTGGATCTGATGGAGGAAATAGTGAAGTATTTCCGCTGCGGAGAGGACGTTGTGGTGCAGAGAATGTTAATGAGAGTCGTGAACAACGCTGTTACACGAGTTGCAAGATTTTGGCTCAATGAAGTATTTCGCCCACTAGCTCAAACGGAGATTGTACCGGAATACTCTCGCTGTTGGTGCAGCAGTATCCAACGGAAACTCAACACATGTCTCCATGACATTATCACCTCCAGCTACTATGACGAGAAGGGTGACAAATGTAAATTGGACTTATTCAGTGGACCGCCATCAGTAAGCATCAATGTGGCTGCTCAAGGACATTCTGAGGTAATCAGTTTGCGGGCATACTATGCCAATATTTTAAAGACTTTCCATTCAAAGCCCTGCTGTATGTGCTGTCCAATTTCAAAACATCTAATGAAAGACATTGAGCAGCTCATAACTGCTACAAATCAGACTCTAGCCGATGTGAGTGTATATCAGTTTCCCTCTACATCTTGTTAAGTGTTTTATGTAATTTTATAAGTACCAGCAACAAACTCTGTGTAAATGCTTGTAAACTTTTGTATATAATGTTGTAAGTACTAAGCAAAAATTGTAATTGTATTATCTATTTCCATATTAGAATAAAAATGTCTGTAAAACGGAAGGCATCTTCTCGTCAATCGAAACGGTCCTTCAAACCTTCAAGTCAGTTTAAAAAGGCGTTGCGAAAGTTAAACAGGATACATGATAATAAGAAGAAGTGTAAATTGATTCAAAATTCAAGTGATGATTTCATTCGTGATTTAGCTTTTGCAATACACAAATGTCTACCTATTTACAAGCCTCTGTTGAATGCTGGCTCTTTGAATAGCATAAAAAAGTTTTCAAATCCAAGGAGTAGTGATAAGAAAAGGCGAAACTTAATTCAGCGCGGTGGTGGTGGGTTTCTAAGTATGTTAAATGATATTGGAAACAGTATTAATGGTGTAATCAATAGTCCGCTTGGAAGGATTGCAGCAACTGCTGCAATGTTAATATAAGGTTACGAATCATAAAGTGACACGTCATCACTTTGATTGATGAGTCATATATAGGTGTATATAAGGAAGACGCTTTAATGATATTTTACCACTTTCAAGTGACAATTTATTTGCGCTGGTTGAAAACTCCGAATTAGTACTTGTTGAAACATGACTCAGAAAATGTATACAGTCAGAGAGGAAGGTGACGCTTTTGAGCAAGATCTCTTGAAGCTTCGTCCGACACGAAAGGTGCGAGGGATTGGAAATACATTCTACTTTCAAACCTTGAATTATGGTGATGATGGCTTTTATCTTCAAGTTCCATTCTTCCACAGTAATGGTATGTCTACATCAGGGTATAGCAATATGAGACAAATGCGAGTGACTTTTCCAAAATGGCAACAGGTGATTCTTAAAACTATTGACTCTTTCGCGAAAGAATGTGTTGAGCTGCCTGAAAGTGCTCTCACTCATTGGAGAAAGGCATTAGAGGAAGGAGTTGGTTATAAGGAATTGCCGGAATTCGATACACTTTTTTTAAAACTATCGGATCATTTTCAAGCATTCGATCTCTTTACAAACGCGATGGAATGTGAGGATCTCAAACGGGGCCGCTATATGGGCGTAGTGCACGTTACCGGACTTTATATTGGTTCACATGGTTCGACTGGTAAAGTCGCATCTTTACAAATGAAGGTTCTTCAACTAGTATATGAACCACTACCAATTGATAAATGTTTAATTAACATTGATAAGACTGCTTCAAGTGATGGGAAGGAAGAGAGCAAAAAGCGAGGGCGGAAATCTAAAGATGGGAATCCTAAATTGAAGTTGAAGCGCCAAGATGCTGACTTGAAAACTTTCTATAATCCTAATTGTGATGAGGAAACGCAAATGTTTTAATTTGTAAATGTAACTTGAAAGTTTCTATCCTGAATGTAAATAAACGTGATCTGGAACATGTGTCTGTTTTGTTGTTCTAAGCAAAATTAGCGGGATGATGAGTTTAATGTTAATGGAATTATAAGATGACAGATTTTCGTCTATTCACTGATCGCACAATGTGTGTCGCTGGACCAAGTCAGTCCGTTAAAACTAAATTTGTAACTGAATTGCTACAATATAGAAATGAAATGTTTAACAAGGAAATTAAGAGAGTCAAATAGTATTATGGAATATTTCAACCACAACTACATTCGGCACTTCGCCAGAAACGTTATGAGGTGAAGCAAGGGTTGCCATCAACTGAGGATATCAAAGCAGGTGACTTACTAGTATTAGATGATCTATTACGAGAAAGCAAATCTTCAAAGGATGTAACTGAAATGTTCATTCAAACTGCACATCATAGGGAAGCTTTTATTATCTACATCACCCAAAACATCTTCGATGGAGGGAAAGAGCAAAGAACTAGAAGTTTGAATACACATTATTTGGCAATATTTAAAAATCCAAGAGATAGCAGTCAGATACATCATCTCAATAGACAGATATTACCTCAACAACCTAAAGTACTTTCAAAAATATATGAAGATGTAACAAAGAAACCACATGGTTATCTATTTATTGATCTAACCAAGGAATGTCCGGAACGACTTCGATTTCGAACAAATATCATACCTAATTCCGCTGAACCAATGACAGTTTTCTCGGTTCACAGTTAGTTTTAAGCAATGTACTTTGTTGCCTTATTATTTTCAAACATGTCGTATTCAAAGATGGTAGTCATTCCTCAAGAGGAGTATGTACAATTGACTACATTACAAAGTGCACAGGAAGTCAAAAATATAGATCAACCTATTACGAATCAACTTAAGGAACTAACACAAAAGGATATGGAAATTCAGAAGATTAAGGATCCTTATCGACGAATGCAGTTAGCAGCTGAAAAAATTGACGAGAGGCGACAGATTCGTGACAAGTTGCGACGATTTATAACCTTGTCAACACCTCGACCATATCGTGTGCGCGCTGAGCGATTATTTGACTTCATTGATCCACATGTGAAGTTCAATGAGAGAGGGGAGATAATAGATGAAGCAACTGGTGATGTTATTAGAAATAGTCACGTAGATGACCTTCTGCAATATGCTGTCAGAGATGTAAGGCGAAAACTAGGTGCACCACAAGGGTGGTCATATTTTCAGAAAATTTTATCTGATCAAAATGTACCTCACAATATTATTGGAGGACCGACTGTGAATGAATTGGATAAGGGTCACTTACAAGATGGATCAAAGAGTAAAACACCCACGATGGCGGTCAAGCGAGAGCTTCATGATCCCGATGATCTCCAACCAAAAAGAGCTACTAGGCGCTCAATGCGTGTTGCGAAGGAGTATAGTAAATATTAGGCAAATATTAATTAAGCCTTACCTCTCATATCATGTCGTTACAAAAATTTTGCTGTTGTTTGAAATCTGCGCTCGAAGGTAAAGCAGAAGAGGGCATAGAGGTTGATATCAATTGTGTTAGCAGTTGCTGTGCGAGTAATACGCGTGCAAATCAGAACAAAGACGATGAGCACAGCAGTGAAACTCAGAAAGATTTATTACGACTTAAATCATCCCGCAAGTTTCAGTCGTCCGGAGGTTCTAGCTCGTGCAGCAGGTGTGGGAATAGAGAAAGTCAAGAAGTGGTTGAGGAGTCAACCGACTTACACTCTTCACAAAAATGCGAGAAAGCGGTTTCCAACAAGAAAATATGTTGTTAACAATATAGATAGTCAATGGCAAGCAGACTTGGCTGACATGCAACAGATATCACAGTACAATGATGGCTATAAATACATCTTAACTGTAATAGATATTTTATCTCGCTTTGCTTGGGCACGTGCGCTGAAATCTAAACGAGGACCAGAAGTTGAAGCGGCTTTTCAGAGCATTTTCGATGAGGGGCGTGTTCCGCAAAGAATACAGACCGATCAAGGGAAGGAATTCGAAAACTCTCATGTTCGAAGTCTCCTTAAAAGTCATAATGTGGAATTGTTTAGTGTCAAAAGTGTTTATAAAGCTGCCATGGTTGAGAGGTTCAATCGCACACTGAAGACAAAAATATGGCGCTATTTCACTGCAAAAAATACACATGTTTGGGTAGGTGTGCTGCAGAAATTTCTTAAGAATTACAATGAAAGCTACCATCGTATCATTAAGATGAAACCAGTTGATGTTACCCCAGATAATGCGATGGATGTATGGCTTCGATTGTATGATAAGAAAGCGAAAAATATTTCCAATGAAAAGAAAATTAATGTTGGTGATAGAGTTCGGATTTCAAAGGTTAAGTCTACATTTGAGAAGGGGTATCTACCTAATTGGACTGAAGAAGAGTTTTTTGTGGATGAAGTAAATACAAAATTTAGACCCACCATGTATAAATTAATAGATTACCATGGCAATCCAATTGAAGGAAAATTTTACTCTTATGAATTGCAAGTAGTAGACAGAAGTGAAGAGGTGTATATGATTGACAAAATAATTAGGAGGAAAGGTCATGGCAATCAAAGGAAATATCTAGTTAAATGGAAAGGATATCCTGATTCATTCAATAGCTGGATAACGCACCAGGATCTACAAAATGTGGAGGTGGGAGACCCTCGTAACTTTTAAGCTAATATAGCATGTGACTTCTTCCATATATGAGTTTAGCATGTCTACTAACTTCAACATCATTCTTCCAAGCAATAGCAACCCCAAGATATTCCCAAGTAACAAACCATCTCTCTACTCTGTTGAATTCGCTAATCCAATTACTCTGCATGGACCCCATGAAGTTGCTCTAACTGAAATTACTTATTACAACGATATCAGTTTGCTAAAGAACAACTATTTTGAATTACATAAAGAAGTGCGAGAGAAGGATGATTGCTTTCGCATATTTCAAAATAGTCTACATGGTACATGGGCTTTTCATTATCTAACTTTACATCCTTTTTCAACATCTTTACCATCTGTCCAAAACATGATTAAAATTCAAAAGGCATTTTCAACGTCAACTTTTGATTCTAAGGTTCCCACAATGAGCTTGCAAGATACAGAAAAAGAAATCGGTAGAATGTTTGAACGAATAAATGATCTCTTCAAGCTGACTTTGAATAAATTCTACAAACCAGTCATAAAGGGGTCAACAAAATTGATGAAGGAAGGGAAGCATGTTCTTCTTGTATTAGGTAAAGATTAAAGTCATACTTTTGGGTATTCCAGAACACCTTTCTCATCAAGGTATTGGTACAATGGACGTGGGTGGAATTCGGAGAGGAAAGTCACTGATTTTCAATGTAGAATTGTGCCATTGTATGCATTACAAAAAAGGAGCATCCGAGTAAAAAATAAATTTGAGGTCATTAGAAGTGTTGAAGACTTTGCAAGAAAGTTTCAAGGATCAGTGCCAGAAACGTTAATGACTTGTGAATATAAGAAAGAGAAAGTAACTTTATTTACTGTTGAAACGGAGGCAGAATTTATTGTTTTTACTAAAAATACACCATTGGAAAAGTCTGAGTCCGCTGTTATTGAATTCGGATCTGAAATGATTGGGATGTTTAAGGGCCTTGATAGCGCACCTTGGTTGACAGAATTAAATGATACATTCAAAGTTCAATTGTCCTCTTCTAAACTCAAAGCATCAACAAATGCTTCATGGGATATCCACGTATACAGCGAAGACATATTGGGTGATGAATTGTCTACTTCCAGTGAACTTGTAAAAAGAGTTAATTTGAACATTGAAAGCTTGAAAATGCCATCTGAATTGTGTACAAAGTTAAATGAGTTTGGTGTAGATTACCTTGATGCAGATGAATATCACTTTTCTTATGACCCACATAAGAAACGCATGCTTGTAAAGGTAGGGAAGAACTCTCTTATCGAGCTGGATAGCGTGTTAACGACCACATTGGGATTCTCAAAATCAACTATTTATGAAGGCATATCAATAGGTGATACAGCCCCATCACTAGAGCGTGATATAAGTAACTTATACGTCTATTGTAACATTATTGAATATACAAGGGTTGGCGACATTGAGGCCCCACTTCTGCGCACATTTCCTCTCTCATCCGTCAGGAAGCAACTAATCAATCGAGAATTTTTTAACACAATGTATCTACCAATCAGCCGAAATTTCATCAATAGAATTGACATATCAATTCATGATGACGCAGGAGAAGTAGTACCGTTCTGTGGTGGTGTTACTGTTTTGACCCTACATATTAGGTCACGAGAATAAGGCTTTACGCTATTATGCCTTCCATAGTTATTCAATAGTCATAATGACAGGCATTTACAGTAGACCATCATATCAGAGCGGTTATCCCGTGTTTGAGGTAGACGACAAGTTGGAGGAGGCATATTTGGTGCACTAAGACGTATGGTTCTTCCAACACTCAAAAAGTATGGCGTACCAATCATGAAGCGTGTTGGAAGCAGGGCTTTAGATTTTGGTGCAAATGTTGCAGCTGATGCGCTTCAAGGTGAGGATATCGGTGAATCTATGAAAATGCGCGCGCAGCAATCTGCCATAGACGCATTAGATGATTTAACAAAGACGAGACGTACAGTTCGGAAGAAGCGTAGGAAGTCAAGACAAGTTGGATCCGGTCGAGTTACTAAGCAAAGACGCAGGAAAAGTAAAAAGCCGACTAGAGCAGCACGTTCTAAATCTAGACGTCGTGTGAAAGCAAGAAAGCGCAAACGAAATTCCACTGCGACTGGAAACAAGTCAAAACGAAGGAAGACAACATATTTCTAGAGCTAATACGATGCAGAGTATCAATTCGGCTTTGTGTTTCTTCGATTCTCCCCCTCATCAGACAGACATCATCTCCTCAACAATTGTAGACATAGTCCCCACAACAAATATCGATGGTAACCAGCAGCCTATTCAGTTTGATATACCTGCCAATCCTCAAGATTATATTGACTGTCAATCCATTGATTTAGAGTTGTGTATACAAATTAAGAAGACTGATGGTACAAATATCGATTCATCCAAGGATAAAGTGGGATTAGCAAATCTTCCTATTGCCAGTCTGTTCTCAGATGTGTATCTAATATTGAATGACAAACAGATTGAAGGAGGGGATCGAGCATATCCATATGGAGCATATATACATACAATGACTCAATTTCAAAAGCAAGCTAAACAGTCACACTTGCAAGTTTCTGGATGGTATGATGATCAGCAAGGGAAATTTGATGATGTCTCAAATACAGGGTTGAAAAGACGAATGGATTTAACAGCGGATTCAAAGGAATTATACTTGAAAGGACCCGTCTATCTTGATTTCCTTCGTCAATCTAGATATCTGCTATCACAGGTTAAAATGCAAATAAAATTTATTCGTGCAAATCCTGAGTTCGCGTTAATGGCTTTTGGAGCTACAAACTATCAAGTCAACATAAGTAATGCCGTGCTCAATGTAAGGCGAGTAACAATGAACCCGTCAGTCATCAACGAGCATGCGACAGGATTGAGGAAAGACAATGCAATATATCCAGTTAATCACAGTGTGTTGACAAACTTCACAATTGGTGCGGGATCATCCTCACATGCCTACCCAAATCTTTTTCCCACTGCAATGACAAAGGCGGTGTATATCACATTTGTGGAAAATGAGGCATTCATTGGTGCTTTTGAAAAGAATCCATTCAATTTCCAACACTTTAATGTTAGCAAACTAGCACTCTATCAGGATGGGAAATTTGTATCTTGCAAAGCATATGAGCCTAATTTCAAAGATGGTAAATTCGCACGTGAATATGGTTCTACTTTCACCGCCCTCAACATGTTTAATACAGATGATTCAAATGGAATTACAATGCATATGTACAATAATGGCTACTTCTTCATTATGTACAACCTCACAGCAGATGCAGATCTAGGTGGTGAAAGCGTAGGAGTTACAAAGCCTGGAAATCTACGACTGGATGTATCATTTGAGTCACCTTTGAAGAAAACAATTACTTGTCTCATTTATGCTAACTATGATAGCAAAGTTGAGATAACAAAATTGAGAGACGTGACTGTCAGCTATCAGAGATGAGTAACTTAAGCAACATAGAAATCTTGAGGAAAATGAGGAAAGCTCATCCCTACTCCAAGACAATATTTCTCAAAGTCTTTTCTAGAGATAATTTACCTGATTCAATTCCTTTCTATCCTTGTTCGCTTATCATCAATACGGATGCCAACAATCTTCCCGGAAAACATTGGATTGCTGTATACATCAATCGTTATAAAGTGGCCAAATATTTTGACTCTCTTAATCAACCTCGTTTACATGATATCGCATTATGGATGAACAGGTTCTCCTGGACTGTTAGGAAAGTGACATCGTTCCCACTTCAAAGTAATACATCTTTAATGTGCGGTGGCTATGTACTCTATTTTGTCAACGAGAGACCATTGAAAAATAACTGTAAAAGTGCTTTAGAACTATTTTCAAAAGACTGTGATAAAAATGATGTAATTCTTACTAAATATGTCGAAACAGTTTTGAAATAAAGTTTTATGTTGTATCATTAACTTGCTCTCTTTTTTTCCAAAACAAGGGTTTATAAGGAAAACAAAAACATGCTCATATTTCATTATCTATTCACATATATACAAAAACATGTTCATATTTCATTATCTATTCACATATATACAAAATCTACAATTTGGTTTTCATGAAACATTTTTTCAAATCACATATGATGGGAGGCACATCACTTATGTCTTTAATGCCGGTTATCACAATCTTTTCATTATGGAACACATGAACATGATATGGATGCCAGTTAGTCAATTGAGCTGCAGGAAATAACTCTACTTCATAAGTTAGATTATGTGATGATGTAACTTTACGGAAGTCATAGTGATAGTGCAATTCACATAATTCTGTAGATGAAAAACAACACCAAGTTTGTCATGATGATCGAATATTTTCGCCGGTTCTATTCATGATCAACACCGGAATGAATCAGATACAGAATTACAACACTGTTTGAACATCATTAACGCAATCGTTGCATAGATCAATACACACTTACAGGACAACTGTCAAAGAAAATTCAGCACAAGAATAATACTGAAGACCAAATATAAGTATACAGTGAATAAAGTAAATTTAAGGATGAGAAAAAGAAAATCGAGTAAGATAAGAAATAATTACCATGGTAAAATTAAATTTACAACTGTCTCTTTCTGAGTGCATAAGTCAGGTTGAGTACGCTTTATTAAAATGGCCTCATACACACTCAGGTGCACCTTACTTCTGCACCTTCGAAGAATCTGAAAGCAGGATCTGGCAGGCTTCGTTGGGACACAATCGATCAGATGTCTTGTAATAGCACTCTGTGCCTTAAAGTTACGGCGGGAATCTCCATTTAATAGCCAGCGTGGGTCATGCTCTGCTATTCGTTGAGACAGCCGGCGCTCCGTCCTACCGATATACCGGCTACCGCAGGTACAGTTGAATTCGTAAATAATTTTTGATTCGGTATCAGGAGTCCGACTGTCCTTCAAATTGCAGTGCCACTGAGGTCTCGTGATGGGCATCACTCGAAGCTGCACCGTTGAGTAAACCGAGGAGACATCGTGGCGGAGCTTACGAGCAATCCGATCGTGAAAAGTATCTCCTTTGAAGGGAATACGTAAAATGGTTAACCTTTTTCTGAGGCCTGAACAGGGGATCAGCTTTGTACCAGTTGGAGTGTCTTTCAATGAATTCACGCGGATATCCATTGCTGATCAGAGTGCGTACTAAAAGCTCATGCTCATCTGGTAAGGTGTTAGGGGAGCAAATCTTGTTTGCCCTTGTGAACAAAGTCTTGACCAGTGCTACCTTGCGACAGATAGGCACAAAACTCTTGAAGTGAGTATATATCCCGGACCAAGTTGGCTTTCGGTATACAGACAGGGACGTACCGCCAACATCACGTTTCACATGTACATCGAGGAATGCGAGGCAATTGTCCTTCTCTAACTCACATGTGAGGCTCAAATTGGGATGCATGGAGTTCAATCTTTGAAAAACTCGATCAACTGAATTTCGGTCAGGTCCAACAACGAAAATATCGTCCACATAGCGCATGTAAGAGGACAGCGTTTTGTCGATGACTCTGGAAATCTGTATTTCCAGATAGCCGAGGAATATATTGGCTAAAGTGGGTCCCAAAGGACTCCCCATAGCAATGCCGTCAATCTGATTGATGTACTTTCCATTAAACAAAAACTGTACTCCCTTAGTAAAAAGCACCAATAAACGTTTGAGAACAGGAAAAGGGACTGACACCGGTACACCACGCTTGAGAATGATTTCTTCGATCATGTCAATGGTGTCGTCTATAGGGACATTGGTGAAAAGTGACGATATATCGAAGGAAGCCATGACTTTGCCTCTGAGGGAAAATTCCTTCATGCTGTCAGCAAATTGGAAGGAGTCTTTACTGAGCTGACTTACAAGAACGTGAAGCCCCATGGTTCAAAGATTCCACGCCTTTACGGTCTGCCGAAGATCCATAAGGACGACGTTCCACTTCGACCTATCCTCAGTATGTGTGATTCAGCTCAACATTCGTTGGCCAAGTGGCTGGTTACGGTTTTGAAACCGATAGAGCAGTCAGTCAGCAGGTATTGTGTGAAAGACTTATTCTACATCACCTGTGACAGGAAGGCATCTCCTTCTCTTCGACGGTGGGGGAAGACCTAGGCTGTAGTGTCGATATGGTAATGATAAATTTTTATCCAGCCAACAGCGCTTATCCTCCCAAAGTGAAAGACCTCGCTTCCTAAATGATTTTGTGCTAACTATGTGATTTTTTGAATTTATAATTGTCATGTCTTCAGTTGTATCATTCTCACTATAATAGACTCTTTTCACTGGAGAGCTATCACTTTTCACTTTTCTGGAGCTTATGGGAAATCGGCAGTGTCATCATGAATAGCTGCAGGATACTCTAAATCTAAATCAAAAATGTAGCCGATTTCACCATCATCATCTATATTTTGAACATTTTCTTCATTTAAAAAATTATCTAATTCCCTTTCATTCAACCATTTGAAATTTGAGTGGGGTAGATTTCTACTGAGTGAAGAACCGTAAAGGTTATTAACATCTAAGTAGGTCAAATGTCGACTTTCATGTGTATTATTTCCTAATTCTTCAATGCGTGCACGGGCTCGGTGAATGTTGGTGAAAGTCATACCCCCTCTAATTCCTCGTTCAAATAGATTGTACATATTTTCATCTTGTATGTAGTGTGGGGGATCATTGGAAGAGAAATTTAGTGCTGAGGTAAAGCTAAGATGTGGGAGACTGACAAAATGTACAGGGTCGACTTCATCCTCACGTTGACTCAATGCTCTAAACACTTCAAATATGTGTGCCAACAATAAAACATCTAACTTCAGATATGCCAGCATGTAATCACCAAATGTGCTACAATTAAATTCAATCCATGCCTTGTTAGCGTGTTCATATTCACTATCGGAACAGTGCTCACGAGTAAGATTATTATAGAATTCAAATTGTGGTGGTAGACAGTCTTCCGTCAACGTGTTTAAGTTTTTGAAGTATGAATATGGAAACACTCCCTTCTGATATAAAACATTATCACTTAATTGTGGAAATTCTACCCTTAATGTCTCTACATGCTCATACGTTTGCAAGCCCTTGGCTAATTCACTCAAGGATGCACTTGGAAATTGATATGAGTCTAAGAATTTTAGTTTAAAGTATACTGTCTTCCCTTTGTATTCATTTACAGGGACACTGGCGGATAAAGTTATATATTTTTCAGCAGTTGCTGCTACAACATCTAATTTCCAAGATTTCATTCTTCCAATCGCTTTATAGCAAACGATGTGAATATCATAATTTTTAAAATTGTGGAAAAATATGGGGAGCTCCCGTCTGCTAAGTCTTAACCGGAGATTGCATTTCCTACATAATGTTTGCCTATATCGTCCGGTGATATGATCATGATCACGAACTTTTATGACTTCATCGCTGAATTTCGATTTACATTTGTTGCAACATTCTGCATTCTCATGGCGTGCTTTTTCATCCCCTGACAGTGACATTGGCTGTCTAGTTGTTGCACATTGGTTGTCATATAAGTCTTGAGCTACAGTTTCTAAGTGGTGTAAGAAACCAATAATGCAATTTTCTCCCTCAAAGAGGTAATACTTGTTTTCAAATTTTGATTGAAGGGCATTATGCCAGACATGATAAGCTCCAATGGCCGCAGGTTTATGTATTTTATTATCAATGTATCACTCTATATCTGCATAAATTACTTAAGGAGGACTTAGTTGATATTCCATGCTACTTGTTAGTACTTTTAGATCCGATGGCATTTTTTCTATTTGTGCTTTTCCTCGAATACAAAACTGGAAGTGTCGTTCTAGTGTTGTTTTATATGTGAATGACTGAGTGCATCTTTCGCAGAAGTATTTATGTCTTTTTAAAGTTCTCCTATACAATCTTGACAGCTTTGGAATTCCACAATAGTGTGCTGCTCCATTGTTTAGAATTAGCAAAATATTAACCATTTGCCTACCAGTAAAGTTACTATTGTAACGAACACCTTTGAGTCCATTTTCATAAAAGTGAATGTTAATTTTAATATCATTATTTTTCTCAAATTTTGGAATATCTTTGATTGATACTGGTGTGGAAATGCCTTCCATATTTAGCTCAGATGTCCACTTACTATATGATTTTACTTCATTCCTTGAATGAGGTACTTCATTATAATGCAATATTGATAAAACTGCATATAGAAAGCAATCATTTGCATTTGAATTAACATTAATGACAGCTTTAGAGTTTTTAACTTCTTTGGTAGAGGAAATGATTGTCCACCTGACAGTATTGGACTTGTTATTACATTGAACTCTATATTTTGCACATCATCTATAATCCAATTGCTACCCTTTTTTGTGAAGGCTTCAATATTATTTATTAGACTATTTAGATGATCCTGAAACCAAGCATCATAGTCATAAATATAGTTTGAGGATGATGAGGTAAAGTGTGCGAGAAAAGTTTCTTCTTCCTGAGGATTAGAACGGACATAACGAATTTGTGCAATCAGACGACCGCGCAATTGATAGCTCCTTAGTAAGTCAGACACTAAATTCCCTAACATGGAACGCATGCTTTCTAAGAATGATGTTATGTCCACAGTAGGTGTTGTTGGCGTGATATCATACACACGTGCATGGCCATTGAGTGCGCTTTCGCTGAGACTAACAGTTCCATAGTTATGATGCATATTCATCTCACTATTTGTGTTATGTACATTCATATGCTGTTGAAATCTACTTATAGAGTTATACGTTTTGCCACACCGAGAGCAGTATTGCATAAAGTTTTGTATGTTAGTTGAAGCGCTGGTTGTTGGCTTAGAAGTAGATCTATTTTGATTATTTGAATTTGACTCTGTTATGCTATCATTCGGTTTATTATTGCATACAAGTTTATGCCTCTTAAGATTATCCATCCTATTCGTCTTATATGGACACTTGCTACATTGATACGTTTTTCCTAAGTTACAAAATTTTTCATGTCGTTGCAAATTGCCAATGAGAGTGAACACTTTTCCACACTTGGTACAGACAACCATGATTATTGATGAGGATTGAAATTACTAAGCCCTTATATACATCTACCATCTAATGACGTCAGCGTCATCACCAGCCAATACCGTATGTTCCGATCTGTTGTAAAGAGAAAACACATAAATTTTCAGTAATTAATTTTTCAAAGAAAAAAAGTCAAAGCTTAACACATTTCACAATACCATTGTGGTACAACTTCAAGTGGCTGCAGCTTTCACTGCAGCCACCCAAGTCGTCCATCCTCGTTAGACGCACCTTTCTAATGGCATTGTCTCTGCACTCGATGTGCACCAATGTTTCTTTGTCGTGCCTCTGAATGTTGGTCACTTGCGAGGCCAACAAGAGGTTTGATTGAGTTATATTTTGTAAGGACTCAACCAAACCTCTGTTGTCCTCTATTAGCTGAGCCTCACGAGCCTCGGACTCCCTCAGACGCTCTTGGCAACGGCGTAGTTTGGAGTAAATGTCTTCCTCCGTCGTTGCGTCGAGGTCGACATCATACTCTCGCACTGGGAGAGGGGCCTTGGAAACTGTAGCAGGAGCTGCGGTGGGGATAGGAGGTGTCGCGGAGGAAGGAGCTGCGGCTGGGATCGGAGGTGACGGAGAGGAAGGAGCTGCGGGCGTTGGAGGGGGTGGGATCGGAGGTGCCGGACAAGAAGGAACTGCGGGCGATAGAGGACGCACAGGGGATGGAGGAGCAAGCGTCATCATCGGGGACAGCGGCAGGCGGACGCTCCAGCTGGGGGATGCCCGGATGTGGCTGAAGGACACCTCTTCCTGTGAGGCACACATGACGGACTCCTGTAAACAAAGGAAACAATTGTTTATTAGGATAATTGTCAACAAAGTAAGTTTCAAAATGTTTTAATAGAAAATTCTACACTGAAGCAATTAACCAAGCTTCATACTTACATTAGTAACAGATTCATCGTCATCATCGGATGACGATGTTGGAGAATCGTTGGATGAGGATGATATTGCAGAATCCTCGGATGAGGATGATTCGCGTATGGAGTAGGGCCTCTCCTCATTGTCCTCAATGGACGTGGTTGTCGCTGGCGTGCTTAAAAAGCTCCTATGCTTTTTAAGGGATAGAGATCGCACAGCCTGCAGCGGAAAAATGTGACAATATGTTTATATAAAGAGATAGACATAGACAGGTTTTCAAGGTGTCGTTGTTGTCTGTTATCTGAGCGTAGACCACAGCAATCACACTTACGGGGCTAGAAGCGAGTTTTTTTTTGTCCTGGGGAATTCCCTCGAGGCAGCTTCGGGCATGCGGGGATTGATTGAACACTTGGAAACAGCTAAAAAAGAGATTCATATTTGATTTCTCCTTAGAAACTATTCAGCAAATTAATTTGTTACCTTTCGCAAGTTTTCCGCCACATTTCCATCTTCAAACCCGACTGTCATCGATTGAGGTGGTTCAGTCTAAAATGTTTTAACAACATTGATTTAATTATGCATATGAATAATAACCCAAGTAAAAAATTCTCACATCTTTAACGATGAGTTTTTTCTGCACCAACACCTTTGTCTTCTTCGGTGAGGGCATCACCAAATCCTGAAATGTGTAAACGACATATGCTTATATTGACTTAATGAAGTAGCATTTTATCTATTCCCAGTGGATCAGTTATTCGTTGAAGCTAGGATTGACATCACTTACCTCAAAATCGCTGAAAGTCTCGTCGACAAATTCTCGGGACTTAGGGGCTTTCTTGGGAGCGCGAGACTTAGGGGCTTTCTTGGGAGGCTGTTGAGGTTCGTCCACCTGGGACAAAACACCTTCCACCGGCCTGTCCTTCGAAAAGAGGGGTTGCAACTTCTTTTTTTCATTACTAGAAGTCAAATTGATCCCTTTCCGTCCATTCTCAAAAGCACAGGGGGTATGACGAACAATGAAAACCTTTGCCGAATCGGTGTTAGCCTTCATATCACTCCTTTCATACGTCCTACAGGAAAGGCAGTAGATGTAGGAGCAGTCTTCTCTGAAGGTGCACTCCTTGTGCCCGCTTTTGTTGGCATGTCGAACGGGCAGTTGACATGTCTCACAAAAATGGAAGACGAGACGTTGTCGTGCGATACTCTCATGTCGAACCATTTCTGTAGAGGATAAAAAACTTTTATTATAATTTAATCCCTTATTAAATAAGAAATCATTTATGTACCACCTTCAAAGCTTTATTAAGTACTAGATTAATATTAGACAAATCTTGAGAAGAAATAAATTTATGGATGAAATAGAAACTGAGATTCGAAAGTTTAATTTCATTTCAAAGGGTTTGTTTATAAAAAGACATAAAATTTGGAAACAGCTGATTAATCATTATTTAATTACGAAATAATAATAGAATGAAAATGAGATTTCGAAAATTTCAACCATTAAAAAATTAGTTTAATTAAACAAGTTTGAACTTTATGGAAGCAGCTGATTTATATTTCTTTTAAATTGAAATAAACATAATAGAACGAAAGTAAAATTTTCGAAAATTTCAACCGTTAATCAATTCGTTTGATTAAACAAATTTGAATTCATACATCACCTATCAGATGACATTGAATTTTTATTTAAATATCTTTTTATTTAGAATGGATGTGTAAAAATACGAATGTCAATTGCACTTTTACTCAGACTTATACAGTCATGTCTCTTCTGGATGACTTAATATAGGAAGAAAATAAAAAAACATGGTTAACAATATAACATAAAGTGTTCCTATCCTAAAAACCCAAGCTTCTATATTTAAAGCTATTTGGTTATAAAAACTTAATAATGTTCCTACTCCCGAATATCCTATAAAGTAGCACAACATGACAATGAAACTCACTTCAGAATTGCAATAAGAACCGGAGAACGGAGGAACGAAGAACGACGTCTGCTATGGACACTGAATTATTTGAAAATGAGTGAAAATTCGTTGTGTGCAACTTCTTTATATATGAAATTGACAAAGCAACTATGAACAAAGACCTTATGAAATCACATCCTGGAATTTGTACGGTTAAACAAAATTGATAACTCAAACAAGAATTGGAACAGCTGGTTTATTTTTAACCTTAGAAATGGAAGTGCCATCATATGTGTTGAAAGATTTCTACATGTAAACAGTAGAGTGAATTCAAAGTAATATGAACTGATGGACTGATGTATTATTTGATATATATGTTAGTATTAATAGTCATATAATGATTCATATTTGAAGATATAAAACGTGTGATTTGAATAGAACATTAAATTTGAATTAAGCGCTAAATTTCGAAAATTCAAATTTCGCGCCAAAATGTGAATAATCAAATTTAAAGATTTTTTTTCGAAAATTTGAATTTCGCGCCAAAATTCAAATAATCAAACTAAAATACTAGGGTTAGGGTTAAGGGTTAGGGTTAGGGTTAAGGTTAGGGTTAGGGTTAGGGTTAGGGTTAAGGTTAGGGTTAAGGTTAGGGTTAAGGTTAGGGTTAGGGTTAGGGTTAGGGAAGCAAGAAGAGTATCTATGGCACCCGGAACCGATGGGTAAATAAATTTTCAAGTGCGTGAAGCGCACTCGAAAATTTATTTACCCTATAATCCGAAAAATTTCGAGGGCGCGAAGCGCCCGAGAAATTTCTAGGCCCCCCCGCCGTGTATGAAGTGTATGAAGGTCAAGGTCAGGTCTAAGGTCAAGGTCAAGTGTAGAGGTTTGTATATTATGGTCATTTTTAGATGTAAAACTTTAACTTTGAAAATTTGTAAACTTAGTCATTTTTGTAAAAAAACTTGGAATTTTTCAAGTTGCATACAGATGCATACAACTAGGATGTTTTCATCAAATAGGTACATACAGTATATCATTCGAATGCTCTTTTCATGCTGATTCTAATGGTGTATTGTATGACACATGTATGACATGTAACTAGAGAGCTACATGTCTTTAAAGAATGGGCTAAAAACTTGAAATTAAAAATGTGAATTTAAAAATCTAACATTTGTCTGCTTGCATACAGTTGCATACAACTAGGATTTTCCCATCGAATAGGTACATACCTTATATCATTCGAAAGGTCTTTTCATTCTCATTCTTATGGTGTCGTGTATGACACATGTATGATATCATCCTGGACTGCTACAAGCATTTTAAAATTAACAACATAATTGTTTCTTTAAAAGTTATATGTTCCTATTTATTTCAAGTTGAAGTCTTCATATTTGATATTTTGTTTCAATTCAGTTATTGAACATCATTAATTATAGATAGTTATTCCCCTTTCCCATTCAGACCTTAATTAAAGACCGATTTGTGAAATGATAAAACAAGTCTGTTCATATATACAAATGAATATTAAATGAAGAGATTAAGAAAAAACACACTAAATGTCATCAAGGTAAGGAAAGGGTACAAGTTTTTTCAAGTCCACTTGCACATGGATCCTGGTCTTTTTGGGCGCACAGGGACAGCGACGTAGTGTGTCAAGGTCGATGACCGAAAATTCGAGAGCGGTTGTGAGGTTCCGCTCGTTCGGCTCCATTCGCATGAAGACCCGTTTGGTGTGGTACTTTTTCGGGGCGTTCTTCACTTTGACCGTGACCCTTCCATAAAGTGGCGTTCGCATGGACTTCTTATTCATGTGACGCATCGTCTCGATTGATACGTCACTATCCTCACCATCATCACTCGAGTAGTCGGGCGATGCAGGGGCTTGGGTGAACACCACCGGCTCGTTTGGTGTTGTCGATCGCTCCATCGGAGATTGGGGAGGTGTATTGGTACGTTCCACTGGCGAAGTGGTACGATCAGCAATACCGTTCTCAACTGCGGCTTTCTGTTTGCGATCCATTATGACTTGTAGATTTAAAATAATTGTAACTTGTAAACGTGAGGATTAGAACCTTTGATAATAATTGGTACAAACCTCGGACTTATATACTTTTTAAACAAAGGAAATCCTAACAGCCAATCAGAGAGGTACCGAACTTCCCTAAAGAATATATAACTATATAAAGGATGTCATTGTTCCAAACTGTTAAGTACTTATCCTCAACGTTCCATAACAAGAAGCATGTCCTCAAAACCTCTATTCTATTTTCAAAATGACAGCCAAGTCATTATGGGAGGTCAGTTGGACATGACCATGCATCTCTGTTGCGGCTGCAAAGTGGCCCTGTGGAAAACCTTGACTGTGTCAGCACTTCAAAGGCGGAGTGGACTACCGGTGAAGTGTCCGGTACACGAGTGTGACCATGAATTTAGCAACAATCAGACATTTCATGAATGGTGTGATGACTTCCTGAAGATCATGGAGTCGCCTGAGGGACGTGATCTGTACCCATCATTTATTTTTAATGCATAAATTAAACTTACATTGTAAATCTCTTGTCTTTTTCATTTTAAACATAGTTCTGGAATTGGTTTTCTTATTGGGGAGCAACTAAATCATAACTGCACAGTTAAGTTTCACATCTAAATAGTGCTACATTTAAAATAATTGTCACAATAGTCGCAATTGAGCAAACCCATTCAAAATCAAACAACGGACGTCTATCGGTACGTACCCAAGTACTCAGAACCAAACCACACAAGTTCGATCATAGACGTTCCGAAACACAGTGTACTCAACCGATTGTACCAAACACATGTACCTATCCAGTAAAACAGATCTCATACTTGTTCCTATTCATAACACTGAATTATACATGTACCTATCCATGTTCCTATTGATAACACTGAATTATACATGTACCTATCCATGTACCTATTGATAACACTAAATTTTACATGTACCTATCCATGTACCTATCCCTCGCAAGTAGGGCACAGTTTTCACTACTCTTGAAGAGTTCAGAAAAGGTTTCATAGAATAGTGTGTGGCGAAAACTGTGATGCTCATGAACTGGAACCGCTACCAAGCAGACGTAAAGCTTTAGACAAAGTTATTTCGTCAAGCAGCTTCGAATGACCAGCATATTTTGAACTCGATCGTACCCCCAATATCACAAAGTGGTAGAATCATAATCCCAGTTGCGAGAAGTGAAAGAAGACTACGTTCATTCATCATAAAGACTTCTAAATTGGTAAATGATCGGCACACGCGTCCAAATCTCTGATGTATTTTCTTCCATTCTGTTGTCGCTACTGAATACCTTGCACGCTAGCTAATCTCGAGAATTTTATCACTATCTTCTTCACCAATTCTTTGCATGATTTCCAGTTCGATGAAATATATGCGCTTATCATTATCATTATAAACAGATTTAATAAATAGTATAGCTGCGCAGTGACTATTGAGTACATGGTCAAACATACACGTATTTAGAATGCGAAATTGGAATGAATTCATTTTTAGATAAATGTCGGCTGTCGCAGGCATTTTAGGGTGAGAAGGCTGCGAAAATATGAAGTATATAAAAATTCAGTATCCACAAATACAACAAACTATGTTGGCTTACAGCAAATACAATATATGCGAACTTTCAATGCGCGGTGTTGTCAACCACAAAATGAAATAGATATTAACCACAAGTATTTCTTATTTGAAATATTCTGTGAATTGAGTGGGGATTTTGTTGAAAAATCAGAGCTTCATGCTCTTATCATGTAGTTCTCCCAAGATTCAAATCTAAAAATTTACCTTTGTGACTTGATTTGCATATATGCAGCATTGAATAAAAACATAAACTGAAACCTTGACCTCCGCTTCCAAATGAAAACTGATTGACAGTAATTTGTCCAGAATTCTTCCAGTGCTGTAATTTATTAATTGCACTTGATTTTCATTGATGTTAGGTGACAGAAATACCGATTTTATTTTTTTTAAATGGCTGGTATAATTTTCAGATTTTATCAAAAACTAGCCAAACTTTTAAAACATTGGGGACGGCACCGAAGGTCATCCAAGGCCAAGGTTAAACCCAAAGTCCAACCTTGTTCGAAACGTTGAAATAAATGGCGATCACAGCGTGGAAGAGGTGGAAGAAAACGAGGCCGTCGTTCACAGTGATCACAGAAATTGGATGAGTGATCATGAACAAAAAGTCGATCATACACGAGATGAAATAATAAATGCATGGACCAGATCGCAAGTGTGCTCCTTGACGTAGCCTATATTTTGCAGACGAATCTCCTCCTCTTTAAACCAACACATCCTTTGAATCCAATGGTGCAGAGATAGTGCACGAGACGCATGACAGGCCAACATAGATAGCGAACGACAGTCGAGCACAATTCTACCCGACGTGCTTGCTGTACAATCGCCTGCTAGCGACGCAAGTGATCGAAAGAATAGAACAGTTGAAGAGTCCCTGTAGGTCACTTGAAGGATTTCCATTGACGCATCACAATTTTTTAAGAACACTCTCTTTTGTTCTGTTGAAGTGTTTGAATGAGTTTGATGGAAATTTAACTCATGTTTGGAGTTTTCCAGGAATCTACCTCAAAAACTATCAGCTGCTGTTGATGTTTATTGAAAATCTGGGACCAACAGAAGAAGGTCCAGACTAGGCATATGTTATGCGCCAAGCTTTCACGACACTCCTCGCATCTTCCAGGCTTACACGGTAGCTGCATGCGTCAAGAGTGGACTACGGCCTTACCAACTGGCTATTTCATACTTGCGATTTAGCTCAGGTCTGAGTTTCAATCATTTGCGTTTTGATGATTCTAGCTTCTACCGGAGTGTTGCAACGTTTCATTATCATTACGTGAAAGTCATTGATCGTTAGAGAATTATTGTAGTCATTTTTAGAATGGTCAGACAGCGCACTATTGTCGTTATTCATTCTGAGACTATATTCGTGTTCGCGATATTTAGTTTCGAATTGCCTACTGGTTTGACCAATACAGCTTTTGCTACAATATTTACAAACAAACGAATAGACAATGAATCTGTCGTCACAGGTGTAACTGTCAAGCAAATTTTCACAAATTTTGCAGTTTGAGTGTTTATTTCTCTGTTTTTCGCATTCGAGGCTTTTGTACAAGTATTTCGCAGGCTTGTTAACAACTCTGATAGTCAGTGTTTTATTGCTGCCTTGCCTTGAGAAAGGGTCTGGACCCGAAACGTCGGCTGTGTACATATTTTTTATTCGTAATTATGTAGTGTCAGTAAAATTACTCGGGAGAGAAAACTGATATTTTTCACATCATTGATTCAAATAGATTTTTTCTTTTGTTTTCTGCTAATGTTTTTCTCTCTATTTTTCAGAACTAGATGTTTCACTGACATTTTGTAGTTTTGTATTTTATCCCAATGTAGAGTGGCAAATTCAATAACCTTTTGTATCCCATATTGTATGTCTATACTAGGGTACAGGCTGACGACGTCCAAAGAAACAAAGGTCTTATTTCTGACATTCAAATTGCTTTTCTTTAGATGGACTATAACTTCATCAGATTTTTTTACGTTACTCGTAACGAACTAAGTAATTGTGTCAACATCTAGCCAATATACCAATCCAATTTTTCAGTAGGCGTATTGTTAACCGCTGCTATCGGCATCAAAGGAAAAGCATCATTCTCGGCATCCTTGGGTTTGTGATCTTTTATCATAGACCGAATATAGGCTGGTTTGCCACTGGTCGTGATTAATGTTTCCATTTCAGATTCTTGCGAGCATATGATGCTTGCGAGAACGCCGTGATTAAATCTGGAAGATGTTTTGAATGTTTATTCTACCGGTTTCGGATAGGAGTGGAACAGCCGCTCTTTTCCTTCATCCTGAATGGAAAGATATACAAAAATATATAAAATTCAAATGGTACATGCATTAGAAAACGTTGTGCATGCATAGAATCATAGACACAGAAGAGATAGAATAACGCATAAATTCTTTAAGTCAATTAGCAGACATAGTGGTCACAGAGATATGAGATTTTGGGTCAAATATGGGTGACCGCTGTAAAGCGTGCTGCATATTTAAGCCAAAAGGATAGTCGGTCATCAATTGACTTATAAATTTCATTTCTTTTCTCTTTCGTTCATTTTCATTTTCTTCGATTCTATCCAATATGGAGACTTTCACGTTTTGTTCTTGATGACCATGTTCTAAACTACTTTATTTTCATCACTATCTCTGATGTCAAAGCGATGTCCAGTTTTATTCTCTCACTAAGAGACCTCCCTGTTTCCCCAATATATAAAAAAGAGCAATTTTCAAATAGAAGAGCGTATACAATGTTGGTAGTTCTGCATGTAGTGTTAGCTGCTTTGATAGTATGAGAAAGACCTGTGACTGGTGATATAATTGTTGTTACATTCGAAATCATTTTGCATGTTTCACAGCGCGCTGAGCCACAAGGTGTAACGCTTCCGGTCTGTCTAGCAGCTAAATTTCGTGGGACATCATATAATTTTGAAGAAACTAGAAATTCTTTAATCTTTGATGGCGGTTTCCACCAAAGTTCTACCTTAAGGTTGCTATCATCTAGAAAGTGCTTATTATTATCAAAAACTGATCTCATTTCACTGTAAGTTGATGGATGATATGGGACAATGAAAGGAATCATTTTTACACTATCGGCTTTTTGTTTATTTCGAAATAATGTCTGCTGATCCAAGGTCAAGGCTTTGTTGATCTGCTGTAGAACTCACCCACGGGGATAACCTCTTATAACTAGAGCTTGGCATAATTCCTGAAGATGTGATCGCACTTGAACTTCATCAGAACAAATATGTCAAATCCGTAAAGCCTGAAAAGAAGCGATGAGGATTTTATGAATTATTGGATGACAAGAATCAAAATGAAGAAACTGTCTGGTATCTGTTGGTTTGATGTACAAGTCCGTTTGTAACCTTGAACCATTTTTGATTACCTTTGTAACTAATAAGTGAACGCAATTATCGCTTTTCTCGAATGTGAATTTTATGGTTAGAAAATAATTATTCGCATAATTTTCAAAGTCTTGTGAAGTTTGAATCCATGAGTCCATCATCTATACTCGTATAGCGCCACCATACCAAAGGTTTTAATTGTGTATTTGACGCCATTTTGGTACCCATAGCAGTTCCTTGTATCTGGGTATAAAAACTCATAAAATTGAAAAGTATTCATTGTATGTAAAAACCAAATTTGCCAGCTTCACTTAAGTATCAGAGCTGTGATATGAATTCCCTCTCGTATTTACTGCTTCACGCATTGTTCTTGGTCCATCACTATGAGGAATTGAATTGACGTCAGCCGTCACAAGGATGAAATCAGATGGAAGCTCATTTTTCAGACTTTCTAACTTCCTGATGAAATCCGTTGTATCTCTGATGTATGAGGTTGCATTCTAAGCCAAGGGTTTAATTTCCGAATCGATGTAGGCGCTTATATTCTCTGTCACACTGGAGCATGAAGAAACAATTGGTCGGCCAGGACAAGGAGAAATATTCTTATGAATTTTTTGGTAAAAGATAGAAAATGAAAGTTCTTGGAGTCATTGGAGGTTTTATTCATTCCATAGTTTGGATTGATAGTTTACCATGATGGACTAGCCTGTCCAATTCCATTATCACTTTCTCTTTAAATATTATTGTTTGAGCAACAGATTCTTGTTTGTATGTTGTATTATCTTGCAATTGACGATAGGCCTCGTTGCAATAGTCGTCTTTCTTCCAAATGACTATCGCGCGTCCTTTGTCAGCAGGTTTTAAAACGATGTCCGGATTGCTTCGAAGAGATTTCAAAATCTTGAATTCTTCATAATTTAGATTACTCGTAGCTTAGCTCTTGTGACCTTTATAGTTTGAATATTGTTCTTGATTGATTCAACAAATGACCTCGTTGCATGACTTTGATTATGATTCAATAATGAGCTACAGAATGATGCCGTGCTTCATAACGGCTAGACTCTTTATGTTTGATGGCAAAACCAAGTCCCTTGTTCAACAGTTTTTCTTCTCTTGTCAGTTCATTTGATGTCAGAGATATAACAGTTTTATTCAAATCTTCATCGCTGATCTCAGGACGAATTCTTGGAGGAGGTCTACCACGCACAATACGTCGATTTCGCGGTCTCATAATACTTTCAAAGGTAAAAGTAATTTCATTGATGAATAAATGACGTCACAATAATGACAATTTGTTAAATTACAAAGTTTACTGAAATCAAATGTTCAGATGGCATCACAGTCCTGTGTTTATGATTTGGTATCGCATGAATCAATGCATCATAGTGCCTTCTCAGTTATATCACCATTTGAAATTGAAGTGACAATATTTTTTTCTCCACTTTTTATTCAATTTTTCAGCATTTGGTGCTTCTGCGATTTTATAAGGCAAGTACAAGGATGCCGAGAATGATGCTTTTCCTTTGATGCCGATAGCAGCGGTTAACAATACGCCTACTGAAAAATTGGATTGGTATATTGGCTAGATGTTGACACAATTACTTAGTTCGTTACGAGTAACGTAAAAAAATCTGATGAAGTTATAGGTCATCTAAAGAAAAGCGATTTGAATGTCAGAAATAAGACCTTTGTTTCTTTGGACGTCGTCAGCCTGTACCCTAGTATAGACATACAATATGGGATACAAAAGGTTATTGAATTTGCCACTCTACATTGGGATAAAATACAAAACTACAAAATGTCAGTGAAACATCTAGTTCTGAAAAATAGAGAGAAAAACATTAGCAGAAAACAAAAGAAAAAATCTATTTGAATCAATGATGTGAAAAATATCAGTTTCCTCTCCCGAGTAATTTTACTGACAATACATAATTACGAATAAAAAATATGTACACAGCAGACGTTTCGGGTCCAGACCCTTTCTCAAGGCAAGGCAGCAATAAAACACTGACTATCAAAGTTGTTAACAAGCCTGCGAAATACTTGTACAAAAGCCTCGAATGCGAAAAACAGAGAAATAAGCACTCAAACTGCAAAATTTGTGAAAATTTGCTTGACAGTTACACCTGTGACGACAGATTCATTGTCTATTCGTTTGTTTGTAAATATTGTAGCAAAAGCTGTATTGGTCAAACCAGTAGGCAATTCGAAACTAAATATCGCGAACACGAATATAGTCTCAGAATGAATAACGACAATAGTGCGCTGTCTGACCATTCTAAAAATGACTACAATAATTCTCTAACGATCAATGACTTTCACGTAATGATAATGAAACGTTGCAACACTCCGGTAGAAGCTAGAATCATCAAAACGCAAATGATTGAAACTCAAACCTGAGCTAAATCGCAAGTATGAAATAGCCAGTTGGTAAGGCCGTAGTCCACTCTTGACGCATGCAGCTACCGTGTAAGCCTGGAAGATAATAATAATAATAATCTTTATTTCTTGACTCACAATACAAAAGTAATTCGGTGAGTGCAATTACAAAAACACAGAAGCGCGTTGCAGGCGTATGGTCACAAGAAGTCGTTGGATTGATGCAGGGGAAACACACTGCACACTGCCATACACTGCCAAGCGAGTTGATCAAAACGTTGTGTGATGAGATAAAGGTCAGCAGACGGCAAGCGATGTATCTACTAGGTACAGGGCGAGCGAAGGATTGATAAGCAGTTCCAACGATGATTGATGACTAAGCAACTATTATGTCTGATCATGACTTGAGAAATGGAAAATGCGAGAAAGCACTTAATGTAAATGAATAAAGTAAATCCATGGTAAAATATCTGTAGAATAGCAAGAAGCTGAGGTTCGTAATCGATAATACAAGGTGGGTCCTGAGGTTGAGGCGGAGAAACTAACACGATGGCGGTTAGGTATAGTTAGCAGAAGCAACAACGCTGAAAGCAAGCCGCAAACAGGAGCTGCGCGGCAAGACGACCGCACAACAGCCTGCCTAAGTGGCGAATGAATTACCACTGAAATGCGAGGAGTCTCGTGAAAGCTTGGCGCATAACATATGCCTAGTCTGGACCTTCTTCTGTTGGTCCCAGATTTTCAATAAACATCAACAGCAGCTGATAGTTTTTGAGGTAGATTCCTGGAAAACTCCAAACATGAGTTAAATTTCCATCAAACTCATTCAAACACTTCAACAGAACAAAAGAGAGTGTTCTTAAAAAATTGTGATGCGTCAATGGAAATCCTTCAAGTGACCTACAGGGACTCTTCAACTGTTCTATTCTTTCGATCACTTGCGTCGCTAGCAGGCGATTGTACAGCAAGCACGTCGGGTAGAATTGTGCTCGACTGTCGTTCGCTATCTATGTTGGCCTATCATGCGTCTCGTGCACTATCTCTGCACCATTGGATTCAAAGGATGTGTTGGTTTAAAGAGGAGGAGATTCGTCTGCAAAATATAGGCTACGTCAAGGAGCACACTTGCGATCTGGTCAATGCATTTATTATTTCATCTCGTGTATGATCGACTTTTTGTTCATGATCACTCATCCAATTTCTGTGATCACTGTGAACGACGGCCTCGCTTTCTTCGACCTCTTCCACGCTGTGATCGCCATTTATTTCAACGTTTCGAACAAGGTTGGACTTTGGGTTTAACCTTGGCCTTGGATGACCTTGGGTGCCGTACCCAATGTTCTAAAGACTTGGCATCTTCTGAATTCATTCATTAATTGCAACTTGCCTATCGAGTGAAGATTGTCACACTCCCGTCGCCATTTTTAGCATGCTGTTAAAACCTTTTATATGAAAGATCGTTGTGAAATTGCTTGTTTGCTTTGTTTCCTTTTATCATCTGTGCATGCATCCTTGTACGAGTATATGGTCTTGAAGTGACTTCTTCACATTTTGCCATTTTTATAAATTCGTGATTACGTACTTAATTGCACATAAATATTATACCATCATTCTTCATTGATTATTTCCAGCAATTTGTGAATTACTTGTTATTTTGACTCAATACCCTTTCATCAATCTTACACTTTGAAGATTGTGTTGAATAGATTTTCGATGAACAACCCAGATATAAAGGACAATGACTTGTATCAAGAAAAGTAATTTCACTTGCAGAGCGGCCGATGAATCTCAGTCTTGATGTCGGAGATTCTGAGCTGCAAGAACAGGAAAACCGTTCCATCACGTGTTCGTCTGATGACAGAGATCTTCATGAGATTGAGTTGGAATTCAATCCTGGAGATGATCGGGTTCTCATCTCAAAGAAAAAAGGACAGAAATTCATTCAAGTATTCGAGTCCGGGTGGACGCGCTGGGAGACAAAGAGACATTTTCCTTTCACAATGCGCGGCATCACCGTCCACAGTCTTCCGTCTTCTGGTCAGAAGTTGACCGCTTCCTTGTTGGCTACTCCGCAATACAACGGCCGGAATGTGACGTGTACAGGAAAGTCGGTGAGTGCATAGATGTCTGGCCAAGATCTACTAGAGTTAGAGGCATCATCCTCGCATAGTACGAAATTTTGCGACCATTTAAGATGATGTCATCAATCATAGAACCAAATACACAATTTATCTTTTTTCATTATGTGTGACTTTTGTGTTGCGATACCACAGCTCCATGTCTCCTGAAATCTACTGAATTTAAGGTTTCACGATTGTTTCATTTCCGTAGTTAGTTTTATTATTATTCCATCAGTAATTTGAGTTCTGAGATCATCTAGGACAATCTTCCATCGCTTACTGTTTGTTTACTGTTTGTTTTACTCCGTGATTGCTTGCAACTGTCATTTTATATCAGCATTGATTGGATCTTCTTAATTATAAAGGAACAGTTATGTGCGTATACAATTCTTATACAATTCTTGAAAACCTTAAATCGGTGTATGCATGACAGCTATATGTGGATGTGTTACTTGTTGATGTGATAACAAGTTTTCGTCCTGAAAGATATTGTACTATTTTGTTGGAATGGTATGAGCACAGAATTAACTTCTGTGAGAATGAGTGCGAACCAAAGACAAGTTGTCGATTTCAGAGATATGTTCTCTTATCTCTTAAAACACGCGCCTTGTTAACTTGAACACTTAAAAATTGTGTTGATGCATAATCGAGTTCAATTTCTTCGATTTACAACCAGGTCATTGTCTACCATGATGAGTGGCGATCTTGAGGGTTAGAAAATATGATTTCCTAGAGGCTTCGTACACAAAACCTATCCCCCCCCCCAACCGTCAACGAACCACGCATACAAAGTCTTAGCAACCACTGAGTCTTGCTCAAGCTGTCAATATATACCAAGTAAGCGCTATCAAGGCCTACTGAAAGGTATTTTATTTTGTAATTTCACACAACTGTGTTCAGACCAAGGGAGCAGTAGTTTAGTAGGGCTAGCATTAAGAGATCGTTGAGAACAGCTGCACATTGTAGTCGGTAGACCGCAAAGCAGCCTAACTTTTGGTATTGCACCAGGGATGCGGAGTCGGAGTCCTATCATTTTTGCTGGAGTCGGAGTCCTATCAAATGATAGTACTCCGGACGCCGGCCTATAACTAGACCCGAAGTATAACAGAAACAAATGATTTATCCTCGTGCATAGCCGTCACTGTTTCGATGTCAACTTTTTCCCTCAAACAAAAGTACAGAGAAACTGCTGCATGCAAAGCTTGTAATAGTTGAGGGAATGAACCGTGATAGTGAAATAAGGATTGTCTTTTCACTCGGTGATTTAATAGAGAAGACAAGCCTTCCTAGCCTCGATCTCACCTACGCACCAAAGGTCACATCAGAGACAAAAATGAAATACTAGTTTGTTTGAGAACATTACCTCTTAACCTGACATCAGCGATCGTGTGTGATGTCTCCTCCAAAGCGAAAATGTGCTTATTTTTTTTTGAAGTAGTATGGGGGATTTTCCTGCCTGGTAGAGACTGGAGAAAAACCGTGTGAAGCACTCATTAGTAAGATGGGAAGAGCCGAGTCGCATGTATCCAACTTAAAGCGACATTTGATAAACTTCCATCGAAAATGATTAATAATTGATACAGCAATAATCACTAAAGATAGGTTCAGGTAAGCTTATAATGATCTATGACATAGATTACCAGTACTTGCCACCCGGAGTCGGAGTCGGAGTCCTATCAACCCCCAGAGTCGGAGTCCTATCAAAATGATAGGACTCTGCATCCCTGTATTGCACTATCAGTTGGCGTCAACAATGCACTTCTAAGAACGGGAAACAGGTCTTGTGAGACATCGTCAGTTTCGTAAAGGAGGAAGATCTTATTCCTCCTTGAGGTTATATAAGACAAAACCTCTCATTCGAACGGGTTGGGCACAATTACTGCAGATTAGGTAGACCTGGGTGCAGGAGGATGCGGTTTATGAGTACAGTCATTCAAAACCGCGGACGTTGGTCGGCGGAGACCTGGCAGATATCATTTCATCAATTGTTGATGAAGTGCATGAGCTAAACTGGCCGCACAAACCGCCATCAAAAGAGCGGAACGTTATTGATGTGGGCGAAGTTGTGCGCATCTCCAAACTGGAATGCAACTTCAAATACCGAATTGGAAGGAGGAGATTTGCACTATGGCGGCATGAAGACGCATGACGATGAGGACACATTCATTGTGGAGCAAGTGGTTCAGCAAAGAACGGTGAAGAGTGGGTGCTGTCGATATGTTTGTGCCATCGGGCGTCGATCAACAGGTAGACATGCTGGCGTGTTCTTCATCAAATTATCCAACGCCGGTAAGCAAAGTACCTGAATGGTCCCATGCGAATCACTCTACCTCAACTTAAATCGCTATTCTTGCTACTTCTAGGATTCGCAGCCCGGGCAGTCCACTGAATTTGCTTCCTGAATTATCCATTTTCAGGCTTAACCCTGACTGTGAGAAGTAGCCCGGATTAGTTAGCGCAGTGGAATTTTAGTGGAAAATCCCAGAAAGAACAATTTCTCATTCGCCCACTGAAAGGAGAAAGTCATCAAATATGCTGACGTACATTGGATGAGCTGTCAGATCTGTGGCTGTCGGTCGCATTGCACTGATGACATATGATATATCCGCAGACAAATGATATTGCCCGCGGCTAGATTTCGCGACGCTGGTTCCCAGAAAAACACATGTTTCACAACGGGCTCAAAGAGTGCAAATTATAATGATGTAACCTAAATGTTAATCAAGCAACTGATAGAACTTGAAAGTAGCGGAAAATGTGGGACCAGCCTCAACGACGATCTCCTTTCCTTCGATATTGCATTCAATATGACGTCATAGACTTTAAATACACAGTCGCTGAAAGTGACCCACACGTGAAATCGTGCGATCTCGAAATTATGTCATTTCATGGACAGTTTAAACAATTAACTATGGATCAAGAACCAACTCGTCAATGGAAGCACTATCGCAAAAACAGGCTGGGAGTAATAAAGCCTGGAACCAAAATTTAACGATGACCCGAAGCTCCACCAAGTGACTGCACAATGTCCACACAAACTCATGACTAGAAACTGCTTATTCATCACGATGAAACAGCTAGGGAGGTCTCACAACGTTTTTACGTCTTATTGCTACTGACAGTCTTGCTGTTAATATCATGGCCAAAAGTAGAGATGTCCACCAACTACAGCCGAATCAGATGATTCTATCAGTGAAATCATTATGTCCAGGTCAAGGGCGAGATCCAAGACAATGTATAGAAAGAAATGTTATCAAGAATCGAAGAAGGTAAGTCGATAGCAATACTTAAAATGACTTAATAGGAAGCTTAAAAGATCGGGCTTCTGGGCCAGATTGTTTTTGAAGCGGGCTAGCCTGGGCTTGAATTTTATTCGGGCTGCGAACCTTAGCTACTTCCTCTTTCAAACGGAGATGAGGATTCGGTTGACTCCACAAAAGGCGCCGTTTGCATTGAGCCCAGATGATACATCAACAGACCACAAAGTCAAGGGTTCTCGAGGTGCGGATCTGGAATTGAATTTACCATTAATCAGCGGACTTGCTCGCAATCTGGTTAAATGACTGATAAATTATAAATGCTGCAAGGTTGTTTATGAGTTTAAATGTCGCTCTTGTAATGGTAGTTACATTGGTGAAACTTCACGACCTTTTAAAATTAGGTATAAAGAGCATAAACGGAGCATTATGAATTGAGCGTGCATCTTCGTGATTGTACTGCTGTTGACTTCGATGATTTCGATGTGAATGTCCACTGTTTTGATAGAAGCTCGCATGATTCAGGACTGATGTACATCAATGAATCGTCGCTATGAGCTTGCTGGCTTGTAGGAGAACACAGGTTGCGCCAAATAGATTTTTATTCAGCCTTTACATACATACATGTATGTCTAAGTAGGATGTCATGTGTGCATGTTTTAACTCAGTGAAGAAGGGTCTGGACCCAAAACTTCGAGGAAAAACTCGTTCTTTTAATTTTAGCGAAGATTTTAAGAAATTCAAGGGAGTGAGATATTTTCTCGAATAGGAGTGCAGCCAAGCTCATATTAGTTCCGTTGGTGGAGAATGCGGCGTTCGAAAGGACATGCAACAAGATTTCCTTCAGTATCCAACCTTTCAGTCACTCACTTCGAGACAGTTAATTCACTGCGGTGTGGCGGTATCAGCATCCCTGGCAATCCATTCAACCCCAACTTAGGAGCGTCCAGACATCATATACACATCTACCAGTGCAACGCGTTTTAGCGCTACAACATTAATATATTTAACGGAAAATGCGCTAACATGAAAGTAGTAAGTAAAACTCCACTTCTGGATAGCGCAAGATGACCGCCGTCGCTGACGTCCCCCCCTCCTGTCAGTCGAGTCGGTCGTGGTGTGTCGTCGTGTTGCTTCGAGTCTGACGTCCCCCCCTCTGGCCGGCCGTCGTAGCGCGAGGTGATGTGCTCTCCAGGTTGGCGTGGTGTGCCGGCCAGGTTGGGAGGGTGGACTGTCGTAGCTCACCTGAAAAAATCCTAAGTGTCAGAGTGGCTTTGTATGGGTAAAATTTTGAAAATTTTCCAAAGTGTGTCATTTCGACCTGGGACGTTCACCAAAACATTTTTCATCAAATTTCACCGACCCCCCCCCCCGACAGCGATCTTCTAACTTTGGTTCTAGTGGACGGATTTTGTCTTACAGCTACTCGTTTGAAAGAGGAGAAAAAACTGCTCGACGACATTTTTGTCGCGAGTCAATCGGACCAGCCGTTCAAAAGCTAGAGCTGTTACAAGATTTTAGGTCGGAGCTCACCTGAAAAAATCCTAAGTGTCAGAGTGACTTTGTATGGGTAAAATTTTGAAAATTTTCCAAAGTGTGGCATTTCGGCCTGGGACCCTGACCAAAGTTTGTTTCATCAAATTTCACTGACCCCCCCTCGGGAGAGCTAGCTTCGATCTTGGCTTCCAGTGGACGGATTTTGTCGTGCCATAGCTCGTTTGAAAGCTAAGAGTGAGACAAATTCAGTGAAAGAAACGGCTTGTTCATATCTGTCTTCGTTTAGATGTGAGACGCCATTTAAGATTTTGGGAGATTGTCGAAAAACGACAGAGTTAGAATTTTGGTCGTTTTGGGCTGTAGCGCCAAAACGAACCATCGGATGGGAAAACGGAGGCCAGATTAGGATTCAGTGTGAAATTCTGCATCGGTATGGTGAGTTTCAAGTCAATCGGAGAGAAAACGTTTCGCTGATTCCCCCCCCCGGCACCGATCTTCCAACTTTGGTTCTAGAGATCGTAGAAAGTCGTGCAATAGCTCGTTTGAAAGCTAAGAGTGAGACAAATTCACTGAAAGAATCGGCTTGTTCATATATGTCTTCGTTTAGATGTGAGACGCCATTTAAGATTTTGGGACATTGGCGAAAAACGACAGAGTTAGAATTTCCCAAGAAACAGCTCCAGCGGGCGAATGAAGGCTCGGATTGGTAAACGGAGGCCAGATTTGGAATCAGCTTGATGTTATTGTCCAATGAGGATCATCATCCAATGAGAGTCAAGCATTTCTATATAAATAGCGAGCCGCACATTTTCTCTCTCTCTAGTTCCCTATTCTATTATCCAACTAAAATGGTAAGTCGCTACTTCCCTCCCTCTCCTCCCTTGAACGTAAACTTAATACAATCTTTTTCATTTTCAGGCATCTACTCCATCTGCTGCACTAGTAGGACAAAATGGCGGTCAAACGTTACAAGGTTCGCTACGATCAGATCATCTACAACTGAGGCCAGTGGAAGAAACAACCAAGGTACATAATCCTACACCGCTACAGCGTAAATTTAAACAAGTCTTGCGTTATGACGATCATAGCGTAGTACTCCAAACGGGAATGCTCCATTCCACGGATGTCAAGATAATGCACAATCAGTATGGGGACTACATACTGATCCCCGTGAGTCCGTACATTCGCCACCAACTTGATATTATTGAGGAGTACGTGACATTAAATATGGACATTCCTACTCCTCTGGCTCAAGAGTGGAAGGCGAGAGATGACAAGGATACTCCCTATAGAAAGATTTGGGATGGTGATCACATTTGCCTACCGGTATCACATTGGTGTACTTACTATAAGAAGGAGGGAGATCATTCAATACCCATCAGATGTGATGAGCTCGGAGAAGGTACTTGGGATATCCTTTTCAAAGTGAATGGGCTATATTATGGTCGGCACAAGGATAATAAAATAGCCTCTCTCTCCATGCATATGGAATCCATCCTATATATTCCAAAACCACCCAATGTGGACGACATAATTGATCAAATCCTTAACAGCAGTGGTACGAAGCACAAGTCGGAGAAGAATGCTGCATCAAAACGCAAATCAAAGAAGGAGAATTACTAGTCCTTTCCTAACTCTACCCTATGACAATTCGCTTATGTGCTTTGAGTGTCGTAGACGTGGTCTTATTAGATACATTTTACTTCTTCGTTGCCATCATATCATTTGTGTATTTTGTCGTGAAAAGCATCGATGTAATTCTTCATTTTGTAATATGTTATAGAACGTTTCCTTAGATGTGTAAATTTCCGTTTTAGGCTTCCATCATCATTTTTATGGATTGTGAAGGTGAACCTGTACAGGAGCTCAGTGCTATTGCTATGAACAATTGGACATATCAGATTGTCAGTGTCTATCATCAACATGCCAACTGCGATCCCAATGTTGATCAATGGGCGAGAAAACACATTCATGGACTTAATCTGAAATATTTGCAAGACTATGGCTTTTCTTGTGAGAGTGCTCTTCTTATTGACTTTAAACGATGGTTAGCTGCTTTCAATGTTATACGTATCTTTTGTAATAATCCTGGTAAGGAGAGGAAAGTATTTCCCAATCTAATCATTGATGACATTTTGCTCCCACCTTGGGATAGTAGAGTGAATCAACATTATCATGAAGTCACGAAACGTTTTAAGGATTTGTCTGTTCCTATTTTGTCTGTTCGTTGTAGTACCTACGTTCATAACCAATGCTTCTTTCCTCTTTACCTCAACACTGCCAAAGTCCTGTATGGTTATCATTGCTCGCTGTATGATAGTTATCAGCTGTATCTATTTTATCTCTTTCAAACCAAATAAATAACCTTCAATAAATGTTACTACGGGAAGAGTTGTTTTCATGCAATGGATGGGTTAGATAAAGGGCGATCATGTCTTTCTCAAACGACTGCGGAACATTACATTTTCATAAGCAAAGTTTAAAAGGAGCTGTTCAAGATTATGTGATAAATTTTCATAAAGGTGAGACCGACATCGAAGCAGTGGTCGATGATGCTAGCACTCTATTTCTAGAGTTAATGAATACATTCTCTCATAGCATTGTCATGGCGCGATTAGTTGCGAAAATTAAGTTTAGTCATTTAGGAAAGGAAGAGGTGGAAAGTCGCTCTTTCCATTTTGCTTCTTATTCAATGGAAGTGGTAGATCACCCCCAAGATTTTTTTAAGAGACATATGATAAAAATTGCTGAACGTCTTAACGCATTTAACTGTCATGGCAGCAGTCTAGTGATTGAAGCGATTTCAGATATTCACATTCAACTTTCCATAAAGAAAAATTGAAAATGCAGTGGTACTTGATTGTAGCACAACTGGTTTTCGAGCTATGTCTGCTCACTCTCGAAGTATATTCCTTCTGTACATGCGTCTATTATTTAGAAAAGGCTAGCAAATTCATATCTTCAAGAAGACTTGCTATAGACATCAGTAACGGTGAAACTATGTGTTGCGATGTATGTAAGCGAAAGGATGGAAATGAAAAGCGCATCTTCAAGAGATGTAAGCATGCTTTTTGTCAACGCTGTTTCATACGCAATTGCATTCAACTTTGCAAATGTAGCCACTGTGATATTGCTCATTTCGAGTGCCACTTATGCCGCAATAGTTAGTACCTATGCAAATGCGGTAAAGATAGGTTTTAGCAAAGACTAACACGGAAAATGGCGAAACGTAAAATGACGAAACGTAAAAGTCAAAAGTCTTCAAAGTTTTCTTCAGCCATTCAAGCTCTCCGACAAATGAAAGCAAATCAGCGATACAATGCTATACGACATGCTAACGATACATTCATTCGTGAAATTATTTCTCATGTGTGGAAGTTGAGGACAAAGAAATTAGCGCCAAAACAATGAAAGTTACTTAAGCGATATGCCACAAAATTGCGTCCAATCCTAAAGTCACCCTTCAAAGAAAGAGGAAAACTCTAACACAAAAGGGCGGTTTCCTTTCAGCAATACTTCCAATGATAGCTCCTGTCGTGGGTAACCTATTGGGTAATATCTTTTACTCTAGACGTTAATTATGCAAATGTTGAATCTCAAAGTATTAAAATGGATTTCAGACTTCAATGTGATAAAGTTCTGACTGTATCAGGTCCATCTCATGCAGGTAAAACTGTTTTCACGCTGAATTTATTGGATAAAAGAAGGAAGTTGTTTAAGGAACCTATCAATCGAGTGATTTGGTGTTATGGTATTTATCAACCGTCGCTGTTTCAGGAATTACAAAGTCGCAACTTTATTCGACATGAAGGAATTATTGCAGTGGATAAACTTCAGTCTAATGATGTTGTTGTATTGGATGATCTATTAAAAGAAAGTAAGAATTCAAAAGATGTTACAGATATGTTCACTCGCGCAGCACATCACAAAAGGTGCTTTATCATCTATATCACACAAAATTTGTTTCCTGATGGAAAAGAAGCTCGTACACGAAACCTGAATACACACTATTATGCTATTTTCAAGAATCCGCGAGATAAAAGTCAATTTGAAATTTTAGCGCGACAAGTTGCACCCAGAGGATCAAAAGCCTTAATTGAAATTTTTCAAGCAGCTACTGAAAAACCATACGGTTACTTATTCATTGACTTTACGCAAGAGTGTCCGGAAGAATTTAGATTTCGAAGTGATATTTTGAAAACTCCCATGATTATCTACAAACTATCAGTTCTTATTCTCGCATGATTGTTATTCCTCAGGATGAATATGTGCAATTGACTGCTATGCAGCAAGTAAAGCAACCTCTTGCAAATCAAATGTATAGGAAAGAAATAGATTATCAGCAAAATGTTCACATCAAAGATCCACATCGTGCTGTATTATTACAATCGGAAACTGTTGAGCAATTGAAAAACTTGAAGAATAAGATGCGTGACTCTGTATCGACTGCTACACCTTTAGCATCTCGCGCACATGCCATATCTCTTTTCAACAGTATTGAACCCCATCTCAATGTAAATGATAGAGGAGAAATCATTACAGATGAAAATAAAGTGATTGATGCTTCACGTTATGAAGACTTGATTCAGTATGCGACACGTAGAAAGCGCCGTCAGGGCTATGTTCCACCTGGTTGGTCATACTTTCTTAAACTATTGAAAAAGCATAATGTGCCAAAATTTTCTTTGAATAATGAGACATTGAAAGAACTTGATTCAACAGTGGCTACTGCTCCAATGCTTCAGACGATGAAAATGCCAACAAATTGGTTTAAGACGTCACCTGCTACATCCCCTCCCACACTCACTAAGCAAACAAGAGGAAGAACTCGACGTAGATCTACATCACCACTAAAACTAGTAAAAGGAAAACGTAAAACAGCTCCTCCCAGGAAATACATGTTCTCAGACTATTAATATGAAGCAGATGTGTTGCTTGCCATGTAATGAGCCGCCAGAGGTGAATGTCGTTGTCACTTGCACTTGCTGCGCCAGCTCTCACAATGAAACTGCAGTTGTTGTAAATGTAGAAAGGCAAGAAAGCAAAAAGATGAGAAGGAGGAAAAAGAGTCAGTCGTCATCGACTGAGCGTTTGAAGTCAATCTATTATGATGTAAAACATCCAGCAGGATTTGCATCGATCAAGAAATTATCAAAAGCGAGTGGTCTTCCACAATCACAAGTGAAACGATGGTTAAAGGGTCAGGCTACCTATACACTCCACAAACAAGCGACAAAGAAGTACCGCACCCGCCATTATATTGTTCATGACATCGATGAACAGTGGCAAGCAGATTTGTTCGATGTCGCCTCCATTTCAAAACATAACTCGGGCAATAAGTTTATTTTAACCGTCATTGATATTTCTCGCGTTACGCGTGGGCTCAACCTTTAAAAACTAAAGAAGGGAAAGGAGTAGCAAAAGCATTCCAAACAATTTTTCGAGAAGGTCGGATTCCAAAAAGAATTCAGAGTGATCAAGGAAAAGAGTTTGAAAATCAGCATGTGAGAAGATTATTTGAGAGGCATGACATTGAGTTGTTTAGTGTAAAGAGTGCTTATAAAGCTGCACTCGCTGAACGTTTTAATCGCACATTAAAAAATCGTTTGTGGCGACATTTTACTGCCAACTTGACACAAAATTGGACAAAGGTTCTACAAGATACACTCCATGCCTACAATCACTCTATCCATCGTTCTATTGGACTCAGACCAGTAGATGTAAATGCTGACAATGTAGATAAAGTGAGCGAATCATTCCAACGTAAACGCACTCATGTGAAAAGTGATGTGAAAATTGGTGATAAAGTTCGTATCTCAAAAGTGAAAAGTGTTTTTGCTAAAGGGTACCTTCCGAATTGGACAGAGGAGGTATTCACAGTATCAAGGATTAATCAAAAAGACTCTCCGAACACCTACAAGTTGAAAGATTACGATAATGAAGAAATGGAGGGTAGTTTTTACCGCGATGAGATTGAGGTAGTCACTGAAAGTGAAACATATTTGGTAGAGAAAATCATTCGATGTAAAAAACGGCAAGGTGAAGAATGGTGTCTTGTTAAATGGACTGGTTATCCTTCAAGTATGAACTCTTGGATGCGTCGTGCCGACATCTTTCATCTAAGTGATCGACAGTGATTCATGCAAAGTTGTAACTAACAATGTTTAGGGTTTGAGCTATGAATCCAACTGCCTCATTTTATTCACGACCCTCCTATGTAAGTGGCGGAGGACAAATTTACATCGGTGCTCGCCGCCAACGTGGAGGTAGCATACTTGGTGCACTGAAATTTGTTGTAGCACCTCTCATATCCAATGTCGGTAGATCTTTAAAACGAAATGTTTTAAGTAATGCCGTTGGCTTTGCTGGTGATGTTGCTAGTGATCTTTCCAGAGGTAGAAGTTTTAAGAGCAGTTTGTTGAATGGTAGGAAGGAACGCGATTTAAAAACATTGAAGCAGACCTTTGCTGGTGTTACTCAAGGAAAGAAATCACCTAAACAAATGAATAAAGGAAGGAGGAAACATCGCGGAGCTGGTAAGGTGCGATCTTCAGTCAAAAGGCATTCACGCAAACGTCTCAGAGGCTCTAATCATTCATCAGGCGCTAAAGGACGACGCTGCTATAACTTCTAATCATGGAGTGTAAAACTTCCGGTTTTTGTTTGTTTGATCAACAAGCCATACAGACAGATAGGTATTCTTAGTTCAAGTATTGTAGATTATCATCCTCCAACAGCTGAGAATGCTTGCCCCATTGAATTTGTTATTCCTGGTGGTAGTGATGACTACATAGATTTGAGTTATGCGATGGTTGATTTGAGGTTTAGAATTCAGCAAGCAGATGGAACTGCTATTGACGATACACATAAAGTTGGACTGAACAATTTACCATTGACTACATTACTTCGCGATGTTTCTCTAACGATTGGAGAGCAGCAGGTGGAAGGTGGTCAAAGCGATTATCCCTATAAATCATATTTCAATCATGTATCACAGTTTCATCCAGCAGCACAAAAAGTCATATGGAAGCCATGGTATGGTATAGAGATGAAGCAGGAAAATTTGATGTTGAAACAAACAGTGGCTTTGTAAAGCGATCTGCTATGATTAAAGATAGTAAAGTATGTCAGCTATATGGTCCGCTGAATTTAGACTTCTTTAGACAGTCAAAGTTTTTACTCTGTAATACCAGCATGCGACTGAAGCTGACATTGAATAAGCCTGAATTTGCGCTGAATGCATTTGCTAAAGTTGACAATTTTAGAATTCATGTGGAAGATATTGCACTTTACATTCGTCGAGTAGTACCGAATCCAAGTGTCATTAGAGGACATGCTGAAGGCCTTAACCGCCAAAATGCCATTTACCCCGTTCAGCATACAAAGCTTCTCACCTTTACAATTCCGAAAGATCAAAAGAGTTTCATGAAAGATGGCCTCCTTCCATCGGAAGCACCGAAGCTCCTCATGGTGGCAATGGTTGAAAATGATGCATTTAATGGTAATATAAAGAAGAATCCTTTCAATTTTAAACACAATCAGTTAAGTGAAATTGCTTTACGTGTAAATGGTGTGAGTCATCCTGGTCCACCCTACAAACCAGATTTTGCTGCGGATCAATTTATGCGCAGTTATGTTGATTTTATGGATGTCTTTGGCTTTTACAATACGGATGACACCAACGGACTGACTATGAAAGAGTTTAAGAGTGGATATACTATTTATGCATTTGATTTGACTGCTGACAGCGATATTAGTGCACCCTATCGTCAAGCGAACGTACCTCATAATATTCGTTTGGATTTGACGTTCAAAAGAACACTACCTGAGACGATCAATGTATTAATTTATGCAGTCTTCGATTCAAATATTGAAATTACAAAGTATCGTGACGTGATTCTTCAGTATAATCGTTAATGAGTTGGTTGACTGCTGACGATATTAAGACTAAAGTGCAGCGTAATGCAGACGAAGCGACGTTGAAAGCTTTCGATAATGTCTATTCACTCGATACCTTACCACCTGCAGTAAATCACTATCCAATCTTTATTGTGCTAAACACTCATTCGCAGAATTTAGGCGGTGAGCATTGGAAAGCGATCTTTATTGGAGAAGACCGACGTGGTGAACTATTTGACTCTCTTGCTCAACCTCCAAATATACCAACACAGCAGTGGTTGAGAAAACATACGCGTCAATATCAGCGAAATGAGCGCATACTACAACATCCACTTTCATCAACGTGTGGTGCTTTTGTACTGTACTTCATCTTAAAACGTTTACATGTATCTCGATTTGTATCTGTTATTCAAAACTTTTCATGTAATCCATCCTCTAATGAAAAAATGATTTGTAAGTTCTATCATGATTTGAAATAAAAACATCATGTTGGAAAAATTGTTTTTTATTTTACAATCCGCTGGGTACGTACATACTCGATGAGATAGTCTAGGATCACATTTGCTTGTACATGAGATTTTAGTCCAGTAATGATCACTTTACTATTATGAAAGATTGCCACATGCACAGGTAACCTACAACTAATGAGAGCTGCAGGAAAAAGTTCGGGTTCATAACACAAATTGTAACTGCTGGTACGAATCTTCAAAAATGATACACTTTCACTCAATTGAGTAGAGATCACCATATTGTCCACAGTCAGATTCGACATCACACACCTCTCCCTCTTCGATATCCGACGTAGTAGTCTTTGTAGCTCTAAGCGCATTGACTGCGCCGATGAATGAGAAAGGGCGCCGAGAATCTGTACAGTCCCATTTGGGAAGAGTTGAAGATTCCGTGAATTGTTCATCTTCACCACTAACATTTGAGGTCGGCCCGGGTAATACTTGCTGTTTGGAAGGTGTTGGTGTAATGTTGTGAGATCGATTTTGGTGTAGAGTCTGAAGCGACGGAGAATGTTGACGATGGTGTAGCGATGGCGCTTCATGATGAAAGAATGAGTAAATTGAGCGATGTACCTTCCTTTTATACTTTTCCCAACTACCTTGATGAAATGTGAAGTTAGTATGAAGTTGGGAATGATAGAGTTGAATTCGCCGATTGTTGACGCGCAACCAGATGCGATTTCCAATACGTGAATGTCTTTTCATATAGAAGTATTTCAAATCCTTCATGATATGATGTAGAGATTGAAAATGACGATAAGATAAAGCAAACTCTCTTCTCACATTTCCAGTTGAATCTTTGAAATAGACGTTTCGATCATGATCCGTTTCAATACGTTGTAGGGAATCTAATTTCCAACTCATGGTGCGTGGTAGTCATGTCTGATTAAGATTTGCATAGTAGGGCGATGAACTCACGACGAATAAATGTCATGATGGAACGATGTATGTATCTTCTATACTTCTCCCAATTGTATTTGCGAAATGAGAAACAGTTTGCGGAATGAGAATGGCAGATTTGAATTTCATTTCTGTAATGTTGAAGCCAAACTTGATCACCCAAGGAGATGAATCATAATGTTTCAAAATATTCCAAATCCCTCATGATATCATTGAGGTTGACAAATTGTCGCCATGTTAATGTAATACCTCTTGATGTATGACCATGAGAATTTTGAAATGCACGTTTCCATCACGATCAACTCTGATATATTGTATAGAGTCCAAAATCCAAGTCTTCATGATGTTATGCAAAGCCGCAGATCAGCAATATAAAAATGTCGTTTTATCATATTTTGCTTAGCAATGCGGCTACAAAGGGATTTGCTAGTAATCGAGCCGCACTCTTTTCTACTCCCATTGATCATACACAACAGCTAAATGGAAAGTGGGAAGTGGGTGTCACTTAACTTGTTTATAGCAACTGTGTCTATACTTTTGATCATGAGGTGATGACTATTAATATGAGACGTACAGCTGCTTACCAATGTGAAAAGGGCTGCCGAGTATACATTCCACAGTGGCCAAAGAAAGATCTCTTATCATGTAAAAAGTTTATATATGATTTCCTGAATAAAGCGTGTAAACATATTGTCCAATTTACTCCGCACAATGATGATCATAATTATGTACATCATGTAGTTGAGAAAGATTGGATTGTTGGTTTAAGTCCAAGTTTAAGAAATGATTTAGGTTACCTCGCTAGCGCTTTAGCAACCTATGATAATTATAACGTTAATTACCACCCAAGTGGTCATAAACAGTTAATATATCGAGAGGAAGCTTATTATGTAGATCTTATTCCAAAAAATGAGAAGACGTTGGTGAAGAAGATTGTGATTGAGGCAAGAAAGACGGACATGACTCCTGAAGCATTATTGAAGAAATTTAATTATCTCCTTCGAGTTGATGTTAAACAAGTGGCAACATTGACTTATATCAAATCATCTAATCATATTGCAATAAGTAAATTAAATGATGATGATCTAGTATTAGTTTGTTCAAAAGATTTTCATCAGTTCTTACGACATCGTTCTGCAACTGTTCATGGAAAATTTGATATGCAACATTTACCATGTGAAAGGTCAAATCAATTTGATACAGAATGGGCCGTATCTTTATACAGAAAGTGTGTAGAGCCTTTCGGTGGTGTCTTACATGAAACAAGAGTGTTGATGCCTCGCATTATTACTTCAGTTAATTTGGTTGTAGATTATTTAAATGAAGTGATTAATGACCAACAAATTTCATTTTCTGAAAAAGAAGGTGTTTTGTCTCTCACTATAAGTGGAAAAGGTATTGAACTAATTATGGATAAAACTCTAATGGACATTTTGGGTTTTGATCAAAATATCTTTAAAAGTGGTACTGTAACCAAAGCTAGCGCAGACATGTCACTATCGCGTCGTATTAACTATTTTCAGATATATTCCAATATTGGTGAAGATGTACGTGTGGGAGATGTTGAAGCTCCATTGCTAGCAATGATACCATACCAGCCAAAAAGCTGCAGTATTTTATCTGAGCATACTTTCAAGAAAGTGCATTATACAAAGCTGAAATCAAACTACATCCCACAAATTGATATTGCAATTTATGACGATGCTGGTGCGTTGATTCCTTTTCATAAAGATGCTGTGACAAGTATCACACTCCATTTCCGAATGAAGAGTTAATGCAAAAGTATGCTAATATATTTTTCCAATGTGAATAATATGGAAAGTGAAAATAAGGACTCGTTTCTAATCTACTTGCCCAGTAATGCTTCTATGAATAAATTTCCCAAAAATAAACCATCAGACTATCGAGTAGAATTAAATCGCCCACTACATTTAGAAGGTGAATGGGAGGTTGGCGTTTCTAGTATTTGCTATGATAGCAATATTCAGAATGTGAATGATTTGGAAGAAATGATATTGACTCCTCGCACCCATGATGGAATAACGATGAATAATGCATTCCAGTTCCCATACAATTTAACGTCAGATGGAAAGTGGAACTATGAATGGATTCAGATAAAATCAGATTATTATGGTCCATTTGGGAATGAGAAAATTATTAAGGCATTCAACAGTGGTAATACTTCCATCATGAAGAATAAAAATTAGAAAGTTTATGAGTTTACTATCTATCATTGGAGTGGGAGGCAGTTCCTTCGCTTTCATTCTTTTACTAAAGGTCTTACACTGAGGTTGGATAATGAATTCTATCCACATCTCGGTTTTGGCCATGGACTACATCTAACGTCAATTGCTACTGCAAATGTTAAAAAAGTTTATTCAAATCGAATCAACAAATTTCATTATAAATTTAAAATATTTGATGAAGATGTTGTAGAATGCGAAGAACGCATCATTTTGAAAAAGCGTGGTGTTCAACCTTTATCACTTATTGAGTTAGTAAAACGATGGAATGAGACTGTGGGTAAGAAGTATGGAGAGAAAATTATGGCGGACAAAAATAAGTTGGTTATTCAGAAATATAATGACAAACTTACAGTTTATTTCTCTCCAACCTTGCGTCATTTTGTAAGACATCCAACCCCTATTATTGGAAGCGGTGTGGTGTATGCTTCTCATGAATATCACACTAAAGCTGATTCAGTTAATGATGAATGGTGGGTTGACATCTATGGTGATCGCATCAAGAAAATTTACCAGTCTTATCAAGAATCTAAAGTTGCTATCAATATAATGCCGCGTCTATATCATACAGTTGAAAGCTTCAGTAGTATATAGTGTGATATCCGGCGCGACGCTTCGCTTCGCTTGCGCCGGATGTCACACTTTTGCGGGTTTTTTCAAAAAATCAAAATTTCAAAAATTTAGGTAGACTTCAAATTTCACGTGGCCGTAGGCCGAAGGGGCGAAAATTTAGGTAGTGACAAATTTTCAAAAAATCAAAATTTCAAAAATTTACCCGGTCTCAAAATATCACGTAATCTCAAATTTGAGAATTACAATTTTCACCCTTAAAATCATGACCGTTCCAGGACACCGAAAATCATAAAAGTTAAGAATCTCAAAATTTGAGAATTACAATTTTCTCGCTTAAATCAGGACCGTTCCAGGACAGCGAAAATCATAAAAGTTGAGAATTTCAAATTCATGAATTTTATCCATCTTTCAGGTTTTTAAAATATATCATGTGACTGAACAAAAATGGAAGAAACCGCAAGAATATATCCTTCGTTATCATATGAACGTAGTTCTACTTTAATGGACATTGAAAAAATGAACATTGAAAAAATGAATAAAGAAAAACACAAAGATAGAGTTAGGTATATGAAAGATAAGGAATCTCAATTATTATTAAGATTAGAGCATTATAAAAAATTAAGAAAGAGATGGAGTAAAGTTAAGAATGTAACACAAGGAATTGGCATATTCTTAACAATAAGTTTAGGTGCTTTAACAATTGTTATACGAGGGTTGTCCGAAAAGTCCTGTTACGAAGTATGTAGACTTTTATTCAACAAAATTTTATGGAACTATTCAAAGTCCATCTTCTCAAACCATTCTCCCCGTACACTGATGCACTTCTGCCAACGTTCTGGAAGCTTCTGAATCCCGTCAGCGAAGTTGACTAATTGCACCAGTCTGGAAGCAATCTAATCATCAGGATTCCCTTCTTGTCCCAGAAGACAGTAGCCATAGGTATGGAACGTGCTTTGGTGGGCTTCTATTGCGTGCTTGCTGCTTTTGACTCCGGCTCATAGTGATGGAAGGATTCGTCAATCGAGCTGAGACTCGTGCCATTCCAAGATGTGCCTTCAAAATGTCATGAATGGTGGTCCTCAAGCTCTCGGACGGTCAGTCTCCTGTCTTTATCAATGGCGGCTTGTACACTGGCGTGGTCACGCGTCTGCCGCATCTTGGAGCATCACTGACTTCCTCACATCCACCATCAAACTTCTCCATCCAGCTGCTGATGGTTATTTTGGACGGAGTTTCTTCTCCGAAAACGGGTTGCATCTCACTGTGAATCTCAGCATTCCGTTTCCGTTGCTTCCAGAGAAACCAGATCACCGCTCTCTTCGTTGAATCACTTTTCTGCATTGTGTTCTGCAAACTGAATGAACGCAAGAAATTCTTCATGTGGCAATAGATTGATAACGACTGCAAAGTGAACGGATTTCACCGAATTTCACATAGTACCTGAAACCATGTGCTAAGCAAATGACATTTAGTGAATACAGATCAAATCGAATTGATTGAAAACAACCCAGTGGGTTCACAATGTTATGTTAGTCAAGACTTTCAAGTAGATTTGATCTTGCTTTCGTCTTCATTACCACAGCTTGATTTGTAACAGGACTTTTCGGACAACCCTTGTATCTTCAGGTGTTTTAGTAATTCCTGTTGTTGCTACAGCTTTAACAGGTACGGGTGTTTTTACAACTTCACTTATTACAATGTTAGAAAAATCTTTAATATCAAAGAAACGAAAATCATTAAAAACTAAGCATTTACATATTAAAGAAGTTTATGACAAATTACACTACTACTTTCAAAGAGTATGTGATGATAATGTTATTACGTTAGATGAGATTGAAAAATTTGATCAAATAGCTAATGAAGCTAATAAAATATCATTTCAATTACAGTCAGAAAAAGTTGGTGATAAAAATAAAAAGGATGATAAAACTTTTACTGATGGCAAAATTTCTAATGAAGAAAATGACAAAATTTTTTTAGAAGAGCTAAAAACTTTAAGCGAAAATTTAAGCAAAACTTTATTAAACAAAACTTTATTAAACAAAACTTAAAACGAGAAAACTTTAAACGAAAAGATGACAAACAACAAAGCAATAAAAAAATAATTTGTTCAGTAAAATGTTTTTGCTGTATTCCAATGTTACCACAAAATTCAAATATTATATTTTAAAAATGGATAAAATTAGAGCTGATAATTTTAAAAGAATAAAACAATTAGAAGAGTTAATAAAACAAAGAAATATTATGAAAGAAAATCATCTTCAACATAGAATGATAAAAGCTGGTATTCAATCTGATATGTTTGAAAAAATGCAGCAAACCGAGCAAGTAAAAACTGATTTTGAAAAAACTATGAAACCATTTAAAACTCTTGAAAAAGAAAGTACAAATAATGATAAACAAATTGATATAACAGATCCAGAGCACAAAACTATATTAGATGACTATGGATTACTAGAATCAAACATTAATAAGAAATTACCAAAATCTATGCAATTTGAACATTCTATTTCATTTATAGATGGAAAACCAATACCTAGATTTTATCTCGGACAAAAAGAAATATTTCCACAACCTTTTCGAGGTTTAATTTTTTCACCAGATAAATCTCCTTTTAATTTAGATAGAAATTTTGTTGATCTTTTAAGAGGAGCAGATTTAAATAATTATGCTGTAGAAGATCTCATAAAATATAAAGCTATGTTAGACAGAGTTGGTGCAGTAAAATCTCTTAGACGTTATAAACAATTAGAAAATTTATTATCAACGGGAGTTAAAGTAGGGAAAGGTTTATCTGAAAAACAGAAAATAGAAACAACCATATTTTTACCAGATGATCCACAAGAATTACTAAATAGATTAAATATTTTAATATCTGCAATAAAAGAAGGACATAATTCTAGTTTCAATGAAATTCATGCTATATTAAAAAGACTGTTAGAAAAGAAGATTCTAAATGAAGAGGATTATAAAAGTGTAACGAACCGATGTCTTTAGGGCTTCGCCCGTAGCTGAAATATGTTGTTGTTTTTAATTTTTTATAAAATATTTCATAAAAAAATATTTCTTCAAAATTTTAACTAAAAAATGTGTTCAGCAGATTTAGACAAAATTAATAATCATTTAGAAAATTTGACAGAGATTTTGGGTTCATCAAAATTTAGTACGACGTTAAAAATTATAACAACTACTTCATCACACACTTGTAATTTAGAACCCATTCTACATTTGGAACAAAATAAAAATTATCAAATTGCATTGACTAGTTTCTCTACATTTAACACTATTCAAAATGTTATAAAAGATGTGAATGATCAATTTAGATATTCTACTGATAAAGGCAAAACATGGAAAATGTTAACTTTTCTTCCTGGTTCTTACGAAGTTGAATCAATATCAAATGAAATTAAGAGACATTTAGGTATACCATTTAAAGATAAGAAACAATTACATTTTGCAGTTGAACCGGCAGTCAATAAATTTTCTCTTACTTTAGACGAAAATCATCACGTTGATTTTAATCATGATTGATCATTGTCAAAGCTATTAGGATTTAATAAACAAACCTATAGTCAAGGTTATCATTTAGGTGAGAAGATTCCAAAAATAACTGAAATAAATTCAACTGTTGTACATTGTGACAATTTTGAAGGAGGATATATAAATGGTAAATTGTCAAATTTAATATTCAGTTTTCCAGCTTTTACTGTACCCATTGGTTATAGATTAAATGTAATTCCGCAAACATTAATATATTTCCCTATAACAAGAAAAACTATTAACAACATTAACATGAGAATCACTGATGAAAAAGGAAAATAAATAAATTTTGGAGGTGAAGAGATTATGATAGATCTTTTGGTTCGGGAGGTATAAACTCCTACGCGAAGCCAGAGAAGTTTAATTTTCTTCTTCTTTAAAAACAAAAAATAAAAATAAAATAAAAATAAAATTTTCTTATGAAAAAATGAGTGAAGTACTACCATTAAATAAAAAAAAACTTAAATTTAATCATTATCCAAATTTATCTAATAAAGTTTTGTCAGTTATTTGTGGAAGATCAGGTTGTGGAAAAACATATCTATTATTTAAAATTTTAACGACTCCAAATGTTTTGGATTATAACAATCTTATAATTTATACAACAACGGCAGAACAACCCGTCTATCAATTTTTAAAATATGGATTTGAAAATAATCTTAAAAAAACAACAATTGCTTCATTATTCAAAGAATATGAAAAATCTGAAGATGAAGAAGAAATAAGTTCGTGGTGTGAAGAAGCAGCAAAAAATAATCAGTTAGTTGAAACCAATAAAAATAAGCATATAAAGATACAATTAATAGATGATAGTGGTAATATGCAAGATCCTAGTAAACTAGATAAAACAATGAAACATTGTGTAATTTTTGATGATTGTGTTAATGATAGAAATCAGTCAGTTCAGAGAAATTATTTCACAAGAGGTAGACATAATAACTGTAGTGTTTTTTATTTAACACAAAGTATGTATTCATTAGACGGAAGTGTTATTAGAAAGAATGCAAATATATTTATACTATTTGAAATAAATGCAAGAAACTTAAGTGATTTGTTAAGAGATTTATGTGTAAGAAATAAAGATGAATTTAAACAATCGTGTAACAATGCTTGGTCAAAAGATTATGGATTTATCACAATTAATATTGATAAAAAAATTCATGATAGAGTTATCGAACAATTGTTCTCTGACTGAAAGTCGATAGAAAATATTTTCGCGGAGTGATCGAACGGAGTGACCGAATAATTTTTTCTTAGAAATTTTTTGTTAATAAAAATAAAAAAATATATGTTGAATGCTTACAAGATAGAGCATGTACCAGTTTTAAAAGATTACGTCATCCTACAAATCCTGTAAATTCGAAGAAAGAAGTTAGATTTTATTATCATCATAAATACGTAGCGCTCGTTACAGATTATAAAACAAAACATGGTATTAAACCGTTTGTTAAAACAAAAGACTTTCCACTTTGTTTAAGAAGTTTCCGAGTATTTTTGGCGTATAATAATTTATGGTGGTTGGTTGAGAAAGAACATTTAACAACACATGAATTAGAAACATTACATCAATTACATATTCCTGTGTATATGTAAAAACGGAACCGAGGTTCTATGTAAAAATTCATTTTTTCTTTTAAAAAATATGAATCGTGAAATGTCTCTCGGACAAACGTCTAGGATTGATGAATTAATCAAGAAACAAACTGCTGAGTTTGATGCGCAAATTAAACATAGTAAACGTAGTAAACGTATTAAAAAACAGAAACGTACTAGGCGTAGTATTAGACGTAATACTAAAAAACAGAAACGTGGAACAAAAGAAATATTAGAAACTCCTATTAGTGATATCTTTTTTGATGATAGAATTAAGGATGAGCTTGGTGATGATTTATGTAATTTATTTAATCCAAATGAAATTAAATATGAAAATGTATCTTTTATTAATGTAGTAAATGATATGCGGAAACTTTTAGCAAATGGTAAAATTATTAATTTACTTGGAAAAGTTGTTAAAGATCAGGAAAATATAATTCAAAATTTTTACGTAACCTTCTATAATAAAAAATCATTTGAAACATGGTTTTCGAATCTGGATGAGAAATCCGATGCTAACGAATGGATTTTTACAGGTAATATTAAATATGAAGATTTTGGAATGAAGTTAGTACAAAGATCGCATAGAGGGGCAGGGATTAATATGAAATATAGAATCAAAGAATATTTCGGTGAATATTGTTATATTCCTTCTGAAGATTTTTGTTTTATTAAATGTTATAATGTTTTACGAGGTTTTAATGAAGAACAAGGAGAAATGATGAAAGAAATGTTTAATAATTTTTTATATAAAGAGAAAGCCACATCTAGAACAGGAGTAATGTCAAACTGCAAATTTTCTCAATTCAATAAATATTTTGGAGAATGCGTTCAATATTATAGTCCTGCCAATCGTCATTTAAATCCTAGAGGAATTGAAACGTTTCATAATTATGTTTATTACAATTATTTTCACGCAGGTTCAACAATTGGTCACTATTGTTTAATTAATAAATCTCATAAATTAAAAGCTATTAGAGAAATTGAAAATAATTTCAAACCCATATATAAAACAGTTACTGATGAAAATCTAACAACGCGTCCATATAAAATCATAACAAAGAAAAAAATTGACCATGGTTCAACATATATTTGGGATCTCGAAACTTTTCCTGATCCTAGCTGTTCAACAGCTCATCCTATTCCTTACGCTGTAGGAGCTATTAATTTTAGTAAATTTATATGTTGTTTACCGAAACAAAGATTGAAAGAATTAGAAACACGTTTGTTTAGTGATATGATTAAAATTAAACGATCAGAAGATGAAGATGAAATTAAAAAACTTAAAAAACAAATTAATGAGTATAATAATTTAACTGAATTAGAATTTAATAAACTTCAAAATTGTGTGAAAATATTTACGAGAACTGAGGATGATGAATGTTCGATCGGGGGAAACCCAAAGGACGTATGTCCGATCCATCAATTTTTTAAAACTCTTGGAAAATTTAATTATTCTAGAGTAACTTTAATAGCTCACAATTCATCAGGTTTTGATTCCTATTTTCCGATAAAAGCTAATTTTAAATTATCTAAACCGCCTCTTAAAACTTCAAGAGGAATATTGACTGCTTCATTACAAAATCCTTATACAACTGAATGTGTTAGTAGATATATTCAAAAATCTTTTAGATTTAAAAACAATATGAAAAAAGATTCACCGTCAGGTAAATTAGAATTTCAAACTATTATAATGAAATGTAGTTATCAACATGTAAAAACAAGTCTTTCTAAATGGTATGAGAATTTTAAAATTCCTACGAATGTGTGTAAATTAAATTATGAAATTGGAGACATAATACATGAAAATTATAAAGAAAAAGAAAATGAATGGAGACCATATTTAGTTAACGATATTCTTTCTTTAGCTTTTTGTATCTACAAATATAATAATGTTATGCGAGATTTAGTTGGTGAAGATATAACTACTAATTTAACATCCTCTGCTTTAACATTTAACGGTTGGACGAAAAGCGTACAAAATGACAATATAAATACTCATTCTCATATAGATTTATGGGCTAGAAATTATATTAGAAAATCTGTTAAAGGTGGAAGAGTTTCAGCAAATATAAGAAAATACATATCGCCATTTTGTAACATCTTGTTACCAATATTAAAACAGTATTTACCTGTCGCTGCGCTGGGGGGACTTTGTCCCTTGGTCGCTACGCTGGTGGGGCTTTGTCCCCTGGAAGTAATTTAATAGATTTAATGAAACAGTATCGAGATTTAGGAGATAAAACTGAAATTTGTAAGAAAATTTCAAATCAACTACTTGAACAAAAAAATGAATTTCTAATGGCTTTTGATGCAACATCTTTATATCCATCAGCTATGTATGATGAAAATTCAGAATACCCTAAAGCTGAATCAGCTAGAAAATTTCGTCAAGAAGAAGAGCGGGAAATAGTATATAAATTTAATACACAAACATTTAGACCTAAAACTGGAATATTCTCTGTTGTGTTTCAATATCCGAATGATATGTTTTTCCAACCAGTTCCTATAAAAGATAAAGTTAAAAATCAAAATAATAATTCTCATGTAAAAGTAATCAGGTTTAGAAATGGTATATGTTATGATGTATTAACTTCTGTAGACATACAAGAAATTGTTAGATGTGGGGGAAAAATCTTACATATTACTGATGGTATAATTTATGAAAAAATTATCAAGTTTCACCATTTCGAAATTATATTGAAAAACTTTTTAATTTGAGAAAAAGATATAAAACAGAAGGAAATACTGTAGGTGATGAGTTAATTAAATTATTGATGAATTCGCTATATGGCAAAACTGTGCAAAAAGATATAACCACTAAATATCATTTATGGAATGAGAATACATTGAGAAAAAATTTCACTCAAGAAGTAAAAGATTATGAAAAATTAAATGATGAACAATATTTAGCGAAAGTAGAAATGGAAGATGATGAATTTCTCAAAACTAATATTGTAAAAGATGGGAAGACGTCATTCATGCCATCACACTTAGGTTCTTTTATTCTTTCTCACTCTAGAAGAATCATGAATAACTTTATTTTAGAAATTAATGGTTTCAACGAAAAATACATTCATTATACAGATACTGATTCAATATATATTTCCAATGAGCTCTTTAATAAATTAGACGCTGCTGGATATGTTGGAGGAGAATTGTGTCAAGGAAAAAATGATTATGGAAATGGTGGAATTATTTTTGCAATGTTTATTGCTCCTAAAATAAAATACTGTATTACTGTAGATGAACAAGGGAGACTTAGTGAAAAGAAAACATTCAAAGGTTATTCACAAAACAAAGTAAAAGTAGAAGATTTTCTAAAATTATATTCGGGGAAAACATTATCGACTACAGTTAATAAACCATGGAAAAGATCTTTAGAAACTGGAATTAGTATTCCTGATAAAAATAATAATACTGAAGAAAAAAAATTTTCTGGTCAAATAAATATTCTTAAACGTCAAGCACCTGATGAAAATGAAATAATGTTACCTTATAACGGAGAAGATATTCAAGCTGAAATATTTCAAACAATCATCTGTGAGAGTAATTTAAGTGATGATGATGACACGTGGGAATAATAATTTTTTTATTACATCTAAAAATTTTATAACATCTAAAAAATTTATTACATCTAAAAACTTATTACATCTAAAAATTTTATTACATATGAAAATATATTTATCGAATATTTTGGTATTTTCCATTAAGTTTTATCATATTAAGTTTCATCATATAATGTTTTATCAAAAGATAATTTAAATTTATTTTCACTAACTATTGATTCTTCATCATCATCAATTGATTCCTCATCATCATCATAAATTGTTTCTTCATCATCATAAAATACACTTTTTGGTATTGGATGCCATTCCCTGATAGGATACCATTCTCTTATTGGAATATCTAACTCTAAATTACATTTTTTATTTGATAATAATATAATAGAGAAAACTATTGGTCTTTGATCTCTTTTGGAAAATTTAATAACACCACCATAATCTGAATCACTTTTAGTTTTTATTAAAGATGATAAAATTTTAAATTGATTAGATGTAAATCCTAATTAAAATTTTGTAGACCCGACACATAGTTGTCTAACAGTATCTTCAACTATTCCATCATTATTATTTTCAATTGTAAGAAAATGAAATTTAGATAAATTTTGATAATTACTAATATTTTTATAATCTTTTTTACCATTTACACCATTTTCAGATGTTTCAGAATCATCATCTATATTATCATCATCTATATTATTATCATTATTATCATAAGATTGTTTAAGATCGGGCAAAGCCCTAGAACCTTCGGTTCGTTTATTATGATTATGGACATTGTTAATAGTATAAGGTGTTGTCCACATATAAATTTTCTCTTGTTGAGCTAAACCATTTATGTAAGATTTTCATAAATTAATATTGAAATTGGAATACAATCCTATATATGTATCATCATCATATCTTTGCGGCATTTCTAATGTTTCTTGTTTATAAATTGTATTTCTATAATATACTTGACATAATAATTCTTCATTATGTTTTTTACTCTCTATGTGAATGTTATATTGATTTTGATCGTCAACAAATAATCTAATTTTTCCTTTGAAAACGATTTTAATTTTTTAACTAATTCTTTAATATTGATATAATTAATAATTTTATTTTCTATCCATTCAGTATTACTAATTGGTAACACTGCTCTAATAAAACCATAAACGTTATTATGACCTATTATAACCATGTTTTCTTTATTTAATTCAACATAAGCTACATCATTATATTCGCTTACAATCTCCATAAATTTTATAAACGGGTCTCCTGGAAATAAACAATAGTTAGTTTCTATAGAAGGTAAACCTTTTGTTTGTTCTCTAAATATTTCGGCTTGTAATTCAAACAAAAGATTTACATTTATACATGGATTATTATTATTATTATTATTATCAAAACATTTATTTTCAAATCCCGTTGATCTCGTCGAATAAGAAGAACAGGATGATGCGGACGAATATAATTTTTTTAAATTTAGTTTTTCCATTTTTTTATTTTTATTAGAAAAAAATTTATTTTTTTTTATTAGAAAAAATTTTATTTTTGTTTATTTTATTAGAAAAAATTTTACTTTTTTATTGTTTTAAAAATGATGTTACCAAATGTTGGTGGAGGCGCATATATCCCGAATAATCGTGAATTAGAAATAGAGATAGAAAAGTATATCATAAAAACTGGAGACGTTTTATCTGGTCCATTGCATCTTTCTATTCTTCCGTAACAAAATACAGAGTTAACAAATAAACAATATGTTGATACACAAATCAATGACTTAAAAGAAAAATATATAAACGATGTTTTGGTTCCACTGATGAATGAATTAAAGTTGCTTAAACTTAATGACAGATCATTAAACGAAAAATTATTAAAACTTGATAAAAAGGATAGAGAGCTAGAAGCAGATATAGCAAAACTTTTTAAAAAGATTTCAGTACAATCAAAAATTTTAATATTACTTTCTATAAATTTAAAATCTGCAGTCATTAAAAATAAACATCAGATCAAAATGTTAGAAGAACAATTAGAAGATGGAATAGAAAAACTTCCTGAAAGAATTAAAAAAAATTTAAAGCAGTTACAAACTACATTCCAAAAAAGTGTTGGTGAATTAAGCTCTAAAATTACTCAACAAATGAAAAAGATGAATAGAATAATAAATGAAGTAAACTCGCTTAATCAAAGAATTGATAAAATGAAAACTCTTAAAATCAATTTAGAAAATGAATTAAAGAACAATTTACAAGAAAACTCTAAAGAAAATAAAGAACAGTTAGATGCTGTTAAAAGACAATTAGATGTTCTTAAAATTAAGTTAAATGCACTTAAAACGGCATTGAAGATTAATCAGCAGAAAATGCAAGCTAATAGAAAAGAAATTAAAGTACATCACACGCTGCTTGACGCAATAGATAAAGTGCAACAGTCAATTAATAAAGTTATCTCGAAGTTGTTGTCCATTCACAAACGTAAATCTTAAACGGACCAAAGGTCCTCGAGGCTTTAGCCGATCGGACCAAAGGTCCTCAGGTTACTAACCAATCGGAGCGAAGCTCCTAGAGGCTTTAGCCGATCGTAAATATTTTTTCCCAAAAGTCAAATTTAATCCTAAAAAATGCCTATAATTTATAAACACAATCTTAAACATTTTGCTTCAAATCAAAAAATTTCTCATGAACCATCTATGAAATCTGTTTACCATTATGACAGTGTAGAAACAATCGGAACACAAAAGTTCCTAGGCACCGCAGGTGCCGTCCAAAAAGAAGGGGCTGCCATCTTTTCTGGTATTGGAAGTATCGTTTACTTAATTAAAAATAATAAAGATTTGATTACATCTGCTGCAAAAGGAACAGCTGCTATAGGTAGTACAGCTAGTGCAATATCAAATGCTGTTAAGTCTCAAAACGAATTAAAACAACTAGAAGCTATTCATAAACTTAGGAAAGATTCTGAAGAACTAAAAAATTTAAAAAAACTTTCAGAGGAAACAAAAAATAAAATTGCTAACATAGCTGTTTGGGAAACCTTGAGGAGCGGAGCTCCGTCTGATAGTAAACATAAGAAGAAATCAGGCGTAGCCATAAAACGTTCAATTGAAGAAATAAGAGGTAATGGTATTAATAGCGGAGCTGGTCTAGCAAAATTCTAAAATTATGTTTTAGTAAAATTTTTTTAGTAAAATTTTTTTAGTAAAATTGTTTTAGCAAAATTTTTTTAGTAAAATTATTTTAGTAAAATTTTTTTAGTAAAAATTTTTTCCGTCTGAGAAAAAACAGAAAGTCAAATTATTTTTTATAAAAATGTCTTCGCTTATCGAAAATAAATTTAGATTTGACGATCCTCCGTTCGTCAGTTATAATCAAAAAAAGAATGACTATATAAGAATTGCTATGAATCCCGGATCTTCCAGTCGAGTAAATACCGGAGGTGATTTAATTTTTGAAGTTGATAATCAGCAGAGTTATATATATTTACCTGAATCATTTTTACACTGTGAATATTCTTTATATAGTGATGCTAATTTTACAACACCATCACCAGATACCGATAATATTGCATTAGAGAATAATTTCTTTCCAAGATTATTTACACAAATGCGTTTAGATGTTGCAACTCAAAATATAGAAACAATAAGTGATTCTCCAGGTGTAATTGATACAATGCTTAGATTTGTAACAATTGGTGAAAATAATAAAAAGTATGAAATCGAAGGTTGGTTTCCTGATACTAATGATGGTATAATTGTTGATGATTTAACTCACGCTGGAACAGATTCAGCAGGAATTGCGAAAGATGTAGAAAATATTGCAAAACATTTAAATAAAACAAATAATGATGCATATAAAGAAAGACGTGAGTTTAACAAGAAAAGTAAGCAAACAGTAAATTGGTCATTGTCTCCATTATTCGGATATTTAGATTATGATAAAATATCATATCAATTAAAATTTAAATTAATAATTCATCGTACAGCAAATAATGAATTAATCTTTTTTGGTAAGACTGGAAAAAAAGCATATTTAAAAATTGATAGACTTGAATGGTGGATTAAGCATATTACTCCTAGTTTAGAGATTGAAACAGCTATTGCAAAAAGATTAAATACTAACAAACCAATTCCAGTAAATTTTCTAAAGCGTACTGCTAGTTCAGTAACTTTTTCCGAACAAAGATTTAACTGGCATTTTACTAGAACTGCGAATACACCAAGATATTTATTACTAACTTTTCAAAGAAATAATTCTCCAAGTTTTGATTAGAACAATAATCTCTTCCATATTAATACAATTCGAAGTTTACAAGTTTCATTAAATCAAACCCGATATCCAATTGATCCATTAAGATTCGATGATACCAATAATCAATTTATGGAAGGATATGATTCTTATCGAAATCTTTGTATAGAATTTGGAGTTGAACCACAATTAACTCCTGGAGATTGGAGGCATTTATATCCTGTTTTCTGTTTCGATTTAAGTTCACAATCTGAAGATATTATCAAGACTGGTTGTGATGTAACAATTAATATTGAAAAGAAATATTCCACAACTTCATTGATGGCTTATGGTTTATTGCTAGAAGATGTAAAATATTCTATTGAAATTCTTAATGGAAAGATGGCTAGGATCGGTTAAAGCCCAAGACTTCGTCGATTAATTATTTTTTTTCATAACTAGAATAGATTAAAATTTTTTGGTAACTTGAAATTTTTTCATAACTAGAATAGATTAAATTTTTCGTAACTTAAAATTTTTTTATTAAAAATGTCGCAAGCGAAAAGTAATAATAATAAAACTGTTGAATTAAAATTACGTAATATTGTTGAAAAAAATACCCCTAAAACTATTACTATTAATAAAAAAAGTATTACATAAGTAAACCAATGATAGAGAATATTCAATTACAAGAAGAAAAGAATGGTGGAATTCTCCCATTAATTCCACTAATAATAGGTGGCATAGCAGCAGCAGGAAGTGTTGCAGGTGGGACAGCTGGTATTGTCCAAGCAGTAAATAAAAATAAATCAGAGAAGGCAGCATTAGAAGAACAAAAACGACATAATAGAGAGTTAGAGAAAGTTGCTAGGGGTGACGGAATAGTAGATAATTTTATTAGTAAATTGAAATTAGTTGATGAAGGAAAACGAGTTCTTAAAAATATTCTCCACAATGTTGATGATTTAATTGAAATTAAGGAAACTAAAGATGGTTCTTGAATATATCTAAGTCCTAGTATGATAAGGTAAAACATTTATTTTATCTTTTAAAATGAATTCTACAAATTCCGAAAATTTAATTAAATTAAAAATTGCTAATTTAGATTTATTAAATTATCTATTAAACAAAAATAAAAACTCAAATTGTCAGTATATTGGAGGTGACATACAAAAAGCATTAGAAAACTTTCCTGGATTTGTTTGGAGTAAATATTCAAAAGAAAAACATCTTCCTGGTCATTCATATACCGGCCCAGGAACTCGATTAGATATAAGACTAGATGAGAATAATAATCCGAAACCAGGTGAAGAACCGATAAATAGAGTAGATGCCGCAGCTTACAGGCATGATTTAGCTTATCGAAATCATGATCTAAGTTCTCGATATGCAGCTGATAAGAAGATGATTCAAGAATTAGATAATATTCAAAATCCTACATTTAGAGAAAAAATTGAAAGAATGTTTGTTAAGAAAGCTTTACAAGCAAAAATATTATTCGGTCAGGGTTTAGACAAAACTCATAACACTGAAACGACAGCAAAGCTGTCTGAGAGCAACGCTCGAACCTACGCGTTCGAAATTCATAAAGAATATAGAAGGCCTAAATATTTATTGAAAGTAAAATTATTTAATAAAAATGATATTTGGAGTGCTGATCTTATTCATATGCCGAATGAAAGGGACTACAAATACGCATTGACCGTTATAGATTTATATACACGATACGCTTGGGTAAAGCCTTTAAAAAATAAAAGTGGTCTATCAGTTAAATATGCGTTTGAAGAAATCTTTAAAGAAAGTAAGAGAAAGCCAAAAAAATTGTTTGTTGATAAAGGGTCGGAATTTTATAACAGAAACGTTCAGCCACTATTTGAAACTGTTTATTCAACTGAAAACGTTGGAAAAGCTGTAGTGATAGAAAGATTCAATCGGACGTTAAAAAATAAATTATTCAAGAAATTTACTGAGCAAAGAAATCAGAAATGGTTGAAGATATTACCTGGAGTTGTAGAAGAGTACAATAATAAAGTTCATTCTGGTATTGAAGAAACTCCAAAGAATGCTTCTGACGACCCTGATTTGATAAGAAAAAAAATATTCGAGAATAATGATTTGAATGAGAGTAATCCGAATTTGCAGAAACTTAAGCCGAAATTTAAAATTGGAGATAGAGTTAGAATATTTAAATATAAGAATAAATTTGAAAAAGGCTTTGTTGGCTATTGGACTAAAGAAATATTTGAAATTTGCAAAATAAATCAAACTTATCCGATTACTTACGAAATCAAAGATTTAGATGATGAAAATATCAGAGGCCGATTTTATCAAAATGAATTACAACGAATTGATTTTTAATTATCATTATCATTATTATTCAATTCTAACATAATATCTAGAAATGGTACTCCTTCCTGTAATTTAAATAAAACATAAAGACATAATTGACCGCAATATGTAGTTCCTGGTTTTTGAATTTGAAATGTATTATAAATTCCATTGCCAAGTAATTTTTTGACTTCGTTTGTAGGTGGAAGTCCGTATGAGTCGAACCAATAGTTCTCAGCCTCCGGGCGGTCAAACTAATAATTAGAACAGTTTATATTTCTTTGTCCTGTTGACCAATGTACACCTTTTTCATCTGACGTATGAAGATTTGTTATGAAATTTACAGTTTGAACTTTGTTCCGGGAACTGAAGGTTCCTGTTGGCCTATTTTTTAGGAATTGTAATTCGACTCTCATTAGAACATGAAAATTCTTTATTCCTAATTCATTTGCGATTTTCTTTAGGCCGAAATTTGTCGTAGTTTGCGTTCCATATAATTTAAAAAACTCCTTTATGTTGCTCATTTTATAATAAAAAAATTTCTTAAGGGACCCCTAGAAGACAGAAGGGAGGGGGTATTGATTTAAAACTGTTCTCTAATGATGACTTTCCTTACTACTTATTCGATTTTTGAAATGATTGTATTATAATTATTCTAATCTATATTGTTTTACATATTTCCATTTTCTTCATGAACTTCATTTGTAAAATATGTTTCATCGTTAAAATGATTGTTTAAAATTGCCATAACAACTAACCCGCATATCGGCGTTTATGCGTTCTGAGTTCACAAGAAGAATTTTATTGTCATTTGCTTTTATTGTCAATGCATTCTTATGTGCTTAATCTATTCATGTCTTCACAATGGGAAGTACTTTACTACCCGTATGTGTTTGGCAAACGCTAAATGAATTTTGCAAATCGATTTCTAAAACTGAATTTGAAAACAGACTTTGCAAATGGATTTTGAAAACAGATTCTGAAAATAATTTACGTAGGGGTAAATTGAAATGTCAAAACTTTTACGCACGCGTAAGTTGAAATGCCAAAAGTTTACCGATGAGTAAATTGAAATGACAAGAGATAACACGATAATTTTAGGGGAAAGCTGCTAGATGTTTCTCTCTCTTCAATTATCAGCCAGTGTACGGGTTCATTGAATAATTTTGAGTTTATGAGTTACAATGATCTTCTAGTTCACACAAGTAGTACTTTAAATAATGTTGAGCATACAATAACGAAGAATGACTAAGTAATAATTGCGTCTTCTTAATTTATCATAATGCTCTAATCTTAATAATAATTGAGAACCATTTCACCTGTTTTTAATTGAGATAACGAAGGATATATTCTTGCGGTTTCATCCACTTTTGTTTCTTCCATTTTTAAAGAAATATTATTAGTCACATGTTATATTTTAAAAACCTGAAAGATGGATAAAATTTATGAATTTGAAATTCTCAACTTTTATGATTTTTGGTGTCCTGGAACGGTCATGATTTTCAAGGTAAAAATTGTAATTCTCAAATTTGGGATTCTTAACTTTTATGATTTTCGGTGTCCTGGAACGGTCATGATTTTAAGGGTGAAAATTGTAATTCTCAAATTTGAGATTACGTGATATTTTGAGACCGGCTAAATTTTTGAAATTTTGATTTTTTTGAAAATTCGTCACTACCTAAATTTTCGCCCCTTCGGCCTTCGGCCACGTGAAATTTGAAGTCTACCTAAATTTTTGAAATTTTGATTTTTTGAAAAAACCCGCAAAAGTGTGACATCCGGCGCAAGCGAAGCGAAGCAAAGCGAAGCGTCGCGCCGGATGTCACACTATATACTACTGGCTTCATTCATGTAGTAAATCCTTATATACAACAGAAGTTGAAGCATGTGATGAAAAGTAAATATGATGTAAAGACACACCACATTTCGTTTTCAATTGAAAATCAACGCGTTGTTCTGAAACTGGGTGATGACATTCAATGTCAATTGAGTAAAAATTTGAAAAAACTCTTTGGTTTTTCAATGCTACAAACTGTGTTTACTGCTGCGCATACGATTGGTATAGAATCACCAATGACACTTGATAAACATGAACAGCACCTTTGCATTCAAAGTGATTTGATTCTTCCTATTTCTGTTGGTGAGAAAAAAGAATACATTTTACGCGATTTCATTCATGATAAAGACGCTTCATATGGAATAGTCGAGAAGATGTTTCAATCTATTTTCTATCATCCCGTCGTCAAACAAACTATACCCTCTATTGCTATCAAAATTACCAATGGTTTACAAGAGTGCATCCATGTGAAAGATACTAAATCCCTCGTAACTTTAGTGTTTCGGAAAACAAAGTGAAGTCATTGTGATATGTTTATTGAAATAAAAATATGTGTATGAAAAAGTCTTTTCACAGATATAGGGGAATGGGCAGACTGTAGGCATATCTTCACAAGGAAGAAACGATCTCAATCGATACATAAAACAACCATGTATATCTACAAAAAGCAACATCAAAATACTGAGTTAAAGTTGATTATGTCAATACATCTCCTGAATGTGGTAGCGTGAGTTTTATTCTTTTGGGTGGAGGTATGTTTGTGTCAGGATGTCCATGTGGAAGAGATGTGTTATGTCCTATCCAACACCTCTTATCCTCCCATGCTGAAAGCGCTCGTTTCTTGAACGTGTGCGTTTTCACAGTATGAACTTGAGATTTTAAGATTGTCATATTGACAAACGTTATAGTTTTATTTTTATAGGCCTTCTTATAGGACCGATGTTTCATTTTGTGAACAATGGATTTTGATATACCTTTAGCACGCTTAATACTATCTGCACATTCTTTTAATTTCATGGAATACATTTTAGGACGGAGGAGAATCATTTCATCTATTTCCTTTCCTGCTGTTTCATCCTTAAAACAACCAAGTTTGGCTTTATTCTGTATGGAATAGAGTGGATGAGTGGGATTGTAGTTAGATGTGTCGAAATATTTTTCTAATGACTTGCCTACTTCATTAAAATTTAAATCTTTTTGAGTGGTAATTCCTAAAAAGAAACTATCTGTATCACCACCCAGCAAGCGAACCTCTTTTACGGGAGGGCATGGTTTTAATATTTTGTAGAAGAGTTGATACATTTCAAGCTTGGAATAATCTAAAACGGCTTGCCCAATATAGATGGGTTTGCACAACCCAACTTCTGATTTTATCATTTTAACACCTACAGGATCCTCATCAATGATGTCTCTATCAATGAAAAGAGGTGATGAGGTCAATTTGTGATATTTTTGTTCATCAACGACTGGTTTGTAGTTCATACGTTTTCTAACATCCTCCATGGTCTTTCCGAAAAGACTGTTATTCTTATATTTATAAAAATCCTTTTCAAAATTATTTTGGGCGAGTGCACGTTTTTGACTGTTACTATCTATGTAGGGTTTGAGGAAGGCTTTCTGTCTAAATTTGATAATGCGGTGAACTGACTTTAGAAGCATGCCCATTTCTAAATAGAATTTTAGTATGCAGAAGTGTACGAGATAATTTTTCTTATCATATTGGGTGACCAAAAGTTTGCGGCATGGTTTGTACCTTGGCTGTCCACACTCTGTTAAGTTATTATGAAATTGTGACATGAATGGTGAAAACATATCTTCAGTCACTTCACCAGACTCAGGTGCGAGTGGGAAATCAGCAGTTTTATTTTTAATACTATTTGGATAAATCAAATCCACTTCAAAATAATATCCCCAATCACCTTCATCTGGAATCTTCAGAATGTTTGAAGGGTTGGAGTAATACGCAAGCTCATCTTGATTTGAACAACTAAACTCGGAGTGAGGTAGTGGTTTAGACAGTGAACTGCCATATAAATTATTTTGGTCATGGTACTTTAGGTGGATATGATCATTACCTACTGTTTTAGATTTTATGTGATGTTTATTCACAAATGTGAGACCACGCGTATTCCGCGCTCAAATATGTTATACATCTCCGGGTCTTGTAAGAGATGAATGGTCTCACCAGTCATTTTAAAGGCTGATTTAACGGACATGGCTGGTAGACTGACAAAGTGGACAGGATCTAATTTGTCTTCTTCTAATGCCACTCGTCGAAATTCCTGAAAGACATCAGCCAGCAAAATGACATCTAATTCTATCATAAATCGCCAAACGTTTTACAATCAAATTTTAACCATGCCTCTTGAGCATGTTCATAGTCCTCTACTGGACAATCTTGACCCGTCAAATCGTTTTGGAATTTGTCAATGGAAGGAAGGGTTGTTTCATTTAGTTAAGACATTGAGCTAAAATACGCATAGGGAAAGACTCCTTTGCGAGTGATTATTTCATCCGTTAAGTTTGGATAGTGTTTCTTCAAAGTTTGACTATGGGGAAGAAACTTGAGATTACGAACGAGAGAAGCTAGTGACGCTGACATGAATTGGAATGAATCTAAAAATTTTATTTCGAAGAAGACTGTCTTATTTTCTTTAGTTTTATCTACTGGTACTTTTGCTGTCATTGCCATGAATTTTTCTCTCGTTTGCGCTATTACATTAAACTGCCACGATTTCATCTGGCTCAACCCTCCTTTTATGAGCATATGACTGTCATAGCCCTTAAAGTTATGAAAAATGACATTTGGAGCAGAGTGCGTTTCTAAATTTACCAGTGATGTGATCATGATCACGCACTTTCTTAATTTTATCGTCATCAAACGTTTTATGACATTTAGGGCACGATGTGCAACTTTCAAATTTTTGTTTGTCTTCATCTGACATATGTAGTGACTTACGCTGCAATTGGGAATCATATGATTGTTGAAATTTAGCAGCTTTATCGAGAAATTCTAGAAATTTTGAAATACAATCTTCACCTTGCCAAGTATGCATTTTGTTTTGCCTATTCCTAGAGTGGTCATGCCATACTTCATAGCAGGATATGGCTGCTGGCTTGTGGATGATATCATCAATGTAGCATTCTATGTCTGCGTAAATGACACGCAGGGGACTTAATTCGTCACCATTATCCCTATGTGAAAATATTTCATCTTTGGGCATACGTTCCATTTGTAATTTACCTCGCTTGCACCATTCATAGTGAGTTTCAAATTTATCTTTACTCCAAAAGGAGCGGATGCAGCGGTCGCATACAAAGTGTTCACCTCTTTTAGAGTGCCCCAAGTGAGTGTACAAGCGAGAGATTTTGGGAATACCACAGTAGTGCCATTCCTCGCTATCATCTTGTTTTACTAATAAGAGGTTGACTACACGTTCATAACAAGTTGAACGTGAATTATAGCGGGCAACCTTCAACCCCTTCTCCCACACGTGAACGACAATTTTAATCTGATTATGTTTTTCGAACGTTTCTACATCTTTGATTTTCATGTTGTTACTATCACAACCTTCAAAGTCTAGTTCATCCTCCCACTGTCTATAGCTATAGGTATGATTTCGATTCGCGTTGATATCATTATAGTGAAGGATGGATAGGACTGCATATTTGAAACACTGTGATTTACAATCGGCATTGATGACAGCTTTCTTATTATACAACGTTTTTGGTAGTTTAAATGTGCCTCGAGCTGCATGACTTTCTAATAGGGAAATTTTGAATATGGCTGAGTCCACACCATCAAAAATGAGAGCGCTGTCGCGTTGATTGAATTTATCTACATTTGATTTTAAACATTGAATGTGAAAATTTAACCAAGACTCGCAGTCTACAACTTCGGTTGCGGAAGAGGAAGGAACATGAAACTGTATTCTCTCCGTCACTTGACCGTTTGAAAATCTATCTTAATATATTTTAGTTCAAGGTAGATGAGCGCCTTCATTCTAAAATTGTCTAAATTGTTGAAGAGCGCTTCGATAATGTTAGAATTTTGAAGGAGCCACTCAGGAAAATCTACTATTTGAGTATTGGACTCCATGCAGTAGTCGCGTACTAAATTATTATGTGAAACATTAATGAGGGAGATGGTAGAGCTACCGTTGGTGTAGTGATCATTTGCATGTGTGTGTTGAAGTCTGTGCGAAGATCGCTGAAAGTGACTATCAAAAGAAAGAGGGCACAAATCGCAAGGAAAGGAGATGTCATCGTCAGAATCAACTTGACCTCCGGAGATTGACGCCACTTTGCGTTGACACACACGTTGTTTGATGTGTCGAAGGAGACTGTGCTTCCTTGTAAACATATGTCCGCAGTCGGCACATTCCCACTCGTTGCCTTGTCACGAGAGTCCTGAGCTGGAACTCACATCACCTGAAAGAGAAATCATTCTATCATCTCTGTTCAAGTCTCAGTGTATTGTTACAACCTACTTTGACTCAACAACTCTAAACTTTCCTCGAGAAGGGAGGGCGTTGGTGATGAAGTTGATGCCTGAAATTGAGGAAGATGCTATTAGCCACACGTTTGAGGGAGATGAGTGAAGAAATTTTCAACTTACCATTTCAATGAAATCAAGTTTAAGGTTGATACTTCAACAAGATTGAGACTTCACTCAAATTTGGAATTCACGAGAGAGCAGTTCACTTGTACGCCTCAAATATAGAATTCGCCAGAGAACACTTCACTTATATGTCACAAAGACAGAGTGAAATGACACGAATGTCACTTTACATACATACTTTCATATTCATCATTCATTGGCTGTTCATTCTGATTGGTTGCTTGTTGATACTTAAGAATTAGAAAACATTTCAAAGTTATTATTCACAGTCAACATGACAAGCCCTCCGACAACACCAAACACAAAATTCTCTTCTCCATCCTCAACACCAAAGGCGCTCGTTGCACCAAACGCTCCAACGAAGGTAGAGAAGGTGTTATTACCAGCGGACAACGAAGAGAGTGTATGTGAGAAGGATTGTCCCGACTTCACAGGCGTGAGGTGGAAGTATCTCCAGTACGATACTGACGATGTGATGGAGATCACCAGCACCAAATTCCTCCACCAATTATGGGAATGGTACACCCCTAACTCCCAGCCACGAACTATGGCGTAGTGGGAGTATATCGACAAAGTGAGGCTCGCAGTGGAAGAACGATTGAAGCAAGTGAACTGTTTTTGTTATCTATGTGAAGCCAGACTCTGGGACGATATTGACGATGAAGACCTTTTGAAATACATGCCATAATAAATTTTTATTTCGTATTATCTTTGCTTTCATACTGACTTACTTGAATGGGGCTTCAGTGGATGATTTAACCATGTATACTTTTTCATTTGGAAATAGTAGCACGCTTAGTCTAACTTGTAAATCTTAAAACATTTCATATGGGCGATGATGGTAGATGAAATAGTGTCAAATAAAATTACGATAGCTTACACTTCTGATACAGGGATAGCAATCGACTGCCATCCATGTGTAAAGAGCTTGTTAGACTACGGAAGAGAGAAGTGTGTTATGTTGCGTGTGGCGCGTGAGTGTCCTCCCATTTCATTCCATTCATCAATTCGTCTCATTGATAGAGACAGGTAGAACTCATGGTTCTCATAACGTATGCAATGGAAAGTTTTAGGCAAACTTCGACAGTTGGCTAAATGTCGCCCTGGCGCGAATGCATACTACGTTGAGACAGAGGCAATCACTTGCAAACATGACGCAGAGAGGTTAAACAAGATTGACCATTGCCGAATGTCCCTTGCGGTATACATAGCTACGGGTTTCACCGCCGCCCTTTACAGGAACGCCCGTCGAAAGGAAGTATTACACCGAACTTCATTTGCAACGTTCAAGTTGACTGATAGCAGATTCAACTTAATGATAGTATTCGCCAGTCCGAAGACTGTTTAGGGCAAACCGCGTGGAGGTTCTATCATGTCTTGCCCCATGGTGTCCCTTAAGAGAGCCGATGGTTCGTTCTCGGTGTCAATTAAGTTGACTATTGGCTTGAATAGTCAATGGGTATGACGATTAGGTTCTCATAGACCCTATACCGCCTAGGTCGTGCTCGTGCATCTGGCACCTTTCGGATGCGAGTGGTATTCGGAGTCCACACCTCATCCGTCCAAATGATCTTCTTAATCTTCCCCTTCTTCTCATCCTCTTCATCCCACTCGTCGAGGATGATGAAGTCGGGAATGGCGTTGTCTTCATCGATGAAGACGGGAATGGTGCTAGCAGATGTTGCTTCCATCGTGACTTAAAATTGAATGAGAAGCGCTACAATCTTCTGGCTTATATAGGGTTCTCAACAATGAATTGCTCAACAGCGAATCAGAATGCTTCAGGGATAGCAATCGACTGCATAACGTTCAAGTTGACTGATAGCAGATTCAACTTAATGATAGTATTCGCCAGTCTGAAGACTGCCCAGGGCAAACCGCGAGGAGGTTCTATCAAATCTTGCCCCATGGTGGCCCTTAAGAGAGCCGGTGGTTCGTTCTCGGGATTAACGTCATCTTACAGCCTACCAATTCTGCTGAGAGAGTCTTTGACTCTCTCTTTGGTAGCACTGTCGACTTCCACGCTAATTGGCACGTGGCTGAAAAGTGGAATGTAGCGCCATTCCGTTGGATTGACAACAGTTGCTGTCATCGGATTGCCAATCCGAGCAAGATTATTGTGGACTCTGTCTTGCTCCTCTAGTCTGACAAATTCCTCAAATAAATTTCGCGGCCTTAACTGCGGTCCGCGAGGAGAGCTGACTTGACTGTTCGGCGTGTGCATGATTGAAATGAAATGAAATGAGAGGTAGTGGTTTATATACCCCTCTAACGCGACGCAACGTTCAAGTTGACTGATAGCAGATTCAACTTAATGATAGTATTCGCCAGTCTGAAGACTGCCCAGGGCAAACCGCGTGGAGGTTCTATCATGTCTTGCCCCTAGGTGGCCCTGAAGAGAGCCGATGGTTCGTTCTCGGGAGTAACGTGATGGGGTGGTGAAGGCGGGCAAAGATCTGCAATGAAAATGATATGTATTAGAATAGGATATACTATCTTATTTACTTTTCACTTACCAAGTTACCCATCCTTAGGTAGTCTCGCGCGCTTCCCAACAGAGAATTTGTGTAAATGGCCGCGCATTCTCAGGGTGGCATGCAGACATTTCTTGGTCGGATGGCCGTTGTAACAAATTATTGACTCGTCGAGACTGCGGTTGACGAGTACTTCACCGTCCAAATGATTATCCCGAATAGGGATGTGAAACTCAAACAACCTATCCTCATTCACACGATTCCACTCATCCCTCATGCGCTCCAACTTCTCAAACGCCTGCCTCTCATGACCCCGCCGAGCCACATTCCTCTCCAACTCAACATTCCTCGCTCTCAACACACTCATCTCCTTCGTCATCTCCTCAAACTTCGCTTCTGCATCGCTCATTCTTCTCTCCGTAGCATTCGCCCTCTTCTCACAGTCATCATTCTTCTCTTCCAACTCTCGCGTCTTATTCTTCAAATCAGTCACACTACGCCTCATTCTAATATTCTCATCCGCTACCTCCTTCGACTTCAGTCCTTCTTTTTCAACTCATCCAACTCCTTCACGACTTCATCCTTCACCTTCTTCAAACTCTCATACTTTTTTACCAACAAATCATGCGCCATCTGCTGCGATACATGCTTCTTCTCTTCATCCTTCAACCACCTCGCCGACTGCATACGAATCCCACCACTCTTCACTTTTGGGGGAAGATGAGCTCTGCGGGGGGTCGGTGATGACAATGTTTGACACCTCCGACGACGAAGAGCTCAACTTCCTCACACGCTTCCTCACACTCTCCCTATCTAAATCCACATCATCCTCATCATCACTCTCAAGCACTCTCTTTCGCCCAATCTCAGCCTCCAACGAAGCAACTGCTCTCGCCAACTTATCATTCTCAACAACATTCTCCACCTTGCCGTCTCGCTCTATCGCCAACATTCGCTCCCTCTCTTCAACAATCGAATGCGTGAATCCGAAGTCATTCACCAAACCTCCACTACAGTCAGCATGCACTCTGTAAAAACGCGCCTCATCCTCATCACCCTTCAACACTCTACACTTTACACACGCAACCCTATTCAGGATAATCATGTGGTCAGTGCCCGCCTTCTTGACATGCGCCTTGGCGTCCCCACTGCGATTTATTCGACCGCACACACACATTTTGATGTGGAATTTTCGTTTCTTATCATTTGCCATGCCTGAGATTTCTCGTTAACTGTAAGATAATGAAATTTGTATAAGTTTGGAATCATGTAGTACAGTCATATTCCTAAAGCATTACACTTAGTGAGGAATGATAGATTTGAGTGTAGTGAGTGGCACTCGATCCCGTCGACAGCCCGAAGGCCTTGTACTGATCACTAGGGAAGTGAGAGATCTTCCCCGATACCCGCTATTTACAGCTGAAGACATCATTGTCACTGCCCCGAAGTGGTAACAGCAACGCCGAGTCAAAGGTAGTGATCAGTAGCTGGGATCTAACCCCTCAAAGCTGCCTTAGCCTTAGTTAAATTTCAAATCTGATAGCAGATTTGAACTCAGCATACTTGAAAACCCTAGTCTACATGTTAAAACTTTGAAAAAACTGAAAATTAAGAATTTTTAAAAAATTCCGCATTTTACTACTCATACTACTTTTAAAAAATTTTATCAGTGGTAAAGACACTATCAAACTCTATCACACAAACTTTGAAGTAAGAAGATAGCTTGCCTACTTCAAAAGATAGAGTCCTTTGAAACACCCGATATCGGGAACTCAGAGCGACGACCGTCGCTTACCTCGTCTTTCGATGAAGTGATCAGACTTACGTTGTCGGGGGTTTATATATGCTCGGAAGAAAACTTAAAATGGCTCTATCTCCAAAACTGTTCATCGTAGCGACATGCGGTTTGTTGCAAACGATTCGTCTCATCATTCTCTATCATATGACACCTGAACCATTCTCATGTGACCACGGGAAGTGGGTGGCTCAGCACATGGCCATGTAACATGCCACAAGTGAAAAAATTCCTAAGTGTGGGAGCTACAGTGTGGTAAAAATTTTGAAAAATTTTAAACTTCCGAATTTCAATCTGGGACCCTGACCAAAACTTTTTTCATCAAAATTCACTGACCTCCCCCCTCTATCGGAGAAATTTCATGAAACAAACTTTGGTCAGGGTCCCAGGTCGATATGCGACACTTTGGACAATTTTCAAAATTTTGTCCATACAAAGTCACTCTGACACTTAGGATTTTTTCAGGTGAGCTCCGACCTAAAATCTTGTAACAGCTCTAACTTTTGAACGGCTGGTCCGATTGACTCGCGACAAAAATGTCGTCGAGCAGTTTTTTCTCTTCTTTCAAACGAGTAGCTGTAAGACAAAATCCGTCCACTAGAACCAAAGTTAGAAGATTGCTGTCGGGGGGGGGGGGGGCAGTGAAATTTGATGAAACAAACTTTGGTCAGGGTCCCAGGTCGAAATGCCACACTTTGGAAAATTTTCAAAATTTTGTCCATACAAAGTCACTCTGACACTTAGGATTTTTTCAGGTGAGCTACGACAGTCCACCCTCCCAACCTGGCCGGCACACCACGCCAACCTGGAGAGCACATCACCTCGCGCTACAACGGCCGGCCAGAGGGGGGGGACGTCAGACTCGAAGCAACACGACGGCACACCACGACCGACTCGACTGACAGGAGGGGGGGGGGACGTCAGCGACGGCGGCCATCTTGCGCTATCCAGAAGTGGAGTTTTACTTACTACTCATGAAGTTCGCGATTTCTTCGTTCATCACTGACACTGAATAGGACTGTGGTACGTCGCATTAACCCATGAGCATATTATGTTGGTCACAACACTAACACTTGTCGACGTCGTTAAACCCATGGTAGTTAAAACGCTCTGTATTTGAAGTCCTGAACTTCCACTGTCTTTTAAATGCCATATTTTATGAATTATTTTGTTTTAAATTGAAATGGCGCCAAATTCAAGATTAATTGAAATTCACATTTGCACTGATGTAGACAAATGAAGACAAAGGGAAGATGGTCGCACTTGCGAGAAACAAGTGATTTCGGGAATGTTATGTGGAATATGATTCCAACCCATCGAGACAGATACTTGGAATGCAGGACCTTCAAGTGTCCGGTGGCGCACAAATGACGTGTTGAGTGAAGCAGTGGAAGCAGATCAGAGTCTGTTACTCTCCGGCAAGTATCATGCGGACTGAATGAAAGTCGAGAAGTTGGACGAGACCAGCCTAGAGGTGAAGTCTTACCTGAATGGGAAGTTACTGCAGCTCATGAAATCAGTGAGAAATCGGATCATTCCACTGAAGGGGAAAACCAGACGAACAGAAACGTTATTAATAACGACGTTAGAGTGATGACTGGGACAGTCCGGTCAGGGTAGTGATACAGTAGTCGAGGCGCCTGACGATAAGGGATTTGATCAGCATGATGGCGATTAGGCGAGAGATAGAACTTTTGGCGGATCTAATCTGGCGAAGAAAACGAATTGGAATAGGTTCAATGGGAATGTCTCGTCGTTTAGTGGAGAAGCACCACATGAAACTTGTTTCATCCGCGTTCAGCTGCAGGCGGTTGGTGGAGTGCCACTTGTCGATGTTGTATCTGATGGAGAACAGAACCCGTTCACCTGGCACCTGGGTGTCATCAGCATGCATATGTATACTTAAGCCACATTGTTCCATAAATTTGCGGAGATCAGAAGTGTACAGCATAAAAACAGTGGGCCTAGCATGGATACTTGTAAAACTCCAGCGTTGACAGAGGAGCGGGCGGAAGATGACTCTCAAAGTTTGGCATGCTGAAAGTGACAATATATAAGACACACATGAGTACATTTCCTGACTGACCGAGTCACCGCAGCAGTATTTTGTGATCGACAGTGTCGAATGCGGAGGAAAAATCCAAAAAAGACAGGAGTGAAGCATTTCCTTTGTCCATGCTGCAAAACTGATCAGGGAGCTTCAGGTGGCTAGTGGTGAGTGCGGGAAGCTTTTTGGGCATCAGGTTGAAGACAGGTGGAATACAGACACTGTCGAACTTCAATGATAACAACAGGCTTCGAGAGAACTGTTAGATTCGCAATGGGTCGATATGAGCTGATATCGTTGGGATTGTTTTTGCCTTGAAACTTGGAATGATGGAGATACTCTTCAACGACAGGGAACGCACCAGAGAAAAGGAGCTGTTCTGCAGGAATGGCATCAAGAGATCGGCACAGGCATTCAGAAGTCTAGCATTTAATGGGTCACAGTGTGGGTACTTGTCATGAAGCTTCAAAATTGTATGATGGATGTGCAACCAGGCGATGAGGAGTAAACTGCTGATGCTGCTGATGCTGAGGTGACTTGTTAGACAGCGCTAACCTTGTGCTGAAAAAATTGGAGGAATTCAGATGCTGAGATGGGAGCTGCAGAGGGTTGACGAGTCCTGCCCATAAGTTGGTCTGTGGTTCGCCAGAGTTTCTTTGGCGACTGCCACTCGGAGCTGGCTTCAATATGCCAGTTGAAAACTTTTTTCTGTCGCAATAGCGAACGGGTCCTTTCTTCCATAAGCTGTGAGTAGCTGCAGCAGAGTCCGGAGAGGAGGTACTACGAAAGGTCGCTCAAGACTGCCAACCGCACACTTTGAATGTCGACAAGAGGAACGGCGAGGGATGAGATCATCGAAGTTCGCAGTTATAGTTGTATCGTGCAATGCTGCGAGTTCGCGAGCATCAAGCAGCCTGAGAGTGACGACGAAGCTAGACGCCTTCGAAAGTTGTCAATGTCAAGGCAATTCCTTGGTCGATATGTCGAGGTCGCACAGGTAAGTAGAGGACAGGACAAGCATGAGACACAGTGAAGGAGGCGGTGATCCGAGAGTCCTGGATCAGAAGAATGTCACTGTAGGTCAAGGGCGATCAGTGGGAGTGAAATCCATATCGATGGTGCCCGAGGTCGTGAGTAGGTTCATTCACGCGGCACGTGAGGCCAAATTCTGACATGATGTCGAGTTGACGACGGGTATATGGGTTGGTTGGTTGGGTTCTCAACTCCGGCGACAACGCCAGGTTCAGAATAAGTCATGACTAGGGCGGAAAATAAAGTTAATAATGCAATGAGGTCAAAAAAAGCCGCCCTAGTCATGACACACTCCAGTAGACTCACAAGTTCGTCATAGAAGGGAGTTGAGACTTTCCCTTTGCGATAAATAAGTTTGGCAACACAAGATGCAGATCCTAAAACAACTCGTGCACATAGGTGCTCAAAAATCGTGGGATCGCTTACTCGGAGATGTAAGAGTTTGACTTGTGAAATTGACGTCACCGTAATGCCACCGTGATTGGCAAGAAGTTGCTGATCAGTATGGGAATTGCGCGGTCTTGGTCCCTCTGTCACTGTGAAGGCTTCAGCACGGAACGGAGTCCGTGTTATGCCAGATCTGAATCAAAAGTATTGCATCCAAGGAATAGTCACGTTGAGTCTTAAGGATATCGTCTACTTCATTGTAGAGAGAGCGCACATAAAAGAGTCCAAATGACCCGGTGAGTAATGATGTGCTTTCTGCTGATTCGAAGTGGATTATGCATCCATCAAGTAGGGCTGGGTAATGAATGTGTGCCGTTTATACGCGTCTGTAGTCGCTACATTTCACATCCGATCCGGATGAAGAATGTTTACATCGTCGTTTGCATGCTTGTGTCATGTTCGCACTCGCCCAGCTCCGCATTATTCTTAAAAGCAAAGGTTAAAAGGTAACTGACTGAGAAAGTAATCACACTAGTATACCAAAACATCTGTGAGTGAAACAGAATTTCCTTTAAGTAAATTTGTCGTTGAATGAACACATTTTCATCATCAACAGGCCGACCAAGGAAAGAAAGGTGTCAAGACAAAACATCTGACGGTCAGATGGAGTCCTTCTGTTCGCAAATTAACGATCAAAGACAGACAGCATAAATATCCTGTAATTGCCTCTAAGGACGCTTACATCACCTGTGAGGTGCAGATAGGAGATTCTTCTCATTCTAGAAGGATAAAGGCGACGATTGGTGAGTGAATGTTCTTCCTTCTGTGAGACTTCCTGCTGAAGTAATTCTCATTTTCAGGAGGAAGAGATCTTGGCAAGCCGCATTATAACACTCCGAAGGCTGACAGTGAAGGATATGAAGTGAGGGAGTTGGGTTGGTGGATAACACCTCTTCGTTCCGACAATGGAAAGTCCTTGGTCTGCGGATTTGAGGATGGTCCAACGAAAACAATGAAATTGGACGTTCAATGTGAGTAGAATTCACACTGACAATTAATCTTCTAATGATTGAAGTTATGGTCTGATTTCTCCAAAGCATCTTTAGAACAATGACGCTTGACGTTGAATTTGAAGGCATGATCTGATTTACGAATGCTAAATTTTTCCTCCCATTTTTCCATAGTTTGGTCTGCATTAGGGTATCAAGGTAGGCTGAAGTACTTGCATATGGGCCTCTAATCCCAGACTTGGTTCATGTTTCATTTTTTCATTGCACTTGTAGTTTCATGTCTATTTGAAACTTGAAGATCTTTTAATCCCCTTAAGCCCTTGAATCATTGCATGCATGTTCACTGAAGATTCCCCTATCTTGCTGTTGGAAAAGTGCACCTATACAGGCCTGGTTTGTGGTAACGTGAATGTCGAATTGTATGAGGATAAGGCGCTGACTTTTACCGACTTATCAATAATGAATACTATCAATCAATCTGCATTCCATCAACTTCAAAGCATTGAATAGAATAATAAGATGCTTGCATCCTCAGATGAAAAATGAGAACATCAGCAGGCTTAGTTCATCACTCAACATCAACACAGCTCCCTATTTAAATTTCAGCCATACCCGGAGTAAATTTGAGATGTTTGTACGCAATTTGATAACACTACTGTGATAGTATAATAGTTGGACATTCAGATCTGAAGGTGCAACTCAATATTTAGTGATTTTATTTACATTTTGTTTCATTCAGCATCATTTACTTATAGCTGCTGGCATTCAAAATCAAATGAAATGCCAGTAATGTGTTAAAAAATTAAGAAAATGAACGTAGTAAATGAACGTAGCTCTTTCATATTTGCTTTCATAAAAAACGCTGCAAAATAGGCGCAGTATTTAACTACAAACTGAAATATTTGATGCCACTAATCAATATCGGCCTCGCATCGTCGCTATCCCTTTCTATTTTGTAAACTGTCATTTTATTTAAGTAATGTTAAATTGTCGCAGGAAGTGATGACATCAATTTTACTTTTTTCCTTCAAATTCGGAAAAGTTTAGGATCATCACCATATTTTTCAACATCATGTATTTTCAATGTTGTGCGCAATAAAACAGTGGATTAAAGTGTTGTCGATTTATAGCTATTTCAGATTTATCAAATAAGTGGTCAATTTACCTGTCACTTTATTTCTTCCGAAGGAGTTTTTTCCTTTTTCTTCGCCTGACACAAATAAAAGGATCTCAATTCCAAAATTCTAGAATTCCAAAATGTTTACTTCGTTCATATGTGTTGCATTTGCGGTGAAAACAGCAGTGACAGTGATCAGAATTTCAAAATCCATACAAAATGCACTTCTCCCAATGAAAGTTAGTGACCTTTAGAAATAAGAAAACCTCTTATTTACCTCACCTGTATGATTCTAAGAATTGAAAATACCTCAAATAGGGGCTTGCTATGATAATAATAGTAAAAAGTCTTTTGCGAAATGTCGCCTATCGCTTGCAAATGCTACTAAGGAAGAGAGAAAAGGAAAATTCAGTTTGAAAAGTCAGTATGGATCATTCGATTGATGAATGTCCGTCCACTGTTCGCACTAGTAGTCATTTTTTGCAGCCGGTTGAGTCTTGGTCTGAGTGTGCTTTGTGTGCAGTTACAGGTAGCAATTGTCGGTGTAGCATTTGCTCCTTTTGGATAGAGTTAAAATTTGTTCATCAAAATTGCATATCCCATTTCCCTTGACTATCTACATGTATAAAAGCTTACAATGTTTTTCGATCGAAATTTGAAATTCATTTCATGTATACATGCAGACTATATTTTTACTGACAGTCACCGTAGTTGGATTCCCAAAATATTAGTTTAAAATTGTGTCGAGCCAAGGCATATTCAGTTATTCACAAAGCCACATATGTATCTGAACTGTATATGTAAACTATATATGTAAACTAATATTCCTAGTCATCTACCAAAATTAACCTTTGCATGAATATAGTGGACCTGAGTGTATAATAATTGCATCTCACACAAGATTCAGCCGTGGCGAGTATATAAAGAGAGTGACAGAACACAAGTGAGCTTAAGTTAACTTTATTAAGGATAACTTGAAATGTTTGGTCAGAGTTTTGATTTTATAATGAAAAGTGCCATAGAGAAGTGAGCATCTCGATAGATTATAGTGGATGTTGAGGATACCTTTTGGCTAGACGATGGGCAATCAAATCGCAGTAGTCAGAGTTGAGTTCATATTCGCAAATATGAGTGTCCGGAAATGGAAATATGCTAATACCTGCCAACAAAAGCATTCCTGCTTTTCAAACAGCAGATATGATCAGGCTTGCCATGGATATGGAGATCCATAGAGATATCTATGAATGGAAATCGAAAATTTTGAAAAATCCATGGATATCGCGGAGATTTTATTATAATAATAATAATGATGTCTTTATTAGTCTCACAAAGTAACAATCGGCGAGAGCTTTACAATAAAAACCTAGCGCGGTGCTCGCGTAGGGTCACAAAAAGTAATCGCGAGAGGGCAGGACATAAACACGTCACACTGCGTTGCAAGCACGCAAGCGATGTAGAGATAATGTGCAGGCGATAGCGGCGACAGAATTCTAAGAAGGGATAAATGTGCAATTGGAAGTCGGAGGCGAGACGATGACTATGCATTGACGACTGAGGAAGGTTGCAAACTGGAAGGAACAGTCTTGTAAATATAACCGCATATAGGGTTGTAAATATAAATCATAAGCGCTGTAGTCCGGAAAGCGAATGTCGAAATCACGCAAGCAAGTAAGTCCAAGCAAGTAACGATATAATCCGAATATATACAGCAGCAGATATCATTATCACGAAGAAAGCGGCATACTTTAACCTCTAACTACGGACGGGTCAGATTGACCCATTTTTTGAATTCAAATTGTTGTAGATCTCAATTATATAAACGAATGAACTTGTAACTCATTGACTTTTATTTTTTACGTATCTTGAGTAGATAACCAAATTATAAACGTTGTATCCCACATAGAAGACACTCAAAACAATGTTTTGTCAAACACTACACACTTAGTACGAAATGGGTCAAACTGACCTAATGAACTTTTCCGATGTATCATTGAAGTATATCAATTTTCAACTTTGTGACATTGCTTATTTTGTAACAAGTTGTCAAATAAATCGCAGTTGTAGCGCTGTGTTCAAAGACTATGAATCATATATAATGACTGGAAACTTCCCTATCTCTGCATGTTATGGAATCAACTTCATTTCACTGAATGAAGATATCGGACAATTATTATACATTGAAAGATAGGAGTTACCATACATAGATAGTTAACGATTGATCATAGATATTTCAGGATTCGCTCGAAGTTGCAGTCTATTATATTATCTTCATTGTCTTTGACTGCATTCGCCAAGATAAAAGTACTTTTGTGACAGCACAAATGCAATTACAAGAAGGTATCAACAGTAGCAAAACTCAAACCCTATTCGAAAGGTTATTATTTCACTCGGTTGATACAATCGCTGACAATGTGTGTCACATTTCTTTGTTCGGAAAGCTGTGATTGGCTGATGATCGAACAAATTCACCATTCACTCTGTTTTCAGGTATATCTTCTCTCGCAGCAAAGCACATGGTCATATTCACATCATGGCGCAGAGAATTCGCACGGAAGATAGTGAATCTGAATCAAGCTCTGAGGAAGAAACGATTGCGCAGGTGGATGAAAATGAAGCCGAAATGATATCAAGGAATGGATTGGTTCGTTGGCGGAAAACACCATACAACACGTTAGGTCGTCAAAGAGCTGCTAATATTTTTAGGCAGCATCCAGGACCATCAAGACAGATTCGACAGTCATCTGCATCGGCGAATGAGATATTTGAGAACTTTATCACACCTCGCATGATTCGTATCATCAAGCAACATACCAATACAGAAGGACGTCGTCGAAATTCAGCCTGGAAAGATGCAGACGAAGAAGAAATACGAAAATTTATTGGTCTCCTCCTTCTATCAGGAGTTAATTGTTCAAAGAATGAGGCAATCAGTCAATTATGGAGTTTGGAAGATGGACGACCTATATTCAGGCAATCGATGCCCCGAGATAGTTTCACAGATGTATGCTCTCGGCTGAGATTTGACGACGCTCACACACGAATAGAAAGGAGAGCAGATGACAAATTAGAAACATCGCGAAATATGGAATTGTTTCATTTCCAAATGCAAGTCCAATTATGTCCCAGGATGTGATATGACTATTGATGAGCAGCCTGTAACCTTCAGAGGCCGATGCGGATTTCGCATGTACATCCCATCCAAACCCGGTCGTTATGGGATAAAGATTCGGATCCTGGCGGACAGTCGCACGTCAGTATTGCTACAATGCTGACTATACAGGACGGCGAGGAAATAGTCGAGAAGTTGGGCAAGCTTCTCGGGTGGTACTGGAACTAACTGATTCCATTTCTAATTCCGGGAGGAATATAATTGCAGATAACTTCCTCTCAAGCTTGCATTTGGTACAGGCATACCAGTTGACATACTTGGGCACTATTCGAAAAAACAAACCGGAACTGCCTCCACAGACTTCTCCGAGTGCAAGTAGGCCTGTCGTAAGCTCAGTCTTTGGTTTTCTACCAAATTGCTCAATTGTTTCTTACGTCCCCAAACGAAGCAAGCACGAAGCAAACAAGCACCCCATATCGACGCAGTCTTGTCTTTATTTTTAGTTCTTCCTCATTTCCAGTCATACCGTTGATGTCATCAGAAAACCGTAGGTTTGTGATTAGCTGTTCTCCGATGGTGACTGTGCCATGGTGATCGAGGGCATCAGTTATGATGCGTTCAAGGACGATGTTAATTTAGGTGGGTGAGAGTAGGCACCCTGTCGCACTCCGACGGATGTGTGGAACCAATCTCCTGTGGTGCCCTGTACCAATACTTCGCTGCTGGCTTTGGCATGTAACTGTTACAACACATATTTTCAAGCATAGTGACAGAATTTATAAATTTGTGTTGTTTTAATCGAATGCAAGGACATTAAAACGTTTTAAACATGTTTCCACTACCCACCCTGTAGGAACACCTGGAGGATGATTTTGTGATAATTTGGTCTATCAGAAATATAGATTTTGCAACATGTCTCACTAAGGTTCTAGGTTGTATTAGTAGCTGGATACTAATGAATAATAGGAGTAGATAGGTCCGTCTTTAATTTCTTGATGGCATTAAGGGCAATTTCTTTCTGTATCCCTTGATGAAGGCTAAGCCAAAATATTGGGAATATAATAACCACACAGTCGTAGAAAATTATATTCATATTGAAATAAAGAAGTCCGACAGATGGCAACAAAAGATTCAAATCAGCTTTTTGAAGGAAAGCTATTATTGTGATAGGTGTTTGTGTGTGCAGACTTCAGGATGTATAGCAGAAAAGCTGAATTTCGGTTACCAAAACAATCGCAAAAGACATGCGACTACGAGGACCCATGCAGCATGACGTTGTGGTGAAGTATCACCAACTAGAATCAGCTGGTTCCTACGCTACGGCAGAGTCAACTGTAAAATCCTCTTCCTGAAGATCAAATGTAGATTGAAATGAATGAGGAAAATGCATCAATCCATTCCCAACCTTGAAAATTTAGAATTGTATTTGACAGTTAAGTTATGGAAGAACACGCAGTCTTTGACTTTTAGTGATACTTCGCTTTGATGGTGATGGTCAGTAACGGTGTGCACTTCAAATTTTTGACCTTGTTTCTAATACGTCGACACATTGCAAAAAAGTCGCCGACTGTTCTTGAAAATTTTGATATGTAGGAAGATTGGTCTCTAATGCTAGTAACATTTTGTGATTTATCTTATAATGGGTGAAATACATCATTGAATGTACATTATATGTTCTATTGATCTATACAGTGTACGTGATGAAGGACTAGTTACATGACATCTAGTTGCACCTAAACATAAAATAAGTCTAATAAACAAGAGATCTACTTGTGTATATAAACCAGCAAATAAAAACCTAAAATAATTTCAGCCGTTCATGTATTCCAATGTTGAAAAATAATGTATGTAAAGAGGGTATTTTTTCTAATCGAACGTGAAGACAATCGAAATTGAATGACATCACAGTTCGCAAGTTGTTCCAAAAATGTTCAGTAGCATCATCTAAATCGATGTCAGACGCACGCTTCGAGTCAGTTGAGATAACCATCAGACAAGACAATCGATCTTGACCCATTATCGTCCGCAAATCATTTTTGATATGTTTGAGTGTCGAGAGCGATCTTTCACAAGTTGCAAATGTTACAGGCAATGTCATAATGAGCTGACAGAGTCTACAGAGACTTGGATGAAAATCTGATAGACCATTGGAAATCAGATCGAGGTAGATATCGTGAAATTTTGGCTTCCACTCTTCTGCCTGTGAGAAAGCAACTGTACTCGCAACTCAATTCGGAAACAGACATATCATGCTGATAATATGACGCTAGATTTCCAGTTCATTGATCTTTGATGAAGTAAAACAGCATGACACATTTCAGGGCAACATGACATGGCTCACGATAAAAGAGTTGGGGGGAGGCAGGCCCCGTGGAAACTGGGGCACACCGCGCCTGTTGATGGTATCTTTAATTCCTTCTAGGAGAAATATATGATTTACATCTGCATTCCGTAGAAATGTCTCACACGTCATCTTTTGTAGTGTCAATGACGTATTTGTACGTCATCATTGGTGGAGGAGGCGGCATCTCTCTGGTTCTGCTGATCGTCTGTGCTGTTCTGATCAGAAAGCGTCAGGAATCAAGGAAATGGTAAGGAAAATGTATCTTCACGCGAGGTTTATGTATCAATGTTTCCTGTCATTCCGACCCAGTACGATCTATGATTTCATTTGAATTTTCGCTACCATTGAAATGAATTTTGTTCCTCGTCGTCGCATGAAGGTCAGTCAATATGAAAATAACTATTTTTTGATATGATCTTTTACTTCAAGACCATTTGTGACTTTCACTTTTTACAAATGAAAACAATGAGCAATGACTGTTGCAGAAGTTAAAATAGTAAGTGTAAAATATGAAAAATGGAATTATAAAACCTAAAAGTTATCTAATCATTGTCCTACTAAGCTCCTTTAAAGCTATCATTACAGATAAAGTGGCACATGACATTTAGAAAACAATTTGGGCGAAAACCTGAGAGGTTTGCCAGCAATGATATGCTCATCCTCCCCAATCGTGCATTGCTTGTACGCCAAAAGCGATCGGGCATTGCAGCGCATTAAAGCCAATGATAACTTCCTCGAAATTGCAGCTCTAACTTGGGAAAAGCGGGAGGTAGTCTGCCTTGATATTTCTCAACAAATCGTAAAACACATCTGTCAAATCCTTCCCCTGTTATCCAGAAACAGACACAACCATTGATAGGCATCTCCACCCGAGTTCTGCACACTTCGAGTTGTTGGAGGAGTGCCTGCGACTTTCAGCGATGTCAAGGAAACTCTTGCGGTTGCACTCGCTACGGAAATATTGTTTGTAGTAAGCGGGTGTACAAACGTTTAGTCAATCGCGCCCGATCGTCCAAGGCTCCAGTTTGGACAAGTTTCGGCAGGTCGTCTATTAATATCTGTCAACCCCAAGCCAGCACCCCTCTCAATGCCTGGTCGCAGATTCGCCCAGTGGCAGGTCTTGCTAAGTTGGTTTCTGATAGTATCGTGTCTTGAAATCACATTGGGACTCCCTTTGCGTGTTTAGGCGTGTAGTCCAAATGGGTCCAGTGCTACGTCAGGACATCTAGAACAACAGCTATCACCCTGAAATAGAGAGATGCCCGGCACCCGTTTTGCCAACATCTGGTATTCGTTAGGTGACAGACGTATTCCCAAACCCGGTGATGATATCGCTGCAATCAAGGATGGAGCATCGGAGGAATTGACTGAATTCAAGCGCACTGCATGCACACCATTTGCTTGACTTTTCATTGACTTAACAATTTTCTATCTGTGGCAGACGACAGCTAGCACTGTTTGGGTCTGAAAGATAAGAGACTACTATTGATTTGGTCTTTTTCCTCCTCAATTGAATTGGTCGATTGAGTTTGCAATTGGTGCGGAGTGCGGAATTAGGATTATCGCGTGAGACAGAATGAAACACGGATGAGATATTGGCTGCTGGAGAATGTTTTACTGCTGAGCGTAGACGAAAACCATCATTACTTGGCTTAAGCTGAACTTGGTTTCATGCAACTCTATCAAGTTCAAAGCAACTCTATGACTACACTCTCTCTGAAAATTGATGAATACCATCGTCAAAAGAATCGAAGACTTCCTTTGCAATACCTGAAGGAATAATCCTTGTGGTTTACCCGACTATGCACATGATCGCAACAAAGCAGTTGATTCAACGCTAATTGACGGCAAATACTGTTGAGCGCATTTGTCATGTCCACTTTTAGAATACAAAAGTTGTCCTCATTCCAATTCTTTTCTAAGAGCAATCTGGTCCGGTGTATAATTTTCTCAGTTCCAAAACGGCAGACCACTCCTAGCTGGGTAGGACCAAAATATTTAGAAGCTACAGACTTTATACTATAGCAGAGACACTTTGCAGTGACACGGCGGTATACTGCACCAACAGCTATTGGTCGGACATCTCAGCCGACGATTTTATTTTTGAAAAAAGCCGTTTAAGTCCCACCGGCGAGGAAAGGCACAGTCTCTTGTGGTGCTTTGCCGGAGGGGGATCAACGGATTGACCAGGTGTCAAAGAGAAACACTCAGGTTTGTGGACAATGTCTACACATGCGTTCATCAGGTGCTTGACCCTCAAACCAGACGGACCACAAGCTCAAGGAAACGAATTCAAAACAGCCATTAATCAAGTGAAAGATGAAGAGAGATTCACTGGAATTGTTTCATCCTGACTGTCGGATAATACCAAAAGCAGTGGGGTTGCAGGGTGCTCCAATTTCAATTTTATCACAAATATTTCGTGTTTGATATCGGATTTTTCGGTTGCGTACACTATCGAATCACGTCGCACTAAATGAATTGTAATTTGTTTCTCTGAGACAATTGGTCTCTCTTTGTGTTTCACATTTTAGTTACTTGATAAGCCTTATTGATATTAGCATGTGACTCTATAATATTCAGAACTTATGGCTTTTTATACCGGTGGAAGTATTGACTTAGTACACTGCAAAAACCATATATCAGATCATTAGGAAAGTTGATTTTAAGTAAAACAATGATGTTTGCGTGTAACAAGTCGATATAACTAATCCTTTGAGGGTCTTTCAGCCTTCTTAGTAAATACATGCGAAAATGTAATGTTTTTGTAATTCAACGACATTTAGCACAGTATCAGCTGTACTATGAGGCGGTTTTACGATGTTTGGTGTCGTCATAAAACCTCAGATAGTTGATTTCAATGAAATTGATTTAGTCCATGCAGCACAACCCTTACATTGGCAATTTTTTGAAATTTTTTGCATTCCAGTCAGAAAATAGGCCTAAACTGAGCCATAATTACTGCATTTTAAGACCCTAAAAACAGCTGTGGAGATCTCAAACTCATCAATTGCTGCTGCGAAAACTTTGCCAACACATTATTTTTAGTGTTGAACTATGAATACAATGATAGCTTTCATTTTGAACACTGATTTATGCTGATTTCTTCATGTAGGCCAACCAGTCATGCACGATCATGTGCGAAAACAAAATATTCATATTTTGCAATCTTCTAACAAATGCCCATGCACGGCATGATGTAAACATTGAATAAATGAATTTCACTCATTATGCATCATCGTGGACATGCACAAAATTATTTTCATCTGATAGTAAAAGTTTTGTTATGGCAATTTCTACACCCTCTGAGACCTGAGGGGGGGGGTCCAGTGGATCCCCCCTTAGCCTATCTACCATACTGATTTAATTGAAATGAAACGACACATGTTGATTCATTGTCAAAAATGATGATTTTACATGGGCATGAGCGGTTGCAATATCCTCAGCACAAAAAGTAAAATAGAAGAATATGACTCCGGGGTCCACTGGACCCCCTCAGGTCTCTAAGGGTTTAGTTTCGTTTTCTTAAAAGTGATTTCATGGAAGGAGATTCTTGAGTTAAGTCAGAATAAATAAAAACATTTATTTTATTTCAACATTGTATTTCAACGATGCGAAATTGTCTTTCTTATATATGATCATGTATAACATTTTTTGTTGCGTAATCTACAATATTTTAACCTTCATAAATGCAAAACTACGAAGGGATTACAAACGAATGGTAGGCTTAACAATCACACCTGAAGCCAAATACATGATAAAAACTTTTATTTTTTTCTAAATTCGGTTCAATGCTGCTTACCATTTTTTCATGAAGTTATTTTCAAAATCCGTTTTCAGTTATGTAATATTTTCGTAAAATAACAGCAAACTTCAGACCGTCATAAAATGCACAATATTTGCAGGAATGTCTCAGACTTTTCAGATGTATCATCCCTAGAAGTTCGGTTTTCAAATATGTGAATGAGTAGGTTATTGAAGAAACATAAGTGAGCGACTTTCATAACTAGTGCGCAACATCACTTTTTGATGTGTTCATTGCAAGAGCTCATTCACCAAAACTATTGGTGATATTTGAGGCCCCTGTGTATTTTGTGATGACCATAGATGGTGACAACTGGTGGACACAATTTTGTTGAAATCAAAACAGTCCTAACTTTTGAACCTATTTTTCCAAAAGTCGCTCTTATAGTGAGAATGGCCGTAAACTGCGAGTCACGTCTCTCTGGGTCGTTTGTCCCATTCCAGGTAGACGATCACGCTCACAGGCATTTGAAGCCGATTCCATTCTGACGGCTATCGAGATTTTGATCGAAGACTGGTGTCCTTATCCCAAGCAATTTCTGACGAATTAGGTTGCTTACAATCGCTCGCGATCGGCGGTTAATGCATAATTAATGACATACATGTGCAGTTGAAGCTATTTTGACATTTTCCCCTCTGTCTAGGTTTGGATCGTGTTTGGATCTACAACAGATTTGTTCAGTTTATTACGCACATCGGCATTATATGGAGTTTATTATGTGATTCTGCACCTTTGCCCGAAGACACCTTGTCCCTTTGGCCGAAAATCACCAAATGCATTTTGAAAACTGAACGTAGCACCTTCTATTTTATGAAATTGAACGTCTCCTCTTTCTCTCTCATATTATCTATTGCAAATTCATTAAGCGAAGCATTTGACGATTACCACTCCGGACTCTTTATCTGAAAACTGAAGTTGTGAAACAAAAAATTTGCACCTGCTATCATTCTTATCATATCTGAATTGAGGAATGCTATGAACATCAAGAAAATGATTGTTATGAGATCCAGGAAGTTCTACATACAACAGGAAGGCGGAATTAAACACAGTCGTTCGGCAATATCATCATTATAAACTTGCTGATTTCAGTGTCACGTACACCAAGTCAATACTCGAATGATAAGGCAGAATGCTGTCTCATTTTCATCTTTATTGCCAACCTTATGGACTTTTCTTCTCTACAAACTGACAGAGAAAGCAAGGATTTAGGAAGATGAATATTTTCGTTTATGAAAATGTCCGCCGCAGAATGTCGTTTGATAGAAATAATTAAAATTGTCAGATAGTTAGCGGTTTTTATATTTCTGACGTTTATCGGCTAACAGCAACCAACTAGCGTGCACTTTCTGCAATGTTATAGAAGCAACAGGGAATCAAAGTATAAAGATAAAGATTTTTACCAAAACATCAAAAATCATGTTCTTTAACACAAAATGGAGAACGTAATAGTACTTGGGGATTGAAATGGCAGAACTGGCACTGAAAACGACAATAAGAAGTATGGTTTTACAAAGAGAAAATCAGAAGATAAAACAATTAATAGCTATGGCCATGATATACTTACTTATTGTAATGAGACTAACTTGATTATTGCAGACGGAAGATTTGAGGATAGCGATTGTTTAGGAAAGTGTACATATCACTGTATTGAAATGGTGTTGTAAAAATCCATGATTGATTACTTGATCATATGAGAATCCATACTAAATTAATTAAGCGAATTTGAAACATTGAAAACCAACATGGAGTAAATACACAAACTTTTGACGAAACAATACAAAATTGGTTTAGTTAAGACACAAACATTCCGGGCTCATGGAATATGTTCCCCTGACTCGTTGAAGAAGAAATTGACTTTATCAAAAGAACACTTACATGTGCGGTAAATGGATAGCCAAAGATATTTTTTGACAAACATTCAGTAAAAGAGTTGACAGTAAAAGAAGATGTTCACGGACCAGAAAAGAAGCAAATATTCTTGCGACTTCTATTCATTGGTGACAAAAGTGCGTTTGCTTTCAAAAGCAGTTCTATCACAGCATTTAGTATATTTCCAAGTGCTTGTTTGAAAGTAATTTTCACGACAAGAAGGATTCCGATGCGCTCTCTGAAGGACAGATTGCCGCTCTTCTCCACATCAAATGTTATTTGCCAATTTCATTATACCTGTGGAAGGAAGTACTTTGGGAAGACGGCAAGATGTCTGAATGAGAGAGTTTGGGAACACCTTCCGAAGTGGCTAGCGAACCCATTAAAGTCTCCAACCAGATCTACAACAATTCCAGCAAGTAGCATTACTAGACATTTGCAAGTCTGCAATAACGAGAGACAACCAGCAATCAATAATTATTAAGTATTAAGTAATACAATAAGTATTAAGTACCACATGAACAACAGACGGACATTAGGGATTCTTAAGCCTCTCGTTATCTTGCGTGAAAACCCCGACTTCTGCCAGCAAAAAGATTTTGTGTCAACCTTTTTCACCTTGGTAGTTATTAAGTCTTCTTTTTTGCTTCTTTTAATACCTAGGTTAATTACTCAATTGTTTCATATATCTATATTTGCATGCTCTCAATTTTGTTCATAGATTTAGTGTAATTACTTAAGTATATATGATCTTAAAGTTTGTATGCAGTCCAATGCCTGCACCTGAATGAGAGTCGACGAAATGCATTGTGCAAAGTAATAGTTTTGATTTTCTTAAAATGAATTTAGTGGCTTATGTATTCATAGAGGGGGGAATATAAGAGTAAAGGGAATCATTTTTTAAAGAATTTAAAATTGGTAATCCCGTTTCGGATACTGATCATTTACACATAAAAATTAAACTAAAGATACCATTCGACAAGGAATCGAGGATATCGAATCCAACGTTTCAATGTAAGCGAATATTTCCTTACAAATGGACGAAAGAAAACAGTTTAAAATTTGCTCTTTGGCGAAAGAAATCTACGCAAATATTGAAGCCACAGATACCGCGACAATTGGTATTATTTACATACCATGTCTGATATATGCAGATGACATTCTCCTATAATGAGTAATGATCAAGCTGGCTTGCTGAAGCAAATACATAATTAGTGGCCAATTTTTGCAATGTCAATGGTCTTAAAATTAATTACGATAAAACAAAAGTCATGATTCATGATGATGCATTTGAAAATGATTATTTACATATTAACTTAAACAATTATACAAAGCAAATTCAAAATAGTCAAAGAATTCAAGTATACTTAGGATTTTGGATGTCAAATAATACTAAAAACATTTACTTTCACTAATTAAAAGAGGATATCAATCAGCTTATTTAACCACCAAAAAATTAGAAGAACTTGAAGTTAATGGAACAATTGTAAGAAATACATTTGAAATGCTAACTTTATCAAAAATGATGTACGGTGGAGAATTTTGCTTTCATAACAAATTGTCTGAAAAAATACAGTTTCATTTCTGAAGCGTTTCTATCATTTGTCAGCCATAACTGCAAACTACCGCTTGGTAGGTGAGTTTGGATTACTCCCTCTAGAAATTATATTTCTATAAAGTTGCAATTAATTTTTGGATTAGAATACTTTTTAATGAGAATAAAAGTATTATGAAAATTTGCTTTGATCATATTTCACTCATTTCGAATAGCAATAACTACGTATACACATGGTCTGGGAGAATAGGAAGACTTATCAAGCGATCAAATCCATCACATATTGAAGAAAGCATAATCAACTTAAATTTAGCTACTGGACAATGTAAGAATATAATTAAAACCAGATTCACTGAATATTTTAGAACTGAATGGATAAATGACGCCAAAAGAAGTCGCACTAGAACCGATTATTTGGAATCTGCACAATTTGACTGCTCAATAAAATATTATCTGACTCTTAATTCAGCACATAAAGATATAGCACCATTGGTAAAAAGGATGTGTGGAAATCATAATTTAGCGTTAAGAACAGGTAGTTATAGAAATAGATTAGAATATGAAGATAGAATATGCAGTTTGTGCAATGATGGAACAATAGAAACTGTATTTCATTCTATTTGTGCATGTTCAGTGTATAATGATATCAGATTGCGTTATTGTACATACCATTTCTTATTGATGTTTGGAAGCAAAATTTCTATGGTTTGTTACAAAGACTGAATGTTGGAAGCATTGCTAAGATAAGTAAATATACTCACTGACAAAATTTTTGAAACATTTACTTCTTTAACTTCTTCATTTTTGACTGGTATAGATACATGTATGTATGATACCTTGATAATTTAGTCACAATCTCCACCAAGTCGCTAGCACAGAAAAACAACGCATGTAGCAGATTCAACTTTAATAGCGCGTGTGCCCCCCTCTAGCTCCAATACATTCAGTAATCCGAGATGGCATGGATTCACAAAGTCTCTGAATGAAGGATGTTTCAAGGAGAAGCCACTGCTCTGTCAGTCTTTCAGAGAGAATCTTCAGGGACACTGGTGGAAGTGAATAGCGGTCTCTCACTCGCCGCCCAAGCTCGTCCCAGACTTGTTCAATGGGTGACAAGTCAGGTGAGCGTACAAATAACAAGCAAGTTAAGTTGAGTAAACATATCAAATCGGCATATGACGTCAGAACTAAAGCTATGTTGGTTTGCAACCATGCAAATTTGGCTGTAACATCGAATGACAGTGAATACTGTTCAACAGTAACAAAGAGCGAGACATCGCATTAAAGTTTCCAGTGTAGCTTCATCGAAATTATCGAGGTCCGAAACATCACCAATTTAGCGAGTCTTGTTTTTCATAAATTACGATCCTTTGCAGATAAGATGATTTGCATCATCAATTACTACTGATTGACGTGGTAAATGTACGTTGCTCAATGACATGGATGTATTGCTTATTTCTTAATAAATATTCTGTTCCGGACCAATAATTAGGATTTTATAATTAGAATTGAATAGCTTGATGTAAAGTGATCTGGGATTCCACTCTTAATAAAACATGTGGTTATGTGTTTTCGCTACTGTGGTTATAATTATCATAATGTACTGTTTCGTGATTTAACATTATTCACTGAAATACATGAACCATTGATTGCCCTCTCCTTCCAGCCTTTCATCATCCATAGTTTTCATCTTTTCATGACACATCATTATCAGATTTCGTACGTTTTGCACAAGATTATATATGTTGGCACTTTTGTGTTGTTATCGGAACGCATAATGCTGACTTGTTTCGCATGATGAGTACATTCTAATGTACGGATGTAATAATGTTTGAAAATTAAGATAGATTTAGGAAAGCAGGAAAGCTAGGTGTTTGATTTTCCGTGGGAACTTTTGCCGAATATCGTGGTGCTCAGATGAGTTTCACTTCAATTGGCAATCAACAGTAATTGTCGCTGAATCTGGAACGCATCTAATTTCAGTTTTTGCAAAAAGATACATTTACTAATTATTTCAGACGCACTAACTTAAGCAATTTGCCAGTAGTGTGCTTAAAGTGATATTTAATGATTTCCCGTCGAAGTTTCACTAACTTGCTGATTGAAAATCTAAAATTTACCCGGGCATGGCTGCAATTTTGAATAGGGAGTTGTGTTGATGTTGAGAGAAGCTAGGCCTGCTGATGACTCCTAATATTGGATGAAATAGCAGCTATTCAGGTCTGTTCCCATTTTTCAACTGAGGATGCAACTCAATATTTAATCATTCTATTTACATTGTCAGATAATGTCCGTTCAGATCAAGCAAAAATCTGAAGTCATTTTCAAAATCTGTTAATAACCTGAAAATAGAATCCTTTCCGCTTCTGTTCTGACCTGAATTAAATCAATTAAAATGTTGACAAATAACTTCCTTTCCTGTCGAAAAGTTTCCGCTACATCCAAATTCAAATATTGTCTTTCTTTTCATTTCTAGGGATAATTCCAGTCATTACGTCGAAAAGAACATCTTTCCATCACAAACGGTAAGTACAAAAAATTCTCGAAAATCTTTGGTTGTGCACAGTAACAACCTTATTCATAAGCGGGCCTTTCTCATACTCCACGACCTGACAGTGCTGACTTGGAAGCAACTCTCCCCTTAAATTGAATAATTTGTCATTTGCTGTTGAAGCCAAAGCGGACATTGCAGACGTAGCCCATAACAGGATGATGGTAAGCAAACTTGAGAAATTTGACACCGTCGGAGTCATCTGTGTGTAGAATAGTGCTCCTCGGACTTGCTGTTCTACTCAGCTCATGTGACAAGCACTTTCACAAGCCGAGGTTGTGACCATTTCATCAACATATATATATATATGTATATATTTTTAAAAAAGAAAACAAAGTTTCTTGCATTGACCGAACATGTTTCAGAATGTTAACATTCCATCTTCAGCGGTAAAACCTGAATACAATAGCAATGGGAGTTTATATACAAAATGCGGGAAATGAACAAATGAGAGCGATAAAAAGAGTTCAAGTCACCAGTAGCTGTCTGACCATGGCACCGACATAGAGATTGCACTCTGCAATTACAATTTCAAGTACAGTTGTAATGAACTGTTTCTTTCATTAGAGAGATAATTTGTATTATTCTTTAGAATAATAGATTCCAGAAACAACTGATTTCCAGATTTGCCAATAATCGAGAAATTTTCACTTTTAGGTGGATGATCATGCATCGAAACCTGAGTAGGAGAGGATAGCCCCTCAAGTGCTCACTTATACGAATGGCAAGATGGCGCCTCGTGGAGCCGATGTATCGCATTGGGCAGCGATCACACGTGTCTAAATACATCACATTACATTTGACACCATTCGCAATTTTATCTTTGTAATTGAAATAGTTTTGGATTTTATCAGTAACAAAAACAGGAACAATTTTCACTTTATCAGAAAGATCAATGTTGATGTTTTTTATCCTCCTTTTCAAGTCATTGCTTTTACTCTCAATGTAAGGAACAGTCCAGTAAACACTATTGGAAGTCTCCCTGTCAGACACTGTTTTGTGGAGAGATTGATTCATTTCAGTTTGCCTTTTGATCCGTTCTATAAACCGTTTTTCATAGCCATTTCTCAGAAAAATGTCAGAAATCAGAGAGGCAGCCTTATTATAATTTTCTGCATTTGAGCAAATTTTGTAAGCACGCGAAAATAGAGCGCGCATAGTTGCAACCTTGTACGTAAATGGCGCTGAGGAACACGAGGGTATATAGATACCAGTGTTGGTTTCTTTCAGGTAATGGGAAACGTCAAAGTTCCCTTGATCAATTTTAATTTTAGTGTCAAGAAAAATCAAGCTATCAGAGCCACGTTCCATTGTGAAAGTGATCTCTTTATCAATGCTATTCAAAAAACCTAAGAACTGTTCGCCGTCTGTTTCAGCTCTAAAAATGGCAAAACAGTCATTCGCATATCTACAATAAAACTCTGGCAGGTAGACAATTCTGAGAAACGACTTTCAATAAGGTCCATGGCAAAAGATGCCATAGTCGGGGCAAGCTTGGAGCCCATCGGCATCCCGTCAATTTGGTAAAAGTGTTGCTCATTGAAACTAAACAGAATATTGGAGCAAGCAATTTCTAAAAGATTTTTTAAGGCAACTTTTGAAATAGGAAAGTCCTAAAAATCGATCATGGACAACATATGATTGATGGTACGAGTAACCGGAATGCAAGTAAAAAGATTTTTACTATATATATATATATATATATATATATATATATATATATATATATATATATATATATATATATATATTGTCATCTCCTAAACATTATCCTCATTATCCTCAACGTTAAATCCAGCAGGTACTCCAGTCGACATGGGAACACTAGCCACAAAGTGATGTCGAAGACCAGCCGTTATGGCAACTCATTTATCAAATGCGCTTGACGTGTACTTTTTTCCCATTGTAATGTAATGCCATGTCCGAATATGTCTGATATGCAGTAAAACTATTATTATCATTATTATATATGTACATATATATATATATATATATATTACATATATATTATTTTATATATCTTAAGTATTAATTATCTTACCCTTAACAGAAATCTAAGCTGTACATAATCCTATGTCTTTGAAGATATGCTCCAAATTTCCATGTTATTTCTAATAACTAACTTTATGATGCATATTTCAAATTTGGTAAATACCATGTTATCTAAATTTCATTACTTATAAAGCATCTGAAGAAAAGAAAGCGCTTATGCTTATAAGTAAAAGTCGTGGTTTCAATTTAAAATTTTATCATATTTTTCTCCGATTGCTGAGTATAGTTATTAACATTTTTCTTGTTATATATATATATATATATATATATATATATATATATATATTTAGGCAAGTGCTGTTGCATAAAATATCGCAATCGATCTTTTTGACTTTTTAATAGTGATGTTCCATTTGTCTATATAGTTTCTTTTCGTCAGTTGTTAAAAAACGCAAAATACACTTTGATTACCATTTTATAATAATACAACCGGTACTTCGGACTGTTACAACGTCCATCCTCAGGGTTACAAAAATCTACTTGTACTAAAATTTACAAATGTCCTTAAGATAGTAAATATTTAAAATGAAGCTATGGAAAGTATAGCACAAAATCACTAAAAGGATATCTGAATATGGAAATATGGAAATAGGAAATAGAGATGAGTTGCTTGCTTCCAAAGAAAAACATGGAAATAAAAGATATTAAAATGTGTGCACAAAGTGGTTAAATGACCATTAGTCGGTGGTTCAAACTTTGATCTTGTTTATTCAGGATCGGTTGATGTTCTTTTATCAGTAGGCCTTCGGCAATTTCGAAGTCTTTTTTGAAGTTATATCTAGGGATTACTTTTGCTTTTGTTTCTATTAGTTTATAGCATGGTTTGCTGTTTTGTGTGTTAACAAGTGGGATTTGATTGATCCATTTGACATGTGCTGCTGACATCTGTGTGTGAGTGTGTTTGTTGTATAGCCAATGTATGTGACGCTATTACATTCGTCAGACGGACAATGAAATTGGTATACAATATGGTGATTAACTCCTTTGAACGAATTAGTGTTTTGTAATATGTGCTGCAACCGTGTCATTTTGCAACAGATTCTGAGTTTTGTTCGTGTCATTCGTAGAACTCACAGTTGTCGCTATTATTTTGTTCAAGCGTTTTTCCTCGACAATTGAACTTGACGTCCACTAGCTTCGGCAGTAAAATATTATTTCACCTTCGTCATTGGTCGCATTGTTCTGATCTTTTCGTTTGAGAAATGTTCGAAGCATGTTTTCAACTAAACTTTGGGGGTACCCATTGTTTGCAAGTATTTGCTTGATTTTGACTATTTCTTGGTGGAATGCAGGCCAACTGGAACAGTGACTGTAAGCTCTGTGGAGATATGATAGAACTACAGAACGTTTGTATGTTTCTGGTCCAAAGCTCTCATAATTGAGGCACTCACCAGAACTTGTTGCTTTTCTGTAAACCGAGGTTGTCAGTTTAGAACCGTTTCTACCGACAAAAACATCAAGAAAATTCAATCCATCATCTGCCTCGTTTTCATGGGTGAATTTCAAGCAGGAATGCTGCTCAAGCTTTTGTTTAATTTGTTCGATACTAGAATTCTTGTTCAAAATCACTTGCTTCAAAATCAAAATTTGCTTGAAATTCACCTGATAAAAGAACATCAACCGATCCTGAATAAACAAGATCAAAGTTTGACCCACCGACTAATGGTCATTTAACCACTTTGTGCACACATTTTAATATCTTCTATTTCTATGTTTTTCTTTGGAAGCAAGCATCATCTCTATTTCCTATTTCCATATTTCCATATTCAGATATCCTTTTAGTGATTTTGTGCTATACTTTCCATAGCTTCATTTTAAATATTTACTATCTTAAGGACATTTGTAAATTTTAGTATAAGTAGATTTTTGTAACCCTGAGGATGGACGTTGTAACATTCCGAAGTACCGGTTGTATGATTATAAAATGGTAATCAAAGTGTATTTTGCGTTTTTTAGCAGCTGACGAAAAGAAACTATATAGACAAATGGAGCATCACTATTGAAAAGTCAATAAGATCGATTGCGATATTTTATGCAACAACACTTGCCTAAAAAATGATTTGCTGCCAACCTCTACATGTATATACATATATAAAGGCAAATCCAAAAATGGCAATAAATATATGAAAATAATAACCCGAAGGAAGTCAATCAAAACTAAGGACGTAAATCCGTACTGGTTTCAGTCCTTTTCCTGGACTTCTCAAGGGATTAATGGTTATATTTTTGAAATGCAGCACAAGCTCATATCATGTCAAATGTTTACATAGATACGTATATATACAGTAGTGTTATTAGGAATGTCATGTTAGTTAAATGTTCTAGGAAATATCTTTTGATCATAGAAGGCTGATTGCCTATCAAAATAATGCGACGCATCAAAGTTATTCATATAACGAGCACTATGTTCCTCTGATTTTCTCCAATCTCTTTGATCTCGTTCCGGTATTCTCCAATTACGGCATAATTGTTTGCAGATCATATTAGAGTTCTGGTTTCTTCTATGAAAGTGATTTTGTTTCTTGTTAAATCTGCTATCATTAGAACAATTCTTATGAGATCGAAATTTAAAATTCGTCTGATTGTAAATAAATTTGTTTTCGCTGTTAATAGTTATTAAATGTTATAGACATTAGATAACAAATGTCTATAACTCAAAATTGTCTATATTCTCAAAATTTGAATTTTTACGCCGCTGTAACTTTTTTCTGTATGTTCGTTACTCAACCTAACTTTGCATGCAGCATTAGTTTGGTGTAAAGGAATTTTAGTATGAATTTCAACGGTTCCAAAGATGGTAAAAAATTGGATTCGCGAAAAAACAAAAAACATTTGAATTAATCTCACAGCTTTCTGTAATCTTGCTACCCGTAATAACCATGACAATTGTGTTGCTGTACACCAGTGTGTTTTACAGGTGTGATCTTGAGCGGTAACCAGAATACAGAGAGCTACACCAGGCATTCAAAAATCGTGTTTTTTCAAAAAATGCCAAAAATGGCTGTTTTCAAGCTGGGCTAACTTTTTTCTGTGTGTCAGCTTTGACTCGAAATTGATGCTGAAACTCAGAAACATGCTATAGTGTATATAGTATGCTATATAAATAATAAAGCCAAATGAAAGAAAATCAAAACAAAGAATTTTCCCGACCGGTTACGTCTCGTCTAGAGACTTGTCAAGGGGATAAATGACTTTTATATTCAAATAATCTCTGCAAGAAATATATACAAAAACTATGACAACAAAATAAGATGATAGCATGGAATTAAGCATGAAAATTATGACATAGATAACATAAATATTGTATATCATAAATGAGTATTTAGCTCTGATTGGAGCATAGAAATGAAACGCTTCTCCTTTTTCTCTCTAGCAATTCTATGCTTGTGGGTGGCAGCAGATAAAAAGGAGCCGCCCTAAACTTAAGGTTATGGCTTGGGGACAGTTTGCGATATGATTGCTTACATCTAGTATCGCGTATTATCTGTTGTTAACATGCTGTCGATGTACGAGGAGTGATTGATAAGTTCGCGGCCTGACATAGAAAGCTTAAAGCCAGGCCATTATGCACATGTGGATTGATACAATGGAATGTGCTGACGGTGCATGACGAGTGATCAGTCGATCCGGTGAACTGTTGGTAAACCACAGCTACTTAACTTCAGTTACTAACTTATCAGTCAGTTAGTCAGATAAGTGTTGCGTAAGATGGATCACGTTTCAAATCGAGCTGTCATTCGTTATCTCCGCTTGAAAGGACTCACACCAAAGGAGATTCATGATGATATGGTTGGAACACTTGGTGAGAAAGCTCTGTCCTACACCACAGTCAAGAAGTGGGCTTCAGAATTCAAGCAAGGAAGAGAGAGAGCTTGGAAGATGATCTCCGTTGTGGAAGACCAATGACAGTGAGCACAGAAGATGTGATCGATCATGTTCAAAAGATTATTCTTGATGATCGCCGTACAACCGAGCGAAACATCGCCTTCGAACTGAAGATTTCACAAGAGCGTGTCCATAACATCATCCATCATGAACTTGGGATGAACAAAGTTTCCGCTCGATGGGTGCCACGACTGCTCACACCAGAGAATAAACGAGCCCGCTTTCTCATCTCAAGGGACAACCTGGCTCTGTTCGTAAGAGATCCTGAAAATTTCATGGACCGGTTCATTACGATGGATGAGACTTGGGTTCACCACTATCAGCCAGAGTCGAAAGAACAACTGAAACAATGGAAGCACCCAGGATCACCAACTCCGCGGAAAGCCAAGGTCACCAGGTCCGCGGGAAAGGTCATGGCCTCCATTTTTTGGGATTCGAAGGGAGTTTTGTTGTTGGACTTCCTAGAGACTGGTCGGACAATTACTGGCGAGTACTACGCTCATTTGTTGCAGCAGTTACGAGTGCAGATCAAGATCAAGCGGAGAGGGAAGCTCACGAAAGGCGTACTCTTCAAATCAAGACAATGCGCCTGCTCACACCTCCGCTACCGCCATGTCTGCCATCCAAGGTTGTGGGTTTGACATCATTTCCCATCCACCCTATTCTCCTGATCTGGCACCATCGGACTTTGATCTCTTCCCAAAAATGAAATTGGAGCTCAGTGGTCAGCACTTCGCATCCAACAGTGACGTCATGGAGACCGTTGAGGAATATCTGGACTCCAAAGACGCACACTTCTATGAGCAAGGGATCCGCGCAGTGCAGCACCGTTGGGCTAAGTGCGTTGATTGTAGGGGCGATAATGTCGAAAAATAAATATGTATAACCATTGCAAAATAAGGCGCATATTACGTTATGAGATAGGCAATTAATGTTTTATTTCGAATTGCTTAAACAACGCATATTTATGTTATCTATATGTTCATTATTCAAGCCGCTAGGATCTGACCTACCGGGACGTCAATGGGTCCCCTTAAATCGCCTTCGAACGGGGCATGAACGTTATAAGACCTTCCTTCACAAGATTGGTGCTACTAATAATGACTTGTGTATCTGCCGATAACCACAGACGCCAGATCATGTAATCGTGTGTGACAATACTGGATTGGACGGCGATCTCCTAACGGTTGATTCCACCTTCTGTAGCTGGCTATCACTGACTAGCATCATTTTATGACTGGATTCTTTTGATTTTGTATTAATTTTTCATCATACGAATATCAATATAAAATCGCATTGACTACTTCCATAGAGTTTCTGAAGGGAACATCTTTGAATGTTTTGGTGCCACGCCTCACACAGCCCCAACTCTCAGCAAAATCTCCAGGAATGCGGGGTTTTGGCATTTGGTAACATGGTTTTTGATCATCATCAAGAATCATGAATTGAGATTCAAATGCATTAGAACGACCCATCAGGTGGAGCAAACTACAACATGAAATAATTGAATGTCGAAACTTCGCCCCTGGAGGACTTTAACAATCATATAATTGATAATATGTACAGATGTGCAATGTGCATAGAATCTTCGTCAATACATTTTTTCAGAAAAATACTATAAATGAAAACAAACAGAATCTCATACATGAGGAAATGCAGAGATACAGATATGCATGTGCTTGCGTGCCTATAAATGGTCTTCATAGAAGCAAAATACTTTTTCACTCAATTCTATGTAACGGACAGGAATTGAATTCTATCAAACGATTTCACGAGTGAACCATGCGCAATGAAGCACAAATAAACCATTTCTTTTGTTGCATGAGCAGCGGTTGAAGCCTATGACGCAGCTTGAATGGCTCGTTGTGTGATGATAAATAGAAATGATAAAAAATCATGCGAGATAAATCAACTCAATTAAAGTCTCTTTTCCAGGGAAAAGTGGAGCATGAGAATGAATATGCAGAAATGGAAGACGTAAGTTTTAAATCTCTTGGATATCTTGATGAAGGTTTGATGACAGTTTTATGAAGTAGGAGAGTGGAATCACTCATAGAGTACACAGTTTGGTTTTGATTCAATTCCGGGAAAGTTAGAATGTAGTCGTTAATGTACATCAACTTGTTCTTATGGTTTCAGGTTTTTGATATTGACAATTATTGCTCCGAAACAGACATTATATTTTAAGTCATTTATTCATGATTCACACGGTTATTTTGATTGTCAGATGAACGGACTTGATAATGCATAATTCAGTTGAATATAGGAAAGTGCTGGTGGTAAGTTTCTACCAGAGAAAGATTGTTCATCTACAGTGTCATTCTTCCGACATTCTCTTGATGCCGGTCAAAGAATATGTAAGCCTACTTTTCCCTATATGCTTGTTGATGGAACTCTCATCATTGACATCAAGTCTTGCCATCATTATCTAATCGTGAAGAAGGATGTTATGCAGTAGAAATGCTGAGAATTACAGGGATTCCCGTAGATTTTGTTTAGCAACTTGTTATCTATTCCAGTTCTTTTATTACGACGCACGTGAACAGTTAAGAACGATCGAACCATTCTTTTAGGCCTGCGTATCAATGGACTACATGGAAATTAAAACTGGCCTACCGATAGCCATATTTTCTCTAGAGGCTCTACAGGAACATGTACAAGTTGATACTGCTAAAAACATGTCAAGATATCAACTATTTGGGTTCATATTCCTTTATTGAAAATACATGAGAATAATCTGATCAATTCGGCTACACCTAAATGTGAATTCACTTATTTTGGCGATTTCATTCAAGCTAGTACAAGTCTCCCATTTGGCGAGTTTTGAAAATTCCGCTTAAATTACCATTGTAGGAGAATAATTTGGCACTTTGCTTAATTCAACTTATGTTTTATAAAACAGACGGAGCACCGGCAATTCGTCAGATGTAGAATAAAGCAGCTTCACATGGAGCCTACTTCAGATAGAGCACATACAAAATAGGCCTCCATGTGCTATGTAAGCATGCCATGCTACTGATTAAATCTATCTCTTCGAAGATATTTCCGCATTAATGTAAAAAGCTTAGTTCAACGAATGATTCACGATTTCGCATTTACAAGAAGTCATAATTTAACCCTAATAGTTTCATGAAGTATAAGAAGTAGGCTGATTGCAGGCCTACTTGTAGGTATATAGCAGCTCAGTCAACATGTACATGTTTTTTGTATTGACGCTTCTATTCGACAGGAATAGTCGATAGGACGATATTCTTCTGCCATTTGTTTATTATCTGCTGCAAGTTATGTGAAAAACGTCTAATATGCATGTAAGAATGAAACATTAAGCGACGATAGTCATTTCGGCTGCTCATCATCATGGAGTTTCACATCAGATGTGTCTTTCCGAGCAATTTAGATCAATATCTATTGAAATTTTCAGGGAAAATGTGACGTTGGAAGATCTAATGCAGAAATGGAAAAAGTAAGTTCTAAACCATTTGGATGTTTTGATGAAGTTTTGATGAAAATGCAATCAAGAAAGAGAACGGAATCATTAACAGAGAATGCTTGGCTTTGAATGGAAGAGCAGAAACCTAGTCGTCATCTTACAATCACCCGTCCGTATGTGTCCTAGTCAATTTCTTTAAAAGGAGGAACAGTTACTCCGTTTATAATCAATCCAGATATAAGAAATTCCGATTGCAACAAAGGAATTTATAAGTACTGTGAAAAATGAATTGTATTTTGTATTTAATTCGGGTAAGAACGAATTTCTCTTACAGTGAATTCTTCTGCTAGAAACTGTCAATTTTAGGGAGATGTTATCAGTATAACTGACAAATTATAAAGTCAAAACTTTCAACTCGTCCTCTATTTATTTTTGTATGAAGATGCTTCAAGTCGATAACAAATTGTTTTCCTCTATTTCTGTTATCAGAAGTAAAGATTGTGGCCTCTGTTACTGAACCTTCGAACTGTCCTTCCAGAGAATAATTCAAGAGCAAGCATTGCAATTCTTGAATGAGACGAAGTCAAATCATCGATGCAGATCCACAATCAACTGAAACTTAAAAAGTTTGCTTCAATAAAGGAAAGGTTCAGTTCAAAGATAAAATCGGAAGTGAGGGCTTTGTGCAAACTCATTCACATGATGAATTAATATCGAAGACAAATGGAAAAGTATGCTGAAATCGACAGAAAATCAACTTTCTTCATTATGCTAGAGAGAGAGAGAGAGAGATTGGATCGCAAAAACATCTAATGGACATCTAATTAGTAACATCTAAGGAAATAAATGTCTCATGTCTCATAATGTGAGACATTTATTTCCTTAGATGTTACTAACCTTTACGGCAATATTCCAATATCAGATGGAATTGAAATCGTGTACCAGTTTGCTGTGGAACATTGGGATAAAATTAACTGTTATGGTATCTGTGTTAACGATTTGAAAAAATCTCTTAATTTCATCTGTCATAATTACGAAGTAACTTACAATGGGAAAACCTATCTGCAAAGGATGGGATGCCCTATGGGCGTTCATTTTTCCCCACCGTTCGCTATAATAATGATGAATCACATAGAATCATTAGCACTTAAATCTCTAGCGGAAAACCATAACATTGGGCCCCAAATTTATAAAAGGTACATCGACGATATTATTATGGGACCATTCCCCAATAACAATGACCTATGCAGTCTTATTTTGAATAATTTCAACAATATAAATAAACACATACAGTTTACATTAGAATTACCTCCGAATAATGTATTGAATTTTCTTGATATAAGCATTTACATAAAAGATGAGATTAACTACAAATGGTATACCAAAAGTTGCCATTCTGGAATCACTCTTCGTAATGATTGTTGGCTTCCCAATCACGTTAAGAGTAATTTCGTTAGAAATAGTATTAATTATGTCAAAAGGCGTTGTTCCAACGTTGAGGATGAAAGTAAATCTGTAGAAAAAATGAAAATTCGTCTGACTAATAACGGCTTTAGAACTAATCATTCTAATGTTGTAGAAAATAATAAAAATAAAAACAGTACTAATGAATACATCAAAGAAATAAACAAAGCTACTTTAGACATTGATTTCATCAGTGATAGTTGCAACCGCAAAATAAAAAGTCTAATAAAAAAGTACAATTTACCTGTAAGTGTAATTAATAAGCCTGGTAGGAGCATTAGCAACAAATTAAGATATAATGCTAATCAAAATAATTGTACGTGCGACATTTGTGAAAATAACTCCCCCACACTTGTTTGAGCAGACATGTCGTGTATAGGTTCATGTGTAGTATTTGCAACAAAGCGTATATCGGACAGACCAGTCGTCCTATTAAATCTCGTTTTCATGAACACAAAAGGAGTATAGACAATAAAGACCGCCATAGTGCTCTGTCCGAACACATAATCGCCGAACATCGCAATATCTCTATGACCATCAGTGACTTCCATTTAGATATTCTTTGCCAAGTCAGTACGCCTGTACTTGCTAGAACTGCTGAAAGTCGATATATTAGAATGTTGGAACCTGAAATCAATAGAAAACACGAGTTAACTTATTAAGAACTGTGTTTGAGGTGCTTGCTATTTAAAGTAATTTGTACTTCTTGCCCGCCATTTATGCGCGTGACCGTGAGCAAGCTCGGACGGTGAGCGAAACGTTGGTCCGGTGTTTCTTTTCTTTTATAAAATCACTTTTATCGGCAATAAAGCTTGGGGAGAGACTACACAGTTGTGTTTTCCGAAAAATTAAATATACACTACACAGCTAGGTAGAATGAGTTGCAGGCGTTTCAGCGTTAGGTGATTCAGTGCCAATATTCACTGGCCACATTATAGGTAGGGCACTGGAATTACATTTCAATTGCACTTTGATATTTTAAATTTAGCAGAGCTAACTCACATCGCCTTATGCTCCAATTTTTAAGAGAATGCGAGGCGACGGTTCCTCCTGCTCGCATGTACAGTCATCCCGAGTAGAGGTCGTTTTCAGCGCGCTATGTTTGACCGCTTTCGCGTGATAAATCAATATCATCAACAACAACTGACCATATACTTTCTGGTGTCTAGAAAGGGTGAGAATTTCCCGACATTACGATGTGTTTTTGTGACAAGGCGTGTTTTTGTGGCTAAGAACAACGTCAGTGAATATTGGAGCTGAATCGCAGGCAAACCGGTGGTTTACCTGAAATTTTTCATTATACCTCAATGTTTTAATAATTTACGGTTACGGTTAATGTTACGGTCCCCCACACCCCCCGGTCGCGACGCCTCTGTATGCAATAATACGATAAACAGCAAATAAAATAGGACGCAGTAAATCAAAGAATTCCACACGAAATGATCGAGGAAATTATAATTATGTTACTGATGAAGTGGTAGTAATATCTGAACAATGCAGCCTTTGATGAGGTAATGAATCTTTTAGTTTGAATTTCATTTCTTTTCAAACTCTGCGTTCATGCAGCCTTCATTCCTCTATGTTCGAATTACTGATTTGAGATATCATAAATCTGCACATTGATTAAGAGAAACTTCATTTGATTTTGATGCTATTTCCTCGGTTTTTCACTTCTTCTTTTAGTCAAATACGTTTTTAAGGTAGCGAATGTAAGAAATTCTATCATGTCCACTTTTAATACTGTGACATCGGTTTCATTCTAAAATTCGGCACACAAGAAAAAACTTCAACTGCAGAATAATGCTTGAAAATCTGAAAAACGTTCAGGTTGATAGAAGATCTTTAAGCTAGCTTTTTGTCGTCCCAGTATCGGTAATGCCGGTCAAAAATATGTAGGCCTACTTTGCCATACTCTGACATTGAACCGTCATCATTGACATCAAATCTTGTCATCACTACCCAATCGTAAAGAAAGATTTTATGCAGTAGAATGCTGATTTTTTTACAGAGATTCCCGTAAATGATGTATGACAACTTGCTATTTACTGCAGTTTATTTATTACGACATTCGTTAACAATTGAAAATGAACGAACCATTCTATTTAACCAGCGAATCAATGAACTACATAGAAGAAAAAACTGGTCTGCCGATAGCTGTGCTTTCTCTAGAGCAGAGATTCCCAACCTGTGGTACGTGAGGGTTCATCAGATGGTACGCGAGCACCTGTCCGAAGTAGGTTGTGTGTATCATGCTGATAATTTAATCTATTCAAGTGACAGAACAAATCTATTAGGGAAAGTTTTGGTCAGTTTGAGAAGACAAAATTCGATGCAATTCATCATTTTTCATAGAATCAAAAGACGAAGAGATGTCTTGTGCATAGATTTCATCCTGTCACATCAAACTTTGTATTAGGTTGTTTTGATATCAATGCGACAGTCGATGCAATGACAGCTATTGAGCGACCGACAGGTCGAAATCGACAGAACAAAACAATGCATTTTACATTATGCTTGAAGCTTAGCAAGGCTGAATCATGCAGTCTGGAAATGCTTATGACATAGAAATTTGTATTGAACTTTGGCAAGCCAAAAGTATTGACAAATAATGAAAGGTACGCTTCTTAAAAAACGATGCATAACCTTTATTGCATCTGATCGCAGATATTTGACACAGTATCTTCAAACAGCATTCATGTAGATATCTACGTCATCGTCAGTGATCGATTACTCGAAACATAGATTTTCCGAATTATTACAGGATGAAACGATGCCATGCTTGTGAAGTGACGTATTATCAGTTTCATCATATAAACGAGAAGACACCAAATGAGATGTTGGCTTTCTGGGAGGTTTCCACCATAATTTAGTAATAATGCCAGTTCCTTGAAGAAAGTATTCATGGTTTTTCGTACTTGATATCTGCATACGTTGAAGGATGATGAGGAGCAATCCAGGTAGTTGTCGGCGAAATGTTTTCTCTTCTGTTTCTCTTCAAATATCAATTTTCGGTATTTAGTTTATAACTCAAGCCTACTCAACCTACTCATCTGCACTCGATCTTTGTTAATAAATAGTTGCTCCTGCTGTTATGGAAATGATGTTCTCTTCGCATGCTGTCATCAAATAGACCGACTTCATCTCTTTGTAAACGTGGCATAAATGACAGAAGGCAGAACAATTAGCTGATTTTGAGCAAGGAATTCCTCGATGTTCATTCTTTCCATTGGAAACCTGCTGGTGTACCTCTTGAATGTGTCGAGATCGTTTTGGGCCAGGAAAGGGAATCGTGCAGCTGATTCCAAACCTGTGGGAACAAATAAACAACTCGAACGATTCACTGTATCGAACGCGTCCGAACTTTATCGTCCGTCAATGTGTTGCGTGATTTTGTTCGACGTTCGACCTGAAAACATTCCTATTCGATGCCAATGAAGCATGCTAATCATCGGAAATTCGTCAGACATGAATTTCTATACGAGATAAATCAACGAAATTTGAATCTCCTTTCCAGGGAAAAGTGGAAGATGGGAATGAATATGCAGAAATAGAAGACGTAAGTTTTGATCTTTTTGGATGTCTTCAATAAGTTTTGATGTCGATTTTATAAATCAGGAAAATGGAGTCACTCAAAGTGCACAGTTTGTTTTTGTTTACAGCTGTAGGAAAGTCAATAGGGCAAGACAGAAGAATCAAATTCACTAGGGCGGGGTCTAGATTTGTTCTAGACTGAATTTGAACTCAAATACAGAACTTTGTTGCAATGATGGTGAGTGAAGCTAGCCGTACCGATATCCGCACCACATTGAAAATTGAGTGATGTCACTCTCGAAAACAACATGTAAACATAATGTGAAAGTGTGCCAGCTTGTTTCATCACTTTTTCGTTCAAATAATGTGGTATTTTGCGAGAAATCGACGATTTGAAATTGAAGGTAGTACGGGTATGAAGCTAGCCGTTCAAAGTTGTCAAAGATATCTTACATTGCATATTTATAAAGTGTCAACAGCACGGACGAATAATACACGTCCCAAGTATGTGCCACCCAATATTTCAGCAAATTTCAATATAACAACTAGAAGTTCGATCAAATAATCAAATTCAACTTAATAGGAAGGAATGTGCCAGCTTGTGCCACGCCTCACACAGCCCCAACTCTCCGTGGAACCCGCAGAAATGCGGACTTACCTCTTCAGCCGCACCCATCCACCATCCGTGCCACTTGTGAAAATCACGTGTGCCACTCACATCAACCAACCAAATGCACTTACTGGGAGCATGCCAGCTTGTGCCACCCTCAGACAGTTTCATCTCTCCAGAAAATCTGCATTTGGTAACATGCTTTTCGATCATCCTTAAGAATTATGAATTGAGATTCAAATACATTAGAACAACCTACACTGTAAACCGTAGACCGACAATTATCGTACAAAATTACTGACAAAATCAACCGACGATTGTCACCTCCAATATCCTGCGATATCCGACGAATTTGTAGGTTCTCCACCGACATCGAAACAGATGCTTTGTATGCAAATTAACTAAACAAAAACTGTTGAATATTGATTGATTTTTTCGATTAGTGATTGCTTGACTTTTGGGCAATCTGTATTATTGTGTGGCAAAACCATGATTTATTTTGACATAATTTAATTAATTACCTACATTTTTGATAAAATCTAAGCTATAATTCATTATTCATTTTGTCGCTTTTTGACAGATATTGTAGGTGTTCAGTGGCAATCATCCCACAAGAACTAACAATGGCCGACAAAATAGATTTTGTAGGATAAATGTCTGTCAGTTGTCAGTCAACGGTTTACAGTGTATCAGGTGGAGCAAACTACAACATGAAATAATTGAATGTCGAAACTTCGCCCCTGGAGGACTTTATCAATCATATAATTGATAATATGTACAGATGTGCAATGTGCATAGAATCTTCGTCAATACATTTTTTCAGAAAAATACTATAAATGAAAACAAACAGAATCTCATACATGAGGAAATGCAGAGATACAGATATGCATGTGCTTGCGTGCCTATAAATGGTCTTCATAGAAGCAAAATACTTTTTCACTCAATTCTATGTAACGGACAGGAATTGAATTCTATCAAACGATTTCACGAGTGAACCATGCGCAATGAAGCACAAATAAACCATTTCTTTTGTTGCATGAGCAGCGGTTGAAGCCTATGACGCAGCTTGAATGGCTCGTTGTGTGATGATAAATAGAAATGATAAAAAATCATGCGAGATAAATCAACTCAATTAAAGTCTCTTTTCCAGGGAAAAGTGGAGCATGAGAATGAATATGCAGAAATGGAAGACGTAAGTTTTAAATCTTTTGGATATCTTGATGAAGGTTTGATGACAGTTTTATGAAGTAGGAGAGTGGAATCACTCACAGAGTACGCAGGTTGGTTTTGATTCAATTCCAGGAAAGTTAGAATGTAGTCGTTAATGTACAACAACTTGTTCTTATGGTTTCAGGTTTTTGATATTGACAATTATTGCTCCGAAACAGACATTATATTTTAAGTCATTTATTCATGATTCACACGGTTATTTTGATTGTCAGATGAACGGACTTGATAATGCATAATTCAGTTGAATATAGGAAAGTGCTGGTGGTAAGTTTCTACCAGAGAAAGATTGTTCATCTACAGTGTCATTCTTCCGACATTCTCTTGATGCCGGTCAAAGAATATGTAAGCCTACTTTTCCCTATATGCTTGTTGATGGAACTCTCATCATTGACATCAAGTCTTGCCATCATTATCTAATCGTGAAGAAGGATGTTATGCAGTAGAAATGCTGAGAATTACAGGGATTCCCGTAGATTTTGTTTAGCAACTTGTTATCTATTCCAGTTCTTTTATTACGACGCACGTGAACAGTTAAGAACGATCGAACCATTCTTTTAGGCCTGCGTATCAATGGACTACATGGAAATTAAAACTGGCCTACCGATAGCCATATTTTCTCTAGAGGCTCTACAGGAACATGTACAAGTTGATACTGCTAAAAACATGTCAAGATATCAACTATTTGGGTTCATATTCCTTTATTGAAAATACATGAGAATAATCTGATCAATTCGGCTACACCTAAATGTGAATTCACTTATTTTGGCGATTTCATTCAAGCTAGTACAAGTCTCCCATTTGGCGAGTTTTGAAAATTCCGCTTAAATTACCATTGTAGGAGAATAATTCGGCACTTTGCTTAATTCAACTTATGTTTTATAAAACAGACGGAGCACCGGCAATTCGTCAGATGTAGAATAAAGCAGCTTCACATGGAGCCTACTTCAGATAGAGCACATACAAAATAGGCCTCCATGTGCTATGTAAGCATGCCATGCTACTGATTAAATCTATCTCTTCGAAGATATTTCCGCATTAATGTAAAAAGCTTAGTTCAACGAATGATTCACGATTTCGCATTTACAAGAAGTCATAATTTAACCCTAATAGTTTCATGAAGTATAAGAAGTAGGCTGATTGCAGGCCTACTTGTAGGTATATAGCAGCTCAGTCAACATGTACATGTTTTTTGTATTGACGCTTCTATTCGACAGGAATAGTCGATAGGACGATATTCTTTTGCCATTTGTTTATTATCTGCTGCAAGTTATGTGAAAAACGTCTAATATGCATGTAAGAATGAAACATTAAGCGACGATAGTCATTTCGGCTGCTCATCATCATGGAGTTTCACATCAGATGTGTCTTTCCGAGCAATTTAGATCAATATCTATTGAAATTTTCAGGGAAAATGTGACGTTGGAAGATCTAATGCAGAAATGGAAAAAGTAAGTTCTAAACCATTTGGATGTTTTGATGAAGTTTTGATGAAAATGCAATCAAGAAAGAGAACGGAATCATTAACAGAGAATGCTTGGCTTTGAATGGAAGAGCAGAAACCTAGTCGTCATCTTACAATCACCCGTCCGTATGTGTCCTAGTCAATTTCTTTAAAAGGAGGAACAGTTACTCCGTTTATAATCAATCCAGATATAACAAATTCCGATTGCAACAAAGGAATTTATAAGTACTGTGAAAAATGAATTGTATTTTGTATTTAATTCGGGTAAGAACGAATTTCTCTTACAGTGAATTCTTCTGCTAGAAACTGTCAATTTTAGGGAGATGTTATCAGTATAACTGACAAATTATAAAGTCAAAACTTTCAACTCGTCCTCTATTTATTTTTGTATGAAGATGCTTCAAGTCGATAACAAATTGTTTTCCTCTATTTCTGTTATCAGAAGTAAAGATTGTGGCCTCTGTTACTGAACCTTCGAACTGTCCTTCCAGAGAATAATTCAAGAGCAAGCATTGCAATTCTTGAATGAGACGAAGTCAAATCATCGATGCAGATCCACAATCAACTGAAACTTAAAAAGTTTGCTTCAATAAAGGAAAGGTTCAGTTCAAAGATAAAATCGGAAGTGAGGGCTTTGTGCAAACTCATTCACATGATGAATTAATATCGAAGACAAATGGAAAAGTATGCTGAAATCGACAGAAAATCAACTTTCTTCATTATGCTAGAGAGAGAGAGAGAGATTGGATCGCAAAAACATCTAATGGACATCTAATTAGTAACATCTAAGGAAATAAATGTCTCATGTCTCATAATGTGAGACATTTATTTCCTTAGATGTTACTAACCTTTACGGCAATATTCCAATATCAGATGGAATTGAAATCGTGTACCAGTTTGCTGTGGAACATTGGGATAAAATTAACTGTTATGGTATCTGTGTTAACGATTTGAAAAAATCTCTTAATTTCATCTGTCATAATTACGAAGTAACTTACAATGGGAAAACCTATCTGCAAAGGATGGGATGCCCTATGGGCGTTCATTTTTCCCCACCGTTCGCTATAATAATGATGAATCACATAGAATCATTAGCACTTAAATCTCTAGCGGAAAACCATAACATTGGGCCCCAAATTTATAAAAGGTACATCGACGATATTATTATGGGACCATTCCCCAATAACAATGACCTATGCAGTCTTATTTTGAATAATTTCAACAATATAAATAAACACATACAGTTTACATTAGAATTACCTCCGAATAATGTATTGAATTTTCTTGATATAAGCATTTACATAAAAGATGAGATTAACTACAAATGGTATACCAAAAGTTGCCATTCTGGAATCACTCTTCGTAATGATTGTTGGCTTCCCAATCACGTTAAGAGTAATTTCGTTAGAAATAGTATTAATTATGTCAAAAGGCGTTGTTCCAACGTTGAGGATGAAAGTAAATCTGTAGAAAAAATGAAAATTCGTCTGACTAATAACGGCTTTAGAACTAATCATTCTAATGTTGTAGAAAATAATAAAAATAAAAACAGTACTAATGAATACATCAAAGAAATAAACAAAGCTACTTTAGACATTGATTTCATCAGTGATAGTTGCAACCGCAAAATAAAAAGTCTAATAAAAAAGTACAATTTACCTGTAAGTGTACCTAATTAATAAGCCTGGTAGGAGCATTAGCAACAAATTAAGATATAATGCTAATCAAAATAATTGTACGTGCGACATTTGTGAAAATAACTCCCCCCACACTTGTTTGAGCAGACATGTCGTGTATAGGTTCATGTGTAGTATTTGCAACAAAGCGTATATCGGACAGACCAGTCGTCCTATTAAATCTCGTTTTCATGAACACAAAAGGAGTATAGACAATAAAGACCGCCATAGTGCTCTGTCCGAACACATAATCGCCGAACATCGCAATATCTCTATGACCATCAGTGACTTCCATTTAGATATTCTTTGCCAAGTCAGTACGCCTGTACTTGCTAGAACTGCTGAAAGTCGATATATTAGAATGTTGGAACCTGAAATCAATAGAAAACACGAGTTAACTTATTAAGAACTGTGTTTGAGGTGCTTGCTATTTAAAGTAATTTGTACTTCTTGCCCGCCATTTATGCGCGTGACCGTGAGCAAGCTCGGACGGTGAGCGAAACGTTGGTCCGGTGTTTCTTTTCTTTTATAAAATCACTTTTATCGGCAATAAAGCTTGGGGAGAGACTACACAGTTGTGTTTTCCGAAAAATTAAATATACACTACACAGCTAGGTAGAATGAGTTGCAGGCGTTTCAGCGTTAGGTGATTCAGTGCCAATATTCACTGGCCACATTATAGGTAGGGCACTGGAATTACATTTCAATTGCACTTTGATATTTTAAATTTAGCAGAGCTAACTCACATCGCCTTATGCTCCAATTTTTAAGAGAATGCGAGGCGACGGTTCCTCCTGCTCGCATGTACAGTCATCCCGAGTAGAGGTCGTTTTCAGCGCGCTATGTTTGACCGCTTTCGCGTGATAAATCAATATCATCAACAACAACTGACCATATACTTTCTGGTGTCTAGAAAGGGTGAGAATTTCCCGACATTACGATGTGTTTTTGTGACAAGGCGTGTTTTTGTGGCTAAGAACAACGTCAGTGAATATTGGAGCTGAATCGCCGGCAAACCGGTGGTTTACCTGAAATTTTTCATTATACCTCAATGTTTTAATAATTTACGGTTACGGTTAATGTTACGGTCCCCCACACCCCCCGGTCGCGACGCCTCTGTATGCAATAATACGATAAACAGCAAATAAAATAGGACGCAGTAAATCAAAGAATTCCACACGAAATGATCGAGGAAATTATAATTATGTTACTGATGAAGTGGTAGTAATATCTGAACAATGCAGCCTTTGATGAGGTAATGAATCTTTTAGTTTGAATTTCATTTCTTTTCAAACTCTGCGTTCATGCAGCCTTCATTCCTCTATGTTCGAATTACTGATTTGAGATATCATAAATCTGCACATTGATTAAGAGAAACTTCATTTGATTTTGATGCTATTTCCTCGGTTTTTCACTTCTTCTTTTAGTCAAATACGTTTTTAAGGTAGCGAATGTAAGAAATTCTATCATGTCCACTTTTAATACTGTGACATCGGTTTCATTCTAAAATTCGGCACACAAGAAAAAACTTCAACTGCAGAATAATGCTTGAAAATCTGAAAAACGTTCAGGTTGATAGAAGATCTTTAAGCTAGCTTTTTGTCGTCCCAGTATCGGTAATGCCGGTCAAAAATATGTAGGCCTACTTTGCCATACTCTGACATTGAACCGTCATCATTGACATCAAATCTTGTCATCACTACCCAATCGTAAAGAAAGATTTTATGCAGTAGAATGCTGATTTTTTTACAGAGATTCCCGTAAATGATGTATGACAACTTGCTATTTACTGCAGTTTATTTATTACGACATTCGTTAACAATTGAAAATGAACGAACCATTCTATTTAACCAGCGAATCAATGAACTACATAGAAGAAAAAACTGGTCTGCCGATAGCTGTGCTTTCTCTAGAGCAGAGATTCCCAACCTGTGGTACGTGAGGGTTCATCAGATGGTACGCGAGCACCTGTCCGAAGTAGGTTGTGTGTATCATGCTGATAATTTAATCTATTCAAGTGACAGAACAAATCTATTAGGGAAAGTTTTGGTCAGTTTGAGAAGACAAAATTCGATGCAATTCATCATTTTTCATAGAATCAAAAGACGAAGAGATGTCTTGTGCATAGATTTCATCCTGTCACATCAAACTTTGTATTAGGTTGTTTTGATATCAATGCGACAGTCGATGCAATGACAGCTATTGAGCGACCGACAGGTCGAAATCGACAGAACAAAACAATGCATTTTACATTATGCTTGAAGCTCAGCAAGGCTGAATCATGCAGTCTGGAAATGCTTATGACATAGAAATTTGTATTGAACTTTGGCAAGCCAAAAGTATTGACAAATAATGAAAGGTACGCTTCTTAAAAAACGATGCATAACCTTTATTGCATCTGATCGCAGATATTTGACACAGTATCTTCAAACAGCATTCATGTAGATATCTACGTCATCGTCAGTGATCGATTACTCGAAACATAGATTTTCCGAATTATTACAGGATGAAACGATGCCATGCTTGTGAAGTGACGTATTATCAGTTTCATCATATAAACGAGAAGACACCAAATGAGATGTTGGCTTTCTGGGAGGTTTCCACCATAATTTAGTAATAATGCCAGTTCCTTGAAGAAAGTATTCATGGTTTTTCGTACTTGATATCTGCATACGTTGAAGGATGATGAGGAGCAATCCAGGTAGTTGTCGGCGAAATGTTTTCTCTTCTGTTTCTCTTCAAATATCAATTTTCGGTATTTAGTTTATAACTCAAGCCTACTCAACCTACTCATCTGCACTCGATCTTTGTTAATAAATAGTTGCTCCTGCTGTTATGGAAATGATGTTCTCTTCGCATGCTGTCATCAAATAGACCGACTTCATCTCTTTGTAAACGTGGCATAAATGACAGAAGGCAGAACAATTAGCTGATTTTGAGCAAGGAATTCCTCGATGTTCATTCTTTCCATTGGAAACCTGCTGGTGTACCTCTTGAATGTGTCGAGATCGTTTTGGGCCAGGAAAGGGAATCGTGCAGCTGATTCCAAACCTGTGGGAACAAATAAACAACTCGAACGATTCACTGTATCGAACGCGTCCGAACTTTATCGTCCGTCAATGTGTTGCGTGATTTTGTTCGACGTTCGACCTGAAAACATTCCTATTCGATGCCAATGAAGCATGCTAATCATCGGAAATTCGTCAGACATGAATTTCTATACGAGATAAATCAACGAAATTTGAATCTCCTTTCCAGGGAAAAGTGGAAGATGGGAATGAATATGCAGAAATAGAAGACGTAAGTTTTGATCTTTTTGGATGTCTTCAATAAGTTTTGATGTCGATTTTATAAATCAGGAAAATGGAGTCACTCAAAGTGCACAGTTTGTTTTTGTTTACAGCTGTAGGAAAGTCAATAGGGCAAGGCAGAAGAATCAAATTCACTAGGGCGGGGTCTAGATTTGTTCTAGACTGAATTTGAACTCAAATACAGAACTTTGTTGCAATGATGGTGAGTGAAGCTAGCCGTACCGATATCCGCACCACATTGAAAATTGAGTGATGTCACTCTCGAAAACAACATGTAAACATAATGTGAAAGTGTGCCAGCTTGTTTCATCACTTTTTCGTTCAAATAATGTGGTATTTTGCGAGAAATCGACGATTTGAAATTGAAGGTAGTACGGGTATGAAGCTAGCCGTTCAAAGTTGTCAAAGATATCTTACATTGCATATTTATAAAGTGTCAACAGCACGGACGAATAATACACGTCCCAAGTATGTGCCACCCAATATTTCAGCAAATTTCAATATAACAACTAGAAGTTCGATCAAATAATCAAATTCAACTTAATAGGAAGGAATGTGCCAGCTTGTGCCACGCCTCACACAGCCCCAACTCTCCGTGGAACCCGCAGAAATGCGGACTTACCTCTTCAGCCGCACCCATCCACCATCCGTGCCACTTGTGAAAATCACGTGTGCCACTCACATCAACCAACCAAATGCACTTACTGGGAGCATGCCAGCTTGTGCCACCCTCAGACAGTTTCATCTCTCCAGAAAATCTGCATTTGGTAACATGCTTTTCGATCATCCTTAAGAATTATGAATTGAGATTCAAATACATTAGAACAACCTACACTGTAAACCGTAGACCGACAATTATCGTACAAAATTACTGACAAAATCAACCGACGATTGTCACCTCCAATATCCTGCGATATCCGACGAATTTGTAGGTTCTCCACCGACATCGAAACAGATGCTTTGTATGCAAATTAACTAAACAAAAACTGTTGAATATTGATTGATTTTTTCGATTAGTGATTGCTTGACTTTTGGGCAATCTGTATTATTGTGTGGCAAAACCATGATTTATTTTGACATAATTTAATTAATTACCTACATTTTTGATAAAATCTAAGCTATAATTCATTATTCATTTTGTCGCTTTTTGACAGATATTGTAGGTGTTCAGTGGCAATCATCCCACAAGAACTAACAATGGCCGACAAAATAGATTTTGTAGGATAAATGTCTGTCAGTTGTCAGTCAACGGTTTACAGTGTATCAGGTGGAGCAAACTACAACATGAAATAATTGAATGTCGAAACTTCGCCCCTGGAGGACTTTATCAATCATATAATTGATAATATGTACAGATGTGCAATGTGCATAGAATCTTCGTCAATACATTTTTTCAGAAAAATACTATAAATGAAAACAAACAGAATCTCATACATGAGGAAATGCAGAGATACAGATATGCATGTGCTTGCGTGCCTATAAATGGTCTTCATAGAAGCAAAATACTTTTTCACTCAATTCTATGTAACGGACAGGAATTGAATTCTATCAAACGATTTCACGAGTGAACCATGCGCAATGAAGCACAAATAAACCATTTCTTTTGTTGCATGAGCAGCGGTTGAAGCCTATGACGCAGCTTGAATGGCTCGTTGTGTGATGATAAATAGAAATGATAAAAAATCATGCGAGATAAATCAACTCAATTAAAGTCTCTTTTCCAGGGAAAAGTGGAGCATGAGAATGAATATGCAGAAATGGAAGACGTAAGTTTTAAATCTTTTGGATATCTTGATGAAGGTTTGATGACAGTTTTATGAAGTAGGAGAGTGGAATCACTCACAGAGTACGCAGGTTGGTTTTGATTCAATTCCAGGAAAGTTAGAATGTAGTCGTTAATGTACAACAACTTGTTCTTATGGTTTCAGGTTTTTGATATTGACAATTATTGCTCCGAAACAGACATTATATTTTAAGTCATTTATTCATGATTCACACGGTTATTTTGATTGTCAGATGAACGGACTTGATAATGCATAATTCAGTTGAATATAGGAAAGTGCTGGTGGTAAGTTTCTACCAGAGAAAGATTGTTCATCTACAGTGTCATTCTTCCGACATTCTCTTGATGCCGGTCAAAGAATATGTAAGCCTACTTTTCCCTATATGCTTGTTGATGGAACTCTCATCATTGACATCAAGTCTTGCCATCATTATCTAATCGTGAAGAAGGATGTTATGCAGTAGAAATGCTGAGAATTACAGGGATTCCCGTAGATTTTGTTTAGCAACTTGTTATCTATTCCAGTTCTTTTATTACGACGCACGTGAACAGTTAAGAACGATCGAACCATTCTTTTAGGCCTGCGTATCAATGGACTACATGGAAATTAAAACTGGCCTACCGATAGCCATATTTTCTCTAGAGGCTCTACAGGAACATGTACAAGTTGATACTGCTAAAAACATGTCAAGATATCAACTATTTGGGTTCATATTCCTTTATTGAAAATACATGAGAATAATCTGATCAATTCGGCTACACCTAAATGTGAATTCACTTATTTTGGCGATTTCATTCAAGCTAGTACAAGTCTCCCATTTGGCGAGTTTTGAAAATTCCGCTTAAATTACCATTGTAGGAGAATAATTCGGCACTTTGCTTAATTCAACTTATGTTTTATAAAACAGACGGAGCACCGGCAATTCGTCAGATGTAGAATAAAGCAGCTTCACATGGAGCCTACTTCAGATAGAGCACATACAAAATAGGCCTCCATGTGCTATGTAAGCATGCCATGCTACTGATTAAATCTATCTCTTCGAAGATATTTCCGCATTAATGTAAAAAGCTTAGTTCAACGAATGATTCACGATTTCGCATTTACAAGAAGTCATAATTTAACCCTAATAGTTTCATGAAGTATAAGAAGTAGGCTGATTGCAGGCCTACTTGTAGGTATATAGCAGCTCAGTCAACATGTACATGTTTTTTGTATTGACGCTTCTATTCGACAGGAATAGTCGATAGGACGATATTCTTCTGCCATTTGTTTATTATCTGCTGCAAGTTATGTGAAAAACGTCTAATATGCATGTAAGAATGAAACATTAAGCGACGATAGTCATTTCGGCTGCTCATCATCATGGAGTTTCACATCAGATGTGTCTTTCCGAGCAATTTAGATCAATATCTATTGAAATTTTCAGGGAAAATGTGACGTTGGAAGATCTAATGCAGAAATGGAAAAAGTAAGTTCTAAACCATTTGGATGTTTTGATGAAGTTTTGATGAAAATGCAATCAAGAAAGAGAACGGAATCATTAACAGAGAATGCTTGGCTTTGAATGGAAGAGCAGAAACCTAGTCGTCATCTTACAATCACCCGTCCGTATGTGTCCTAGTCAATTTCTTTAAAAGGAGGAACAGTTACTCCGTTTATAATCAATCCAGATATAACAAATTCCGATTGCAACAAAGGAATTTATAAGTACTGTGAAAAATGAATTGTATTTTGTATTTAATTCGGGTAAGAACGAATTTCTCTTACAGTGAATTCTTCTGCTAGAAACTGTCAATTTTAGGGAGATGTTATCAGTATAACTGACAAATTATAAAGTCAAAACTTTCAACTCGTCCTCTATTTATTTTTGTATGAAGATGCTTCAAGTCGATAACAAATTGTTTTCCTCTATTTCTGTTATCAGAAGTAAAGATTGTGGCCTCTGTTACTGAACCTTCGAACTGTCCTTCCAGAGAATAATTCAAGAGCAAGCATTGCAATTCTTGAATGAGACGAAGTCAAATCATCGATGCAGATCCACAATCAACTGAAACTTAAAAAGTTTGCTTCAATAAAGGAAAGGTTCAGTTCAAAGATAAAATCGGAAGTGAGGGCTTTGTGCAAACTCATTCACATGATGAATTAATATCGAAGACAAATGGAAAAGTATGCTGAAATCGACAGAAAATCAACTTTCTTCATTATGCTAGAGAGAGAGAGAGAGATTGGATCGCAAAAACATCTAATGGACATCTAATTAGTAACATCTAAGGAAATAAATGTCTCATGTCTCATAATGTGAGACATTTATTTCCTTAGATGTTACTAACCTTTACGGCAATATTCCAATATCAGATGGAATTGAAATCGTGTACCAGTTTGCTGTGGAACATTGGGATAAAATTAACTGTTATGGTATCTGTGTTAACGATTTGAAAAAATCTCTTAATTTCATCTGTCATAATTACGAAGTAACTTACAATGGGAAAACCTATCTGCAAAGGATGGGATGCCCTATGGGCGTTCATTTTTCCCCACCGTTCGCTATAATAATGATGAATCACATAGAATCATTAGCACTTAAATCTCTAGCGGAAAACCATAACATTGGGCCCCAAATTTATAAAAGGTACATCGACGATATTATTATGGGACCATTCCCCAATAACAATGACCTATGCAGTCTTATTTTGAATAATTTCAACAATATAAATAAACACATACAGTTTACATTAGAATTACCTCCGAATAATGTATTGAATTTTCTTGATATAAGCATTTACATAAAAGATGAGATTAACTACAAATGGTATACCAAAAGTTGCCATTCTGGAATCACTCTTCGTAATGATTGTTGGCTTCCCAATCACGTTAAGAGTAATTTCGTTAGAAATAGTATTAATTATGTCAAAAGGCGTTGTTCCAACGTTGAGGATGAAAGTAAATCTGTAGAAAAAATGAAAATTCGTCTGACTAATAACGGCTTTAGAACTAATCATTCTAATGTTGTAGAAAATAATAAAAATAAAAACAGTACTAATGAATACATCAAAGAAATAAACAAAGCTACTTTAGACATTGATTTCATCAGTGATAGTTGCAACCGCAAAATAAAAAGTCTAATAAAAAAGTACAATTTACCTGTAAGTGTAATTAATAAGCCTGGTAGGAGCATTAGCAACAAATTAAGATATAATGCTAATCAAAATAATTGTACGTGCGACATTTGTGAAAATAACTCCCCCCACACTTGTTTGAGCAGACATGTCGTGTATAGGTTCATGTGTAGTATTTGCAACAAAGCGTATATCGGACAGACCAGTCGTCCTATTAAATCTCGTTTTCATGAACACAAAAGGAGTATAGACAATAAAGACCGCCATAGTGCTCTGTCCGAACACATAATCGCCGAACATCGCAATATCTCTATGACCATCAGTGACTTCCATTTAGATATTCTTTGCCAAGTCAGTACGCCTGTACTTGCTAGAACTGCTGAAAGTCGATATATTAGAATGTTGGAACCTGAAATCAATAGAAAACACGAGTTAACTTATTAAGAACTGTGTTTGAGGTGCTTGCTATTTAAAGTAATTTGTACTTCTTGCCCGCCATTTATGCGCGTGACCGTGAGCAAGCTCGGACGGTGAGCGAAACGTTGGTCCGGTGTTTCTTTTCTTTTATAAAATCACTTTTATCGGCAATAAAGCTTGGGGAGAGACTACACAGTTGTGTTTTCCGAAAAATTAAATATACACTACACAGCTAGGTAGAATGAGTTGCAGGCGTTTCAGCGTTAGGTGATTCAGTGCCAATATTCACTGGCCACATTATAGGTAGGGCACTGGAATTACATTTCAATTGCACTTTGATATTTTAAATTTAGCAGAGCTAACTCACATCGCCTTATGCTCCAATTTTTAAGAAAATGCGAGGCGACGGTTCCTCCTGCTCGCATGTACAGTCATCCCGAGTAGAGGTCGTTTTCAGCGCGCTATGTTTGACCGCTTTCGCGTGATAAATCAATATCATCAACAACAACTGACCATATACTTTCTGGTGTCTAGAAAGGGTGAGAATTTCCCGACATTACGATGTGTTTTTGTGACAAGGCGTGTTTTTGTGGCTAAGAACAACGTCAGTGAATATTGGAGCTGAATCGCCGGCAAACCGGTGGTTTACCTGAAATTTTTCATTATACCTCAATGTTTTAATAATTTACGGTTACGGTTAATGTTACGGTCCCCCACACCCCCCGGTCGCGACGCCTCTGTATGCAATAATACGATAAACAGCAAATAAAATAGGACGCAGTAAATCAAAGAATTCCACACGAAATGATCGAGGAAATTATAATTATGTTACTGATGAAGTGGTAGTAATATCTGAACAATGCAGCCTTTGATGAGGTAATGAATCTTTTAGTTTGAATTTCATTTCTTTTCAAACTCTGCGTTCATGCAGCCTTCATTCCTCTATGTTCGAATTACTGATTTGAGATATCATAAATCTGCACATTGATTAAGAGAAACTTCATTTGATTTTGATGCTATTTCCTCGGTTTTTCACTTCTTCTTTTAGTCAAATACGTTTTTAAGGTAGCGAATGTAAGAAATTCTATCATGTCCACTTTTAATACTGTGACATCGGTTTCATTCTAAAATTCGGCACACAAGAAAAAACTTCAACTGCAGAATAATGCTTGAAAATCTGAAAAACGTTCAGGTTGATAGAAGATCTTTAAGCTAGCTTTTTGTCGTCCCAGTATCGGTAATGCCGGTCAAAAATATGTAGGCCTACTTTGCCATACTCTGACATTGAACCGTCATCATTGACATCAAATCTTGTCATCACTACCCAATCGTAAAGAAAGATTTTATGCAGTAGAATGCTGATTTTTTTACAGAGATTCCCGTAAATGATGTATGACAACTTGCTATTTACTGCAGTTTATTTATTACGACATTCGTTAACAATTGAAAATGAACGAACCATTCTATTTAACCAGCGAATCAATGAACTACATAGAAGAAAAACTGGTCTGCCGATAGCTGTGCTTTCTCTAGAGCAGAGATTCCCAACCTGTGGTACGTGAGGGTTCATCAGATGGTACGCCAGCACCTGTCCGAAGTAGGTTGTGTGTATCATGCTGATAATTTAATCTATTCAAGTGACAGAACAAATCTATTAGGGAAAGTTTTGGTCAGTTTGAGAAGACAAAATTCGATGCAATTCATCATTTTTCATAGAATCAAAAGACGAAGAGATGTCTTGTGCATAGATTTCATCCTGTCACATCAAACTTTGTATTAGGTTGTTTTGATATCAATGCGACAGTCGATGCAATGACAGCTATTGAGCGACCGACAGGTCGAAATCGACAGAACAAAACAATGCATTTTACATTATGCTTGAAGCTCAGCAAGGCTGAATCATGCAGTCTGGAAATGCTTATGACATAGAAATTTGTATTGAACTTTGGCAAGCCAAAAGTATTGACAAATAATGAAAGGTACGCTTCTTAAAAAACGATGCATAACCTTTATTGCATCTGATCGCAGATATTTGACACAGTATCTTCAAACAGCATTCATGTAGATATCTACGTCATCGTCAGTGATCGATTACTCGAAACATAGATTTTCCGAATTATTACAGGATGAAACGATGCCATGCTTGTGAAGTGACGTATTATCAGTTTCATCATATAAACGAGAAGACACCAAATGAGATGTTGGCTTTCTGGGAGATTTCCACCATAATTTAGTAATAATGCCAGTTCCTTGAAGAAAGTATTCATGGTTTTTCGTACTTGATATCTGCATACGTTGAAGGATGATGAGGAGCAATCCAGGTAGTTGTCGGCGAAATGTTTTCTCTTCTGTTTCTCTTCAAATATCAATTTTCGGTATTTAGTTTATAACTCAAGCCTACTCAACCTACTCATCTGCACTCGATCTTTGTTAATAAATAGTTGCTCCTGCTGTTATGGAAATGATGTTCTCTTCGCATGCTGTCATCAAATAGACCGACTTCATCTCTTTGTAAACGTGGCATAAATGACAGAAGGCAGAACAATTAGCTGATTTTGAGCAAGGAATTCCTCGATGTTCATTCTTTCCATTGGAAACCTGCTGGTGTACCTCTTGAATGTGTCGAGATCGTTTTGGGCCAGGAAAGGGAATCGTGCAGCTGATTCCAAACCTGTGGGAACAAATAAAACAACTCGAACGATTCACTGTATCGAACGCGTCCGAACTTTATCGTCCGTCAATGTGTTGCGTGATTTTGTTCGACGTTCGACCTGAAAACATTCCTATTCGATGCCAATGAAGCATGCTAATCATCGGAAATTCGTCAGACATGAATTTCTATACGAGATAAATCAACGAAATTTGAATCTCCTTTCCAGGGAAAAAGTGGAAGATGGGAATGAATATGCAGAAATAGAAGACGTAAGTTTTGATCTTTTTGGATGTCTTCAATAAGTTTTGATGTCGATTTTATAAATCAGGAAAATGGAGTCACTCAAAGTGCACAGTTTGTTTTTGTTTACAGCTGTAGGAAAGTCAATAGGGCAAGGCAGAAGAATCAAATTCACTAGGGCGGGGTCTAGATTTGTTCTAGACTGAATTTGAACTCAAATACAGAACTTTGTTGCAATGATGGTGAGTGAAGCTAGCCGTACCGATATCCGCACCACATTGAAAATTGAGTGATGTCACTCTCGAAAACAACATGTAAACATAATGTGAAAGTGTGCCAGCTTGTTTCATCACTTTTTCGTTCAAATAATGTGGTATTTTGCGAGAAATCGACGATTTGAAATTGAAGGTAGTACGGGTATGAAGCTAGCCGTTCAAAGTTGTCAAAGATATCTTACATTGCATATTTATAAAGTGTCAACAGCACGGACGAATAATACACGTCCCAAGTATGTGCCACCCAATATTTCAGCAAATTTCAATATAACAACTAGAAGTTCGATCAAATAATCAAATTCAACTTAATAGGAAGGAATGTGCCAGCTTGTGCCACGCCTCACACAGCCCCAACTCTCCGTGGAACCCGCAGAAATGCGGACTTACCTCTTCAGCCGCACCCATCCACCATCCGTGCCACTTGTGAAAATCACGTGTGCCACTCACATCAACCAACCAAATGCACTTACTGGGAGCATGCCAGCTTGTGCCACCCTCAGACAGTTTCATCTCTCCAGAAAATCTGCATTTGGTAACATGCTTTTCGATCATCCTTAAGAATTATGAATTGAGATTCAAATACATTAGAACAACCTACACTGTAAACCGTAGACCGACAATTATCGTACAAAATTACTGACAAAATCAACCGACGATTGTCACCTCCAATATCCTGCGATATCCGACGAATTTGTAGGTTCTCCACCGACATCGAAACAGATGCTTTGTATGCAAATTAACTAAACAAAAACTGTTGAATATTGATTGATTTTTTCGATTAGTGATTGCTTGACTTTTGGGCAATCTGTATTATTGTGTGGCAAAACCATGATTTATTTTGACATAATTTAATTAATTACCTACATTTTTGATAAAATCTAAGCTATAATTCATTATTCATTTTGTCGCTTTTTGACAGATATTGTAGGTGTTCAGTGGCAATCATCCCACAAGAACTAACAATGGCCGACAAAATAGATTTTGTAGGATAAATGTCTGTCAGTTGTCAGTCAACGGTTTACAGTGTATCAGGTGGAGCAAACTACAACATGAAATAATTGAATGTCGAAACTTCGCCCCTGGAGGACTTTATCAATCATATAATTGATAATATGTACAGATGTGCAATGTGCATAGAATCTTCGTCAATACATTTTTTCAGAAAAATACTATAAATGAAAACAAACAGAATCTCATACATGAGGAAATGCAGAGATACAGATATGCATGTGCTTGCGTGCCTATAAATGGTCTTCATAGAAGCAAAATACTTTTTCACTCAATTCTATGTAACGGACAGGAATTGAATTCTATCAAACGATTTCACGAGTGAACCATGCGCAATGAAGCACAAATAAACCATTTCTTTTGTTGCATGAGCAGCGGTTGAAGCCTATGACGCAGCTTGAATGGCTCGTTGTGTGATGATAAATAGAAATGATAAAAAATCATGCGAGATAAATCAACTCAATTAAAGTCTCTTTTCCAGGGAAAAGTGGAGCATGAGAATGAATATGCAGAAATGGAAGACGTAAGTTTTAAATCTTTTGGATATCTTGATGAAGGTTTGATGACAGTTTTATGAAGTAGGAGAGTGGAATCACTCACAGAGTACGCAGGTTGGTTTTGATTCAATTCCAGGAAAGTTAGAATGTAGTCGTTAATGTACAACAACTTGTTCTTATGGTTTCAGGTTTTTGATATTGACAATTATTGCTCCGAAACAGACATTATATTTTAAGTCATTTATTCATGATTCACACGGTTATTTTGATTGTCAGATGAACGGACTTGATAATGCATAATTCAGTTGAATATAGGAAAGTGCTGGTGGTAAGTTTCTACCAGAGAAAGATTGTTCATCTACAGTGTCATTCTTCCGACATTCTCTTGATGCCGGTCAAAGAATATGTAAGCCTACTTTTCCCTATATGCTTGTTGATGGAACTCTCATCATTGACATCAAGTCTTGCCATCATTATCTAATCGTGAAGAAGGATGTTATGCAGTAGAAATGCTGAGAATTACAGGGATTCCCGTAGATTTTGTTTAGCAACTTGTTATCTATTCCAGTTCTTTTATTACGACGCACGTGAACAGTTAAGAACGATCGAACCATTCTTTTAGGCCTGCGTATCAATGGACTACATGGAAATTAAAACTGGCCTACCGATAGCCATATTTTCTCTAGAGGCTCTACAGGAACATGTACAAGTTGATACTGCTAAAAACATGTCAAGATATCAACTATTTGGGTTCATATTCCTTTATTGAAAATACATGAGAATAATCTGATCAATTCGGCTACACCTAAATGTGAATTCACTTATTTTGGCGATTTCATTCAAGCTAGTACAAGTCTCCCATTTGGCGAGTTTTGAAAATTCCGCTTAAATTACCATTGTAGGAGAATAATTCGGCACTTTGCTTAATTCAACTTATGTTTTATAAAACAGACGGAGCACCGGCAATTCGTCAGATGTAGAATAAAGCAGCTTCACATGGAGCCTACTTCAGATAGAGCACATACAAAATAGGCCTCCATGTGCTATGTAAGCATGCCATGCTACTGATTAAATCTATCTCTTCGAAGATATTTCCGCATTAATGTAAAAAGCTTAGTTCAACGAATGATTCACGATTTCGCATTTACAAGAAGTCATAATTTAACCCTAATAGTTTCATGAAGTATAAGAAGTAGGCTGATTGCAGGCCTACTTGTAGGTATATAGCAGCTCAGTCAACATGTACATGTTTTTTGTATTGACGCTTCTATTCGACAGGAATAGTCGATAGGACGATATTCTTCTGCCATTTGTTTATTATCTGCTGCAAGTTATGTGAAAAACGTCTAATATGCATGTAAGAATGAAACATTAAGCGACGATAGTCATTTCGGCTGCTCATCATCATGGAGTTTCACATCAGATGTGTCTTTCCGAGCAATTTAGATCAATATCTATTGAAATTTTCAGGGAAAATGTGACGTTGGAAGATCTAATGCAGAAATGGAAAAAGTAAGTTCTAAACCATTTGGATGTTTTGATGAAGTTTTGATGAAAATGCAATCAAGAAAGAGAACGGAATCATTAACAGAGAATGCTTGGCTTTGAATGGAAGAGCAGAAACCTAGTCGTCATCTTACAATCACCCGTCCGTATGTGTCCTAGTCAATTTCTTTAAAAGGAGGAACAGTTACTCCGTTTATAATCAATCCAGATATAACAAATTCCGATTGCAACAAAGGAATTTATAAGTACTGTGAAAAATGAATTGTATTTTGTATTTAATTCGGGTAAGAACGAATTTCTCTTACAGTGAATTCTTCTGCTAGAAACTGTCAATTTTAGGGAGATGTTATCAGTATAACTGACAAATTATAAAGTCAAAACTTTCAACTCGTCCTCTATTTATTTTTGTATGAAGATGCTTCAAGTCGATAACAAATTGTTTTCCTCTATTTCTGTTATCAGAAGTAAAGATTGTGGCCTCTGTTACTGAACCTTCGAACTGTCCTTCCAGAGAATAATTCAAGAGCAAGCATTGCAATTCTTGAATGAGACGAAGTCAAATCATCGATGCAGATCCACAATCAACTGAAACTTAAAAAGTTTGCTTCAATAAAGGAAAGGTTCAGTTCAAAGATAAAATCGGAAGTGAGGGCTTTGTGCAAACTCATTCACATGATGAATTAATATCGAAGACAAATGGAAAAGTATGCTGAAATCGACAGAAAATCAACTTTCTTCATTATGCTAGAGAGAGAGAGAGAGATTGGATCGCAAAAAACATCTAATGGACATCTAATTAGTAACATCTAAGGAAATAAATGTCTCATGTCTCATAATGTGAGACATTTATTTCCTTAGATGTTACTAACCTTTACGGCAATATTCCAATATCAGATGGAATTGAAATCGAGTACCAGTTTGCTGTGGAACATTGGGATAAAATTAACTGTTATGGTATCTGTGTTAACGATTTGAAAAAATCTCTTAATTTCATCTGTCATAATTACGAAGTAACTTACAATGGGAAAACCTATCTGCAAAGGATGGGATGCCCTATGGGCGTTCATTTTTCCCCACCGTTCGCTATAATAATGATGAATCACATAGAATCATTAGCACTTAAATCTCTAGCGGAAAACCATAACATTGGGCCCCAAATTTATAAAAGGTACATCGACGATATTATTATGGGACCATTCCCCAATAACAATGACCTATGCAGTCTTATTTTGAATAATTTCAACAATATAAATAAACACATACAGTTTACATTAGAATTACCTCGAATAATGTATTGAATTTTCTTGATATAAGCATTTACATAAAAGATGAGATTAACTACAAATGGTATACCAAAAGTTGCCATTCTGGAATCACTCTTCGTAATGATTGTTGGCTTCCCAATCACGTTAAGAGTAATTTCGTTAGAAATAGTATTAATTATGTCAAAAGGCGTTGTTCCAACGTTGAGGATGAAAGTAAATCTGTAGAAAAAATGAAAATTCGTCTGACTAATAACGGCTTTAGAACTAATCATTCTAATGTTGTAGAAAATAATAAAAATAAAAACAGTACTAATGAATACATCAAAGAAATAAACAAAGCTACTTTAGACATTGATTTCATCAGTGATAGTTGCAACCGCAAAATAAAAAGTCTAATAAAAAAGTACAATTTACCTGTAAGTGTAATTAATAAGCCTGGTAGGAGCATTAGCAACAAATTAAGATATAATGCTAATCAAAATAATTGTACGTACGACATTTGTGAAAATAACTCCCCCCACACTTGTTTGAGCAGACATGTCGTGTATAGGTTCATGTGTAGTATTTGCAACAAAGCGTATATCGGACAGACCAGTCGTCCTATTAAATCTCGTTTTCATGAACACAAAAGGAGTATAGACAATAAAGACCGCCATAGTGCTCTGTCCGAACACATAATCGCCGAACATCGCAATATCTCTATGACCATCAGTGACTTCCATTTAGATATTCTTTGCCAAGTCAGTACGCCTGTACTTGCTAGAACTGCTGAAAGTCGATATATTAGAATGTTGGAACCTGAAATCAATAGAAAACACGAGTTAACTTATTAAGAACTGTGTTTGAGGTGCTTGCTATTTAAAGTAATTTGTACTTCTTGCCCGCCATTTATGCGCGTGACCATGAGCAAGCTCGGACGGTGAGCGAAACGTTGGTCCGGTGTTTCTTTTCTTTTATAAAATCACTTTTATCGGCAATAAAGCTTGGGGAGAGACTACACAGTTGTGTTTTCCGAAAAATTAAATATACACTACACAGCTAGGTAGAATGAGTTGCAGGCGTTTCAGCGTTAGGTGATTCAGTGCCAATATTCACTGGCCACATTATAGGTAGGGCACTGGAATTACATTTCAATTGCACTTTGATATTTTAAATTTAGCAGAGCTAACTCACATCGCCTTATGCTCCAATTTTTAAGAGAATGCGAGGCGACGGTTCCTCCTGCTCGCATGTACAGTCATCCCGAGTAGAGGTCGTTTTCAGCGCGCTATGTTTGACCGCTTTCGCGTGATAAATCAATATCATCAACAACAACTGACCATATACTTTCTGGTGTCTAGAAAGGGTGAGAATTTCCCGACATTACGATGTGTTTTTGTGACAAGGCGTGTTTTTGTGGCATAAGAACAACGTCAGTGAATATTGGAGCTGAATCGCCGGCAAACCGGTGGTTTACCTGAAATTTTTCATTATACCTCAATGTTTTAATAATTTACGGTTACGGTTAATGTTACGGTCCCCCACACCCCCCGGTCGCGACGCCTCTGTATGCAATAATACGATAAACAGCAAATAAAATAGGACGCAGTAAATCAAAGAATTCCACACGAAATGATCGAGGAAATTATAATTATGTTACTGATGAAGTGGTAGTAATATCTGAACAATGCAGCCTTTGATGAGGTAATGAATCTTTTAGTTTGAATTTCATTTCTTTTCAAACTCTGCGTTCATGCAGCCTTCATTCCTCTATGTTCGAATTACTGATTTGAGATATCATAAATCTGCACATTGATTAAGAGAAACTTCATTTGATTTTGATGCTATTTCCTCGGTTTTTCACTTCTTCTTTTAGTCAAATACGTTTTTAAGGTAGCGAATGTAAGAAATTCTATCATGTCCACTTTTAATACTGTGACATCGGTTTCATTCTAAAATTCGGCACACAAGAAAAAACTTCAACTGCAGAATAATGCTTGAAATTCTGAAAACGTTCAGGTTGATAGAAGATCTTTAAGCTAGCTTTTTGTCGTCCCAGTATCGGTAATGCGGTCAAAAATATGTAGGCCTACTTTGCCATACTCTGACATTGAACCGTCATCATTGACATCAAATCTTGTCATCACTACCCAATCGTAAAGAAAGATTTTATGCAGTAGAATGCTGATTTTTTTACAGAGATTCCCGTAAATGATGTATGACAACTTGCTATTTACTGCAGTTTATTTATTACGACATTCGTTAACAATTGAAAATGAACGAACCATTCTATTTAACCAGCGAATCAATGAACTACATAGAAGAAAAAACTGGTCTGCCGATAGCTGTGCTTTCTCTAGAGCAGAGATTCCCAACCTGTGGTACGTGAGGGTTCATCAGATGGTACGCCAGCACCTGTCCGAAGTAGGTTGTGTGTATCATGCTGATAATTTAATCTATTCAAGTGACAGAACAAATCTATTAGGGAAAGTTTTGGTCAGTTTGAGAAGACAAAATTCGATGCAATTCATCATTTTTCATAGAATCAAAAGACGAAGAGATGTCTTGTGCATAGATTTCATCCTGTCACATCAAACTTTGTTATTAGGTTGTTTTGATATCAATGCGACAGTCGATGCAATGACAGCTATTGAGCGACCGACAGGTCGAAATCGACAGAACAAAACAATGCATTTTACATTATGCTTGAAGCTCAGCAAGGTGAATCATGCAGTCTGGAAATGCTTATGACATAGAATTTGTATTGAACTTTGGCAAGCCAAAAGTATTGACAAATAATGAAAGGTACGCTTCTTAAAAAACGATGCATAACCTTTATTGCATCTGATCGCAGATATTTGACACAGTATCTTCAAACAGCATTCATGTAGATATCTACGTCATCGTCAGTGATCGATTACTCGAAACATAGATTTTCCGAATTATTACAGGATGAAACGATGCCATGCTTGTGAAGTGACGTATTTATCAGTTTCATCATATAAACGAGAAGACACCAAATGAGATGTTGGCTTTCTGGGAGATTTCCACCATAATTTAGTAATAATGCCAGTTCCTTGAAGAAAGTATTCATGGTTTTCGTACTTGATATCTGCATACGTTGAAGGATGATGAGGAGCAATCCAGGTAGTTGTCGGCGAAATGTTTTCTCTTCTGTTTCTCTTCAAATATCAATTTTCGGTATTTAGTTTATAACTCAAGCCTACTCAACCTACTCATCTGCACTCGATCTTTGTTAATAAATAGTTGCTCCTGCTGTTATGGAAATGATGTTCTCTTCGCATGCTGTCATCAAATAGACCGACTTCATCTCTTTGTAAACGTGGCATAAATGACAGAAGGCAGAACAATTAGCTGATTTTGAGCAAGGAATTCCTCGATGTTCATTCTTTCCATTGGAAACCTGCTGGTGTAACCTCTTGAATGTGTCGAGATCGTTTGGGCCAGGAAAGGGAATCGTGCAGCTGATTCCAAACCTGTGGGAACAAATAAACAACTCGAACGATTCACTGTATCGAACGCGTCCGAACTTTATCGTCCGTCAATGTGTTGCGTGATTTTGTTCGACGTTCGACCTGAAAACATTCCTATTCGATGCCAATGAAGCATGCTAATCATCGGAAATTCGTCAGACATGAATTTCTATACGAGATAAATCAACGAAATTTGAATCTCCTTTCCAGGGAAAAGTGGAAGATGGGAAAGAATATGCAGAAATAGCAGACGTAAGTTTTGATCTTTTTGGATGTCTTCAATAAGTTTTGATGTCGATTTTATAAATCAGGAAAATGAGTCACTCAAAGTGCACAGTTTGTTTTTGTTTACAGCTGTAGGAAAGTCAATAGGGCAAGGCAGAAGAATCAAATTCACTAGGGCGGGGTCTAGATTTGTTCTAGACTGAATTTGAACTCAAATACAGAACTTTGTTGCAATGATGGTGAGTGAAGCTAGCCGTACCGATATCCGCACCACATTGAAAATTGAGTGATGTCACTCTCGAAAACAACATGTAAACATAATGTGAAAGTTGTGCCGCTTGTTTCATCACTTTTTCGTTCAAATAATGTGGTATTTTGCGAGAAATCGACGATTTGAATTGAAGGTAGTACGGGTATGAAGCTAGCCGTTCAAAGTTGTCAAAGATATCTTACATTGCATATTTATAAAGTGTCAACAGCACGGACGAATAATACACGTCCCAAGTATGTGCCACCAATATTTCAGCAAATTTCAATATAAACAACTAGAAGTTCGATCAAATAATCAAATTCAACTTAATAGGAAGGAATGTGCCAGCTTGTGCCACGCCTCACACAGCCCCAACTCTCCGTGGAACCCGCAGAAATGCGGACTTACCTCTTCAGCCGCACCCATCCACCATCCGTGCCACTTGTGAAAATCACGTGTGCCACTCACATCAACCAACCAAATGCACTTACTGGGAGCATGCCAGCTTGTGCCACCCTCAGACAGTTTCATCTCTCCAGAAAATCTGCATTTGGTAACATGCTTTTCGATCATCCTTAAGAATTATGAATTGAGATTCAAATACATTAGAACAACCTACACTGTAAACCGTTTTAATTATTAGACGACAATTATCGTTACAAAATTACTGACAAAATCAACCGGACGATTGTCACCTCCAATATCCTGCGATATCGACGAATTTGTAGGTTCTCCACCGACATCGAACAGATGCTTTGTATGCAAATTAACTAAACAAAAACTGTTGAATATTGATTGATTTTTTCGATTAGTGATTGCTTGACTTTTGGGCAATCTGTATTATTGTGTGGCAAAACCATGATTTATTTTGACATAATTTAATTAATTACCTACATTTTTGATAAAATCTAAGCTATAATTCATTATTCATTTTGTCGCTTTTTGACAGATATTGTAGGTGTTCAGTGGCAATCATCCCACAAGAACTAACAATGGCCGACAAAATAGATTTTGTAGGATAAATGTCTGTCAGTTGTCAGTCAACGGTTTACAGTGTATCAGGTGGAGCAAACTACTTTTAAACATGAAATAATTGAATGTCGGAGTGAAAAAAAAAAAAAAACTTCGCCCCTGGAGGACTTTATCAATCATATAATTGATAATATGTACAGATGTGCAATGTGCATAGAATTTCGTCAATACTTTTTTTCAGAAAAATACTATAAATGAAAACAAACAGAATTCATACATGAGGACATGCAGAGATACAGATATGCATGTGCTTGCGTGCCTATAAATGGTCTTCATAGAAGCAAAATACTTTTTCACTCAATTCTATGTAACGGACAGGAATTGAATTCTATCAAACGATTTCACGAGTGAAACCATGCGCAATGAAGCACAAATAAACCATTTCTTTTGTTGCATGAGCAGCGGTTTGAAGCCTATGACGCAGCTTGAATGGCTCGTTGTGTGATGATAAATAGAAATGATAAAAAATCATGCGAGATAAATCAACTCAATTAAAGTCTCTTTTCCAGGGAAAAGTGGAGCATGAGAATGAATATGCAGAAATGGAAGACGTAAGTTTTAAATCTTTTGGATATCTTGATGAAGGTTTGATGACAGTTTTATGAAAGTAGGAGAGTGGAATCACTCACAGAGTACGCAGGTTGGTTTTGATTCAATTCCAGGAAAGTTAGAATGTAGTCGTTAATGTACACAACTTGTTCTATGGTTTCAGGTTTTTGATATTGGGGGGGGGGGGAAAAAACAATTATTGCTCCGAAACAGACATTATATTTTAAGTCATTTATTCATGATTCACACGGTTATTTTGATTGTCAGATGAAGGGACTTGATAATGCATAATTCAGTTGAATATAGGAAAGTGCTGGTGGTAAGTCGCGATTCTACCAGAGAAAGATTGTTCATCTACAGTGTCATTCTTCCGACATTCTCTTGATGCCGGTCAAAGAATATGTAAGCCTACTTTCCCTATATGCTTGTTGATGGAACTCTCATCATTGACATCAAGTCTTGCATCATTATCTAATCGTGAAGAAGGATGTTATGCAGTAGAAATGCTGAGAATTAAGGGATTCCCGTAGATTTTGTTTAGCAATTGTTTTCTATTCAGTTCTTTTATTACGACGCACGTGAACAGTTAAGAACGATCGAACCATTCTTTTAGGCGTGCGTATCAATGGACTACATGGAAATTAAAACTGGCTACCGATAGCCATATTTTCTCTTAATAGAACAAAAAATTACAACACAAAAAACAAAAAAATAAAAAAAAAGATAAGAGGCTCTACAGGAACATGTACAAGTTGATACTGCTAAAAACATGTCAAGATATCAACTATTTGGGTTCATATTCCTTTATTGAAAATACATGAGAATAATCTGATCAATTCGGCTACACCTAAATGTGAATTCACTTATTTTGGCGATTTCATTCAAGCTAGTACAAGTCTCCCATTTGGCGGTTTTGAAAATTCCGCTTAAATTACCATTGTAGGAGAATAATTCGGCACTTGCTTAATTCAACTTTTGTTTTAAAAAACAGACGGAGCACGGCAATTCGTCAGATGTAGAATAAAGCAGCTTCACATGGAGCCTACTTCAGATAGAGCACATACAAAATAGGCCTCCATGTGCTATGTAAGCATGCCATGCTACTGATTAAATCTATCTCTTCGAAGATATTTCCGCATTAATGTAAAAAGCTTAGTTCAACGAATGATTCACGATTTCGCATTTACAAGAAGTCATAATTTAACCCTAATAGTTTTCATGAAGTATAAGAAGTAGTCTGATTGCAGTCCTACTTGTAGTATATAGCAGCTCAGTCAACATGTACATGTTTTTTGTATTGACGCTTCTATTCGACAGGGAATAGTCGATAGGACGATATTCATCTGCCATTTGTTTATTATCTGCTGCAAGTTATGTGAAAAACGTCTAATTTGCATGTAAGAATGAAACATTAAGCGACGATAGTCATTTCGGCTGCTCATCATCATGGAGTTTCACATCAGATGTGTCTTTCCGAGCAATTTAGATCAATATCTATTGAAATTTTCAGGGAAAATGTGACGTTGGAAGATCTAATGCAGAAATGGAAAAAGTAAGTTCTAAACCATTTGGATGTTTTGATGAAGTTTTGATGAAAATGCAATCAAGAAAGAGAACGGAATCATTAACAGAGAATGCTTGGCTTTGAATGGAAGAGCAGAAATAGAGCAGAACCTAGTCGTCATCTTACAATCACCCGTCCGTATGTGTCCTAGTCAATTTCTTTAAAAGGAGGAACAGTTACTCCGTTTATTAATCAATCAGATATAACACAATTCCGATTGCAACAAAAGGAATTTTATAAGTACTGTGAAAAATGAATTGTATTTTGTATTTTAATGTCCGAGGTAAGATCGAATTTCTCTTACAGTGAATTCTTCTGCTAGACAACTGTCAATTTTAGGGAGATGTTATCAGTATAAACTGACAAAATTATAAAGTCAAAACTTTCAATCGTCCTCTATTTATTTTTTGTATGAAGATGCTTCAAGTCGATAACAAATTGTTTTTCCTCTATTTCTGTTATCAGAAGTAAAGATTGTGGCATCTGTTACTGAACCTTCGAACTGTCCTTCCAGAGAATAATTACAAGAGCAAGCATTGCAATTCTTGAATGAGGACGAAGTAAATCATCGATGCCGATCCACCAATCAACTGAAACTTAAAAAGTTTTGCTTCAATAAAGGAAAGGTTTCAGTTCAAAGATTAAAATCGGAAGTTGAGGGCTTTGTGCAAACTCATTCACATGATGAAATAATAATCGAAGACAAAATGGAAAAGTATGCTGAAATCGACAGAAAATCAAACTTTTCTTCATTATGCTAGAGAGAGAGCGAGAGAGGAGATTGGATCGCCACAAAACATAAACCTTAATGGACATCTAATTAGTAACATCTAAGGAAATAAATTGTCTCATGTCTCATTATGATGAGACATTTATTTCCTTAGATGTTGTACATAACCTTTACGTGGCAATATTCCAATATCAGATGGAATTGACAAATCGTTGTGTTGTACTGTTATGCTGTGGAACAGTGGGACCAAAATTTAACTGTTTCTCTGGTATCTGTGTTATCGATTTGGAAAAAATCTCTTAATTTCTCTGTCATATTACGATTGTAACTTACAATGGGAAAAACCTATCTGCAAAGGATGGGATGCCTTTATGGGCGTCACCTTTTCCCCCACGTCTCGATATAATAATGATTGAAATCACATAGGAATCATTAGCACTTTATAATCTCTAGCGGAAAACCATAACATTTGGGCCCCAATTTACTAAAAAGGTACATCGGACCGATATTATTATGGGACCATTCCCAATAACAATGACCTATGCAGTCTTATTTTGAATTAATTTCATCACTATAAAATAAAACACTCAAAAAACCCCCAGTATTTACATTAGAATTACCTCCGAATAATGTATTGAATTTTCTTGATATAAGATTTTACATAAAAGATGAGATTACACTACAACCTGGTTACCAAAAGTTGCCATTCTGGAATCATCTTCGTAATGCTTGTTGGCTTCCAATCACGTTAAGAGTAATTTCGTTTAGAAAATAGTATTTAATTTATGTCAACAAAGGCGTTATGTGCCAACGTTGATGGATGAAAAGTAAATCTGTAGAAAAAAATGAAAATTCCGTTGACTGTGAACCTAATAACGGCTTTAGAACTAATCATTCTAATGTTGTAGAAAAATAATAAAAATAAAAACAGTACTAACTGAATACATCAAAGAACATAAACAAAGTACTTTAGACATTGATTTCATCAGTGATAGTTGCAACCGCAAATAAAAAGTCTTAAAATAAAACCAGTACAAACCTGTCTGTATAGTTGTTAATTAATAAGGTCGGTAGGAGCATTAGCAACAAATTAAGATATAATGCTAATCAAAATAATTGTACGTACGACATTTGTGAAAATAACTCCCCCACACTAGTTTGAGCAGTACATGTCTTGTATAGGTTCATGTGTAGTATTTGCAACAACAAGCGTATATCGGCTCAGGACCAGTCGTCCTATTAATCTTCGTTTTTCATGAACACAAAAGGAGTATAGACAATAAAGACCGCCATAGTGCTCTGTCCGAACACATAATCGCTCGAACATCGCAATATCTCTATGACCATCAGTGACTTCCTTTAGATAATTCTTTGCAAGTCAGTACGCCTGTATTGCTAGAACTGCTGAATGTTTGATATTAGTTAGAATGTTGGAACTGAATCAAATAGAACAACTCGGCGTTAAACTTATATAAGAACTGTGTTTGAGGTGCTTGCTATATAAAGATAATTTGTGATTCTTGCCCGCCATCTTATGCGCGTGACATGAGCAAGCTCGGACGGTGAGCGAAACGTTGGTCCGGTGTTTTTTTCTTTATATAAAATCCAACTTTGTATGCGGCAATAAAGCTTGGGGAGAGACTACACAGATTGTGTTTTCCGATAAAATTAAATATACACTACACAGCTAGGGTAGAATGAGTTTGCCAGGGCGTTTCCAGCGTTAGGTGATTCAGTGCCAATATTCACTGGCACATTATAGGTAGGGCACTGGAATTACTATTTCAATTGCACTTTGATATTTTAAATTTAGCAGAGCTAAATCACATCGCCTTATGCTCCAATTTTTTAAGAGAATGCGAGGCGACGGTTCCTCCTGCTCGCATGTACAGTCATCCCGACGTAGAGGTGCGTTTTCAGCGCGCTATGTTTGACGCTTTCGCGTGATAAAATCAATATCATCAACAACAAAACTGACCATATACTTTCTGGTGTCTAGAAAGGGTGAGAATTTTCCCTGACATTACGAGTGTGTTTTTTGTGACAAGGCGTGTTTTTGTGTCTAAGAACAACGTCAGTGAATATTGGAGCTGAATCGCCGGCAAACCGGTGGTTTGGTGGTTTACCTGAAATTTTTCATTTATACCTCAATGTTTTAATAATTTACGGTTACGGTTAATGTTACGGTCCCCCACACCCCAGGTCGCGACGCCTCTGTATGCAATAATACGATAATAACAGCAAATAAAATAGGACGCAGTAAATCAAAGAATTCCACAACGAAATGATCGAGGAAATTATAAATTATGTTATGATGAGAGTGGTAAGTAGTAATATCTGAACAATGGCAGCTTTGATGAGGTAATGAATCTTTTAGTTTGAATTTTCATTATCTTTTCAAACTCTGGTTAATGCAGCTTTCATTCCCTCTATGTTCGAATTACTGATTTGCGAGAATTCATAAATCTGCACATTGATTAGAGAAACTTCATTTGATTTTTTGATGCTATTTCCTCGGTTTTTCACTTCTTCTTTTAGTCAAATACGTTTTTAAGGTAGCGACATGTAAGAATTTCTATCATGTCCACTTTTAATACTGTGACATCGGTTTCATTCTAAAATTCGGCACACAGAAAAAACATTCAACTGCAGGAATAATGCTTGAAAATCTGAAAAACGTTCAGGTTGATAGAAGATCTTTAAGCTGCTTTTTGTTTCGTCCCAGTATCGAGTCAATGCGGGTCAAAAATATGTAGGCCTACTTTGCCATACCTCTGACATTGAACCGTCATCATTGACATCAAATCTTTCATCACTACCAATCGTAAAGAAAGATTTTATGCAGTAGAAATGTGATTTTTTTACAGAGATTTCCGTAAATGATGTATGACAAACTTGCTATTTATGCAGTTTATTTATTACGACATTCGTTAAACAATTGAAAATGAACGAACCATTCTATATTCTAACCAGCGAAATCAATGAACTACATAGAAGAAAACAACTGGTCTGCCGATAGCTGTGCTTTCTCTAGAGCAGAGATTCCCAAAACTGTGGTACGTGAGGGTTTCATCAGATGGTACGCGAGCACCTGTCCGAAGTAGGTTGTGTGTATCATGCTGATAATTTAATCTATTCAAGTGACAGAACAAATCTATTAGGGAAAGTTTTGGTCAGTTTGAGAAGACAAAATTCGATGCAATTCATCATTTTTCATAGAATCAAAAGACGAAGAGATGTCTTGTGCATAGATTTCATCCTGTCACATCAAACTTTGTATTAGGTTGTTTTGATATCAATGCGACAGTCGATGCAATGACAGCTATTGAGCGACCGACAGGTCGAAATCGACAGAACAAAACAATGCATTTTTACATTATGCTTGAAGCTCAGCAAGGCTGAATCATGCAGTCTGGAAATGCTTATGACATAGAAATTTGTATTGAACTTTGGCAAGCAAAAAGTATTGACAAATAATGAAAGGTACGCTTCTTAAAAACGATGCATAACCTTTATTGCATCTGATCGCAGATATTTGACACAGTATCTTCAAACAGCATTCCTGTAGATATCTACGTCATCGTCAGTGATCGATTACTCGAAACATAGATTTTCCGAATTATTACAGGATGAAACGATGCCATGCTTGTGAAGTGACGTATTATCAGTTTCATCATATAAACGAGAAGACACCAAATGAGATGTTGGCTTTCTGGGAGGTTTCCACCATAATTTAGTAATAATGCCAGTTCCTTGAAGAAAGTATTCATGGTTTTTCGTACTTGATATCTGCATACGTTGAAGGATGATGAGGAGCAATCCAGGTAGTTGTCGGCGAAATGTTTTCTCTTCTGTTTCTCTTCAAATATCAATTTTCGGTATTTAGTTTATAACTCAAGCCTACTCAACCTACTCATCTGCACTCGATCTTTGTTAATAAATAGTTGCTCCTGCTGTTATGGAAATGATGTTCTCTTCGCATGCTGTCATCAAATAGACCGACTTCATCTCTTTGTAAACGTGGATAAATGACAGAAGGCAGAACAATTAGCTGATTTTGAGCAAGGAATTCCTCGATGTTCATTCTTTCCATTGGAAACCTGCTGGTGTACCTCTTGAATGTGTCGAGATCGTTTTGGGCCAGGAAAGGGAATCGTGCAGCTGATTCCAAACCTGTGGGAACAAATAAACAACTCGAACGATTCACTGTATCGAACGCGTCCGAACTTTATCGTCCGTCAATGTGTTGCGTGATTTTGTTCGACGTTCGACCTGAAAAACATTCCTATTCGATGCCAATGAAGCATGCTAATCATCGGAAATTCGTCAGACATGAATTTCTATACGAGATAACTCAACGAAATTTGAATCTCCTTTCCAGGGAAAAGTGGAAGATGGGAATGAATATGCAGAAATAGAAGACCGTAAGGTTTTGATCTTTTTGGATGTCTTCAATAAGTTTTGATGTCGATTTTATAAATCAGGAAAATGGAGTCACTCAAAGTGCACAGTTTGTTTTTGTTTACAGCTGTAGGAAAGTCAATAGGGCAAGGCAGAAGAATCAAATTCACTAGGGCGGGGTCTAGATTTGTTCTAGGACTGAATTTGAACTCAAATACAGAACTTTGTTGCAATGATGGTGAGTGAAGCTAGCCGTACCGATATCCGCACCACATTGAAAATTGAGTGATGTCACTCTCGAAAACAACATGTAAACATAATGTGAAAGTGTGCCAGCTTGTTTCATCACTTTTTCGTTCAAATAATGTGGTATTTTGCGAGAAATCGACGATTTGAAATTGAAGGTAGTACGGGTATGAAGCTAGCCGTTCAAAGTTGTCAAGATATCTTACATTGCATATTTATAAAGTGTCAACAGCACGACGAATAATACACGTCCCAAGTATGTGCCACCCAATATTTCAGCAAATTTCAATATAACAACTAGAAGTTCGATCAAATAATCAAATTCAACTTAATAGGAAGGAATGTGCCAGCTTGTGCACGCCTCACACAGCCCCAATCTCCGTGGAACCCGCAGAAATGCGGACTTACCTCTTCAGCCGCACCCATCCACCATCCGGTGCCACTTGTGAAAATCACGTGTGCCACTCACATCAACCAACCAAATGCACTTACTGGGAGCATGCCAGCTTGTGCCACCCTCAGACAGTTTCATCTCTCCAGAAAATCTGCATTTGGTAACATGCTTTTCGATCATCCTTAAGAATTATGAATTGAGATTCAAATACATTAGAACAACCTACACTGTAACCGTTATAGACAGACAATTATCCTACAAAATTACTGACAAAATCAACCGACGATTGTCACCTCCAATATCCTGCGATATCCGACGAATTTGTAGGTTCTCCACCGACATCGAAACAGATGCTTTGTATGCAAATTAACTAAACAAAAACTGTTGAATATTGATTGATTTTTTCGATTAGTGATTGCTTGACTTTTGGGCAATCTGTATTATTGTGTGGCAAAACCATGATTTATTTTGACATAATTTAATTAATTACCTACATTTTTGATAAAATCTAAGCTATAATTCATTATTCATTTTGTCGCTTTTTGACAGATATTGTAGGTGTTCAGTGGCAATCATCCCACAAGAACTAACAATGGCCGACAAAATAGATTTTGTAGGATAAATGTCTGTCAGTTGTCAGTCAACGGTTTAAGTGTATCAGGTGGAGCAAACTACAACATGAAATATTGAATGTCGAAACTTCGCCCCTGGAGGACTTTATCAATCATATAATTGATAATATGTACAGATGTGCAATGTGCATAGAATCTTCGTCAATACATTTTTTCAGAAAAATACTATAAATGAAAACAAACAGAATCTCATACATGAGGAAATGCAGAGATACAGATATGCATGTGCTTGCGTGCCTATAAATGGTCTTCATAGAAGCAAAATACTTTTTCACTACAATTCTATGTAACGGACAGGAATTGAATTCTATCAAACGATTTCACGAGTGAATCCATGCGCAATGAAGCACAAATAAAACCATTTCTTTTGTTTTCATGAGCAGCGGTTGAAGCCTATGACGCAGCTTGAATGGCTCGTTGTGTGATGATTAATAGAAATAGATAAAAAATCATGCGAGATAAATCAACTCAATTAAAGTCTCTTTTTCCAGGGAAAAGTGGAGCATGAGAATGAATATGCAGAAATGGAAGAACACGTAAGTTTTAAATCATTTTGGATATCTTGGAAATGAAGGTTTGATGACAGTTTTAATGAAGTGAGGAGAGTGGAATCACTCATAGAGTACACAGGTTGGTTTTGATTCAATTTCAGGAAAGTTTAGAATGTAGTCGTTAATGTACAACAACTTGTTCTTATGGTTTCAGGTTTTTGATATTGACAATTATTGCTCGAAACAGACTATTATATTTTAAGTCATTTATTCATGATTCACACGGTTATTTTGATTGTCAGAATGAAGGGACTTGATAATGCATAATTTCAGTTGAATATAGGAAAGTGCTGGTGGTAAGTTTCTACAGAGAAAGATTGTTCATCTACAGTTGTCATAAACTTACCGACATTCTCTTGATGCGGTCAAACGAATTATGTAAGCCTACTTTTCCTATATGCTTGTTGATGGAACTCTCATCATTGACATCAAGTCTTTGCCATCATTATCTAAATCGTGAAGAAGGATGTTATGCAGTAGAAATGCTGAGAATTACAGGGATTACCCGTAAGATTTTGTTTAGCAACTTGTTATCTATTCCAGTTCTTTTATTACGACGCACGTGAACAGTTAAGAACGATCGAACCATTCTTTTAGGCCTGCGTATCAATGGATAACTACAGGAAATCCTAAAACTGGCCTACGATAGCCATATTTTCTCTAGAGGCTCTACAGGAACTTGTACAAGTTGATACTGCTAAAAAAATGTCAAGATATCAACTATTTGGGTTCATATTCCTTTATTGAAAATACATGAGGAATTAATTCTGATCAATTCGGCTACACCTAAATGTGAATTCACTATTTTGGCGATTTCCATTCAAGCTAGTACAAGTCTCCCATTTGGCGAGTTTTGAAAATTCCGCAATAAATTACCATTGTAGGAGAATAATTCGGGCACTTTGCTTAAATCAACTTATGTTTTATAAAACAGACGGAGCACCGGCAATTCGTCAGATGTAGAATAAAGGCAGCTTCACATGGAGCCTACTTAAACAGATAGAGCACATACAAAATAGGCCTCCATTTGTGCTATGTAAAGCATGCCATGCTTCTGATTAAATCTATCTTCTTACGAAGATATTTCCCGCATTAAATGTAAAAAGCTTAGTTCAACGAATGATTCACGATTTCGCATTTACAAGAAAGGTCATAATTTTAACCCTAATAAGTTTCATTTGAAAGTATAAGAAGTTAGGCTGATTGCAGGCCTACTTGTAGGTAAGTAAAACGCATGCTCAGTCAACATGTACCATGTTTTTTGTATTGACGCTTCTATTCGACTAGGAATAGTCGATAGGACGATTATTCTTTTTGCATTTGTTTATTATCTGCTGCAAGTTATGTGAAAAACGTCTAATATGCATGTAAGAAATGAAACATTAAGCGACGATAGTCATTTCGGCTGCTCCATCAACATGGATTAGTTTCAACATCAGATGTGTCTTTCCGAGCAATTTAGATCAAATATCTATTGAAATTTTCAGGGAAAATGTGACGTTGGAAGATTTGAATGCAGAAATGGAAAAAAGTAAGTCATCTAAAACCATTTGGATGTTTTGATGAAGTTTTGATGAAAATGTCAATCAAGAAAGAGAACGGATATCATTAACAGAGAATGCTTGGCTTTGAATGGAAGAGCAGAAACCTATATTCGTCATCTTACAATTCACCCGTCGTGATGTGTCCTAGTCAATTTCTTTAAAAGGAGGACCAAACGTTATACTCCCGTTTATAATCAATCCAGATATAACAAATTTCCGATTGCACACAAAGGAATTTATAAGTACTGTGAAAAATGAATTGTATTTTGTATTTAATTCGGGTAAGAACGAAATTTCTCTTACAGTGAATTCCTTCTTGCTAGAAACTGTCAATTTTTAGGGAGATGTTAACAGTATAATACTGACAAATTATAAAGTCAAAACTTTCAACTCGTCCTCTATTTATTTTTGTATGGAAAGATGCTTCAAGTCGAATAACAAATTGTTTCTCCTCTATTTTCTGTTATCAGAAGTATAGATTTGTGGCCTCTGTTTACTGAAACCTTCGAACTCTGTCCTTCCAGAGAAATAATTCAAGAGCAAGCATTGACAATTCTTCTTAGAATGAGACGAAGTCAAATCATCGATGCAGATCCACAATCAACTGAAACTTAAAAAGATTGCATCAATAAAGGAAAGGTTCAGTTCAAAGAATAAAATCGGAAGTGAGGGCTTTGTGCAACTCATTACATGATTGAATTAATATCGAAGACAATGGAAAAGTATGCTGAAATCGACAGAAAATCTACTTTTTCATTATGCTAGAGAGAGAGAGAGAGGA
>CAJQUW010009086.1:0-12441 GCA_907163375.1 Prostheceraeus crozeri | reverse complement strand
ATCACATCTGATGGCTATTGATTGATCTCCCTCCTTCTTATAGTAAGTACACCAATGTGATAAACCGGTAGGCAAATGTGATTACCATCTCAAATCTTTCTACTAGGGAGTATCCTTGTCATCTCTCGCCTTCCACTCTTGAGCACAGAGGAGTAGGAATGTCCCATATTTAATGTCACATACTCCTCAATAATATCAAGTTGGTGGCGAATGTAACGGACTCACGGGTGATCAGTATGTAGTCCCCCATACTGATTGCGCATTTATCTTGACATCCGTGGAAGGGAGCATTCCCGTTTGGAGTACTACGCTATGATCATCATAACGCAAGGCTTGTTTAAATTTACGCTGTAGCGGTGTAGGATTATGTACCTTGGATGTTTTTTCCACTGGCCTCAGTTGTAGATGATCTGACCGTAGCGAACCTTGTAACGTTTGACCGCCATTTTGTCCTACTAGTGCAGCAGATGGAGTAGATGCCTGAAAATGAAAAAAGATTGTATTAAGTTTACGTTCAAGGGAGGAGAGGGAGGGAAGTAGCGACTTACCATTTTAGTTGGATAATAGAGAGAGAGAGAAAATGTGCGTCCGTCACTCGTGTGATTCAACGATGGAATGATTCTCACTGTGGAAGGCTCGCTCTTTATAAAGAAATGCTTGATTCTCATTGGATGATGATCCTCATTGGACAATAACATCAAGCTGATTCCAAATCTGGCCTCCGTTTTCCCATCCGATGCTTCGTTTTGAAGCTACAGCCCAAAACGTCCCAAATTCTAACTCTGTCGTTTTTCGCCAATGTCCCAAAATCTTAAATGGCGTCTCACATCTAAACGAAGACAGATAGGAACAAGCCGTTTCTTTCACTGAATTTGTCTCACTCTTAGCTTTCAAACGAGCTATCGCACGACAAAATCCGTCCACTGGAAGCCAAGATCGAAGCTAGCTGTCCAGAGGGGGGGGAGGTCAGTGAAATTTGATGAAAAATGTTTTGGTGACGGTCCCAGGTCGAAATTCCACACTTTGGAAAATTTTCAAAATTTTACCCATACAAAGCCACTCTGACACTTAGGATTTTTTCAGGTGAGCGAGCTCCGACCTAAAATCTTGTAACCGCTCTAACTTTTGAACGAAGACAGATAGGAACAAGCCGATTCTTTCACTGAATTTGTCTCACTCTTAGCTTTCAAACGAGCTATCGCACGACAAAATCCGTCCACTGGAAGCCAAGATCGAAGCTAGCTGTCCAGAGGGGGGGGGAGGTCAGTGAAATTTGATGAAAAATGTTTTGGTGACGGTCCCAGGTCGAAATTCCACACTTTGGAAAATTTTCAAAATTTTACCCATACAAAGCCACTCTGACACTTAGGATTTTTTCAGGTGAGCGAGCTCCGACCTAAAATCTTGTAACCGCTCTAACTTTTGAAAGAAGACAGATAGGAACAAGCCGTTTCTTTCACTGAATTTGTCTCACTCTTAGCTTTCAAACGAGCTATTGCACGACAAAATCCGTCCACTAGAAGCCAAAATCGAAGCAAGCTGTCCAGGGGGGGGGACGTCAGCCGAAAATTTTTTCTCTCCGATTGACTTGAAACTCACCATACCGATGCAGAATTTCACGCTGAATCCGAATCTGACCTCCGTTTTCTCATCCGATGCTTCGTTTGACGCTACACACCAAAACGTCCCAAATTCTAACTCTGTCGTTTTTCGAAAAATGTTGAAAATTTTTTCTCACCGATTGCCTTGAAACTCACCATACCGATGCAGAATTTCACGCTGAATACGAATCCGACCTCCGTTTTCTCATCCGACCACTCCTTCCACTCGAAACAACCCATTTTACAACCCAACATTCAGCAGATTGCACCAAAAACATCACACACTATAGCCTCAAGACTAATCCTGGCGGTCGCCCAAGTCCACCACGACACTCTATCGTTCCAGAGGGGGGGGGACTCAGACCCGAAGCACCACGGCGGCCGACCACGACACTCTGCCGTTCCAGAGGGGGGGGGACGTCAGCGATGGCGGCCATCTTGCGCTATCCAGAAGTGGAGTTTTACTTACTACTATTGATCCCTCAGAAAAGCGCAAATTCTTTTTTGGTATATCTAAGAATGTTCAAGTTTATTCATGCCAACACATACGCACTATCATACATTGCATTAATATTGGTAATTAGTTTATAGATCGATAACAGGATTCAGAACTACTCGTAGATTCCTTCTAGCAGTCGTGTCCATGACGGTGCATGTAGTTACGTTGATTGAAAGGTAAATAGATGAAGACCAGTGTTTATGACATTATCCAATGTATTCATTTAGATAGCAATTTTGAAGTTATGTGTTTGAGTCAACATAGGTATGAACCCAACTCTCCCGGAGGCAAGCCGGTGGGAGTTAGTGGGAGTCGATTTAGATAATTATATTACATGAAAAGCTTCCACTAATCATGCTTGATGCTTTGATTCTCGTTATCTTATGCATGACCTTGTCTCCATTGTGCGATAGCGTTTCAGTGTCACAGCTAACTAGTTGCCACCTAATTCTAAGCTCTAGTTTCCCAAATGACTGTAGTAGCCTACGTGCAAAAGGCTTCAGTTGCGATCAATTCGTCAATAAATAGACTCCTACTAAAGAATTGCTCTCAATTCTTCAAAGGAATGAATTTTTTCAAGCATATTTAATTGAATATACTCCTACTACATGCAATATAATATTTACGGAAATACTGAAGTGAAATTTGCATAGCGACAGGGGCCTTACATGCAATTGGATTCGGTTCTTAGTTCTTGAGCTACATATAAGCTAATATCTTGAGCTAGTTCTTGAGCTAATATCAGAAAACTGAATGTGCGATTGAATTTTTATTATGCTTTCAGAGATGACATTCTAATCAAGGCCCGCCATGGATCGCGCGCTGTAAAATCTGTACCTGACCGGGCCCGGGTGGGGGCCCGGCGGGTCAAGCCCGAACCGGTTTCAAATCTGATCTGAAGTATGCTGCGTGATTTTATTGCACAATACATGTAAGATGGAAGTTAAACCGCTTCAAACATATTTTTTACAATGAACTGAATTCACAAAAGAGAAAAAGTACTGAACTTTATTCGATTAGGATGGTAAATTTCTTCTGTCACAGTCAACCATTCCGTAGGTTTTTGTTTGTAGGTGTCAATGTGCGAAAATCTTGTAAATTAATGATCTCCAGAAACCTAACTGAATTTCATTCCCTCACTCCGCTTGGGATTGACGTGAACAATTTCAACAAATTTGATTGGAAGATCATTATCAACGAATGCGATTTTCATTGTTAATTTCTTACTTAGTAGACAGAGCCTCTTATCAAATCCTTGTCGAGCTTAGCAAATACTTTGCTACTTAGTCATTATCAGTGTGAATACTCTGCATTCTGATCTGCAAGAACAGTGCAATGCACCGACCTTCAGTGATTATGTAACTGTTGTCTCCCTGATTTTCGAGTATCATACACTGGATATATTTTTTATTTTGAAATGTCTACACTACACGCGGTTCACACAATTGCTTTTCTTGTTATATTTTTCCGTCCAGTCGCAACTGCATTTACAAAATATTATCTTCATGGTGCTGGAGCATCCTTTCCAGCATCAGTTTATAAAGAAACGACTGTACTTTTTCATGAAGAACGGAGACGGGCGAAAATTGAAAATTCAATGTCATACAGTCTCATTGGAAGTGGTAGAGGAAGGGATTTAATGAAAAAATCACTGACAAAAAGTATTCCATCACATCAAAGAATTCTGTACGCGGGATCTGATTCAACTTTAAAAGAAGTTGATTATACAAACTATCCTGGAATCCAAATGTTTCCATCTTTAGCGGGGTAAGTATATAATAATAATAATAATAATAGAATGCTTTATTTATCATACAAAAGCGGTATGACTAATACAAGAATTGTTTGGTACTGACAAAATCAACGTGTCAAAGTTACGAACGTGACGAAAATCGAACAAAGGAGTTGTTATACAAGGATGAGTTCCGACGTAAAGGAAGAAGGGCACGGGAATGTCTGAAATCATGCTTAGAGTCACGCAAAACAAAAAATTGGGACAACGGATGACAGTCTTTATGTATACAAATACTTTTGATGATTTTCACACAGCATCTGTCAAGGAGATCACGAAGTGAATTATGGTGGGTCAAATTGGCCCACCGACAAGCCGTTTTGTACAGTATCTCAAGTTTCTTGAAGTCCTTCCCATTTAAATCGCACATAATAGGCCAACAGTATACAATATGACAAAAAACGATGCCGAAGAATGCTTGCATGATAACATCATTACAAGTACCATTGGATTTTAATTTCTTGACATACGACATGGCCCGACAGCATTTTGCATACAGAGACGAAAATTGCTCGCTCCAACGCAAGTTATTCGAAAAAATCACTCCAAGAATTTTTCACAGATGTCACTACTTCGATTGGCACACCATTGATAAAAATGTCTGGATAGGACGCATTACAAGATTTCCGTGATAAAAACATAACTTTAGTTTTGCAAACATTGATAGCAAGCCTTTTGTTGCAGACCCAGTCAGACAGCGAATCAACAATAGGCTGGAGTTTACAGTTTTTGATGTCTTCAAATTTATGAATGAGACTGATGTCATCAGCATACATCACGCATTTTGTTTCATTAAAGTTAGGGATGTCATCCAGGAATAAAATAAACAGAAGGGGTCCTAAAATTGATCCTTGAGGAACGCCACTACTGATATCGTTGAAGGGGGTGTCACAAGATGGGATGCGGACTCTCTGTTGACGATTTTGTAGGAAGCTTTTGATCATGCTGACAACGTGGGGGGAGCAACCAAATCTATTAACTAAAGTTAGTAGAAGCTGATGGTGACTGACAGTGTCGAACGCCTTTTGCAGATCCACTGTAAGTAAGGCGACGGAGTTGTTGACATTTTCGGTGAAATGCTGAAGCAGAGAAAGTCTGACACTCAGCAGAGCATTGGAACAACCACCAAATCTCGAGACATAACCGAATTGTTTGGGATCAATCTTCCTTTGGAGTGAAGGGAGGAGAAGTTTATCTCTTACAAGGCGTTCAAGTATTTTGCTGAGGAAAGGTAGTAGAGAGATCGGTCTGAATTCGGAACTGTCCTTTTTAGGTAGGGGGAGAATATGTATTGACACAACAATGTATTACGACATAGACTACGCAAAATCTGATGATTCTTGTTAATCTATTATTATTAATCTATTATACTAATAATAGCAGTAGAAGTAAACGTCTATTGATTGAGTGAAAATCATCAGCACAAGCTATGCATCAAAATGCTACGACAATGGACGAAATATACATTAAAGTCAAAGTCAAAAGGCGATTAAATATTCGTATACAATAAGGAACAAAAGAGTTGAGTCGACGACCAGTGTCAGTTCTAGGTATCAGGAGTTTCCTGGAGTTGATCACACATGGTGGAGTCAAGTAATACTGAATATGGTCGGGATGTTGCATTGAACTGAAGAACTGCATTGCTTGGTAATCTCCTCGAATGAAAAAAGGAACTATCACGGCCACACTCACTTCCCTAAACGAAGCGGTGACAACGACGACGCAGTTTTTCAATCTCAATTGACTCTTTTTGACTCAGCAAAGAAAATTCCAAATATCATAAAAAAGTGGCATTAAACAGCATCACAAGAGCTTCTTTATTGATTGGTTTTCAGTGTATGTTAAGTATATATTCTTTGTGAAGCTTTTGACAAATATCATCAATTTGGACATCACAAGACAAGTCCATCCTGTAGGTAATGCCCAAAATAAGCATCATTGATCACACAAATCAAATTTACTTTAAAATTGAAAATCGATGGGACTTTGTTTTTTGAAATTCACAACATTTGCTGTGATCACTAGAATCCCACTAAGATCCAACGTGACCAATTCAGTTATTCGTTGATTCAATTGCATCGTATACAAAATGTCAAATTTTGAGTCTGAGTTCAGGATAGAATAGAGCAAACAATAGAAATCATGCAGAATTTCAATTCCATGAATTTTTTGTGATATATGTATTATCAATGTTGGACTCGCAAGCCAAATAGAAAACAGCGTATCTGCATCTCAATGAACATCATGAAACTTCAAGAAGTGAGAACAAGATTGGATTTAAATCTTAACGGGAACTTACTTACTGCCTTGCTTGTCGTCATTGGTGAGATTACCCTATTCTAAAGAATCAGTAACTCAAATGCAGATAGACCGTCACATGACTACAGACGTCTACAATTAATGAAGTAATTTAATTCTCATTCCCAGAACTCGAGTTCAAAATTTGAACTTGCAAATACGAATGCAAACCGCTACTTCCTGTTTTCGCTCTAAGCACAAGCAAAATGGTTGTTTCGTAGCACGGTCCTAATAGAGACAGATTTGACCATTTATTTTTACCAGCATGAAGTCTGTACATCTGTCATGAACGAGGGAAATGTCCAATGCGCCTACTAATTCTGCTTCTTTTCACTGAACATTTGATACTAAAGTCATATGATGAAAAACCAGATGTGATGTAAGTTCGAAGTTTCATAAACCGGAATCATCACCTCATTTAATTTAATTTGTTAGTTAGACTTCATGCACGGACGCAGCCAGAGGAAGCGGTGGGAGCGGCGTGATTGAGCGAGGAGAAAATATTAAAAAAAATCAAATTTACGAACTCTCTATGAAATCGATTATGATTGAATTGTAAAACTATCAATCCAAGTCATCTTTGCAGTTCTGTCATTCTACTCCAATCCTCGAATGGAGGTCCTTTATTATATTTATCGGTTGAAAGCGTGCAGTTCAAACCATTCGTCTTCAGAGTATGTCCACTTCCCGATCGTCGGCGGGAGGCGCAATCTGCAGAAATCACCAGTTGTAGGTGTTGTGCTCCAGACATCTACATGCATGTGCTCCCCAATCGCTGCATTTTCCGTTGGAGGAGCTCCGCTCTGTTTGCATAAAGGATGAGTTCAGGTGGCTCCCCAATCCGCTGCATTCCTCAGTTGGAGGCGCTCCGCTCTGTTTGCATAAAGGATGAGTTCTGGTGGCTTCTCAATCCACTGCAATCTCCGGTTGGAGGTGCTTCGCTCAATGGATTTTAAGGATGATTTCTGGAGGCTCTTCAATCCACTGAATCCCCGGTTGGAGGTGCTCCGTTCTGTTTGTCTAGAGTGGCAGACTCCAATCCGCTACATTTTTGCAGATTTTTCAAGAATGTGATTCTATATGACTGAAATATTAACTGGAGTATCTGCTTTCTTCCTTATCTCAAACAAAACGCATCATTAATTAGCAACTGACAAATTTCTACGAGCACATGATTTTGCGTTCGAGAAACAGTTCGAAATAAGCGCATGCAAGCTTGTCATAGCTGATTTGAAATTTGAGAATTCAAGTTTTCCGATGATGTATGACACGTTAATGTGCGACACGATTCGAAGGCATGGGAATCAATTGAATTTCGACATATGTAACTTAAGTGGTCCGCTTTTTATGATAAGCTCTGTATAACACTTACACAATTTCTGAAATAGTTAGATGCATTTTGAGTTTCTGACTCTCTAATATAGATCTTATGAAATTTGCATCATTTTTAAGTACTTCAAGATACATGATACGCCATAATTTAGGTGCTTGAGAAATTTACACGGCATGCATTGAGAGTGCTATTTCATTGATTATTGCTTCGTATCAAAATGCAGAATTATTTATTCGAATAAAGTGCAAATTTCGCCAAAATCGTGTATATTGTCTCCTCAGAACTATGAAATACAACTTTCTTCTGATAAGTCATTTGCAACAACAGACCGAGATGGAGAGAAAGAGAGTACTATTGAGCAATATTGTTTGTCACAGTTTTTTAATATAGGCTATCTTGTCAAACTAAACATATCGTTAAATTACTCTCTCTCTCTCTCTCTCAGCTCTTATAGCCTTGCCCACGGCTGGTTAGCATGTGATGTCTTGCATACCTTGTTACCATCTGAATAATTGCGTATACTCCACCTCTCCTTGCTTCAAGCTAATATTTTCCATATATAGCCTACTAACCATCATTAACTCAGTGCTTGTTCATTTCAATCACTTGAATGTTTTCTGCCATGTGACATTGTCATACACTATCAAGGTACTGCCGCAGAATAAACTGATGGTTCTAGGGCATAATAAAGTCAATGTCAGCAGGCAACCGGTTGAGCAGAATAAAATTAGGTTTTTATGCAACTCAAAGTATCAAAATGATTTAAAGATCCTGCAACAATACATTTACTCTGAATGCTCATTAGCTTGATATCTAGGAGAGAAGAATTTTAAATGTCTTGCACGAAGCTTATCAACTAGAGAAGCAAAAAATCAATCACATTTTGCTGTCAAAGTAGATTTTTTTTCTTCGCCAGTTGCGAATTTCTTCAGAGTGTTCCAATCACCAGGATTTCTAAACTTTTAACAAATTTAAATCATTGCGTACCAGTTTTATCAATGAGATCAAGTGGTCTGATCAACATATTATTGATAGATGATAGCTGTCATAGGAAAAAATCTCATAAGTTAATTTGCTCAATGCTTGCATTTTTCCTTCGCGAAATTACTTCCAATTAATCGACTGTGATGGAATTACTACCATATAGTGATGCAAGGAGATGGAAGTGGTGAAACTCATAGATAAAACTGTTGAAATATATTGGCAGCTTCCATCAATACTTTGGCATATTGCCTGTGGAGAATGCTACTCCTATCTGCCAGCTGCATAGGATGCCGTAGTCGGCAGTGTGCGGCTAGAAAAGTCGAATTTGGAGAACTCTGAATTTCATGAACAATACTGCACTTCAAAAATGGATTGCAGATAAATTAGAAAATCAATTTTTGTAGACCGAAAGTGTATTAAAATAAGATTTACATTTTTCTACTCGGCAAATCGAAAATCTTATTTGAATACCCTTTCTGTCAAGAAAAGTTGATTTTCTAACTTAGATTGACTTAAATCTAATTTAATCTATTTGCTGATCGATGGCCAAAAAACAAAAGTTACTCAAAAGTGGGTAACTGTCAAATGAAATAATAAAGAAGTGGAGAAGGTATATTGAGTTTACACTGGACTATATCAATAAATAGCCAAAAGATCCTCTTTAATCCACCACAAACTTTTACAGAATGGTTTGAGTAAAGGACTTTTGAATTGTAAAGTTCCCACTTAAATGTCGACATTGTAGATTGCATGAAGTTAACCACATCAAACCCGAAGTCTCTTCTCGAAACATTAATAAAAGACGCATATGAAGTTGGCGAAACTACCCAGCGGAACCGTTTTTTATTACAGCGCGATTCAATTCAAAACAACATCTACTTTATTGATTTCAGCCTTCAGGTCATTAATCTGTGGTCAGATTCCACAAATTCACAGTCGTTTTTGAATATTCAATTTTAATGATGAAAGTGGTTCCGCTAGCTTCACACACGCCAATGAAAGCGTGGTATATTCGCTTATGCGTTAGTGTATACCTATGCGCGTAATGCAAAAGCAACGATCAGCAGACTTCTCTGTAAAATTCATGAAAATGAGTCAATGCATTCAGATATGGTCATTCAGACGCTTGTGGTTTTGTGACACAATCAAATATGTATTGCATAATAAACTTTTGATTTTGATCAAGGGTCTGTCAAATTCGGTCATTTCTGTTGAGTTTGCAATTTCATTATTTGACAACCTGACAAAGACCATTGGTTTCATTTATAACTAAGATGAATTAATAATTGAATGCGATTGCTTTTTCCGTTGGTGCTTGTCATTATGAGTAAACATTATTCAATGTTTGATTGGCCGTCAGGGAGAGGATTCCTAATTAGTTTCGTTTATCCCAAGCTGACTGAATATTTGTGCGGAAGTGTTCCATTCAATTATAATATTGCGACAAGAGAAGTTCAAAGTGGAAAACTATGCAACTTTGATGAAATAGTCATTCATTATTACGAATCTATAAATTTCAGCTTCACTTGGTCTGATAGCGATGATCTCTTTGAAAATTGAATTCTTACAACAGTTTTTTAGGCTATCATGAGATATATCAAAGAAATAAGACTGATCAGTTCAGAAATTCTGTTTTCCTGGTTTCATGAACCAGCAGTGCATCATTTTCAACAGACCTGACCAGATCTAGAAGCCGGTCCCGGACGCATCAGAGCTTCCAAGTCGGCCAGGCCGAAATTGATCTTAACGAAGGTCTCAATACTATCAAGCCCTGTGTATGCGTGTAAGCTTAAGTGAACTATGAATGAATGAATTGAGACAGCCTATCAGACAAGTTCAGCTGAACATCATGGATGTTAATGCAGGGCCATACCTAGTAGAGAAGCATCGTTAATTGTGTATGAGAATTATGATAGATAAATATACTCGTAGATTGTTCAATAAACTGTTAGATTGACGTCCATGGAAAAGCACCTTGTCAAAAGTCACAGACATGCCTGTATGCCGTATATGTATCTGTATTATTAAGTCCATGTCAAGCAACAAAATTTCTCGCTCAAACCTCTTATCCATGAAGCTATTACTGTAAGATTTTTATCATTTCACTAAATGCAAACGATGGCTATCACAGAACTTGATTGGTCTTACTCAGTCTGTGATACTAACACGTTCACACGCGGCAGCACAGGTCCTCAGGTTTTCCCTCTCCTTGTATGAACCTCTCTGCGAAATCTTAGTTCATTACTGTCTTCCGTCACCTGGGAGCTGGCCGACTAACCCAGTAGTAAGTAAAACTCCACTTCTGGATAGCGCAAGATGGCCGCCATCGAAAAAAGTCGCTGACGTCCCCCCCCTCGAAACCCCACAGAGTGTGAGACTCGGGTGAGTTGGCCTCGGGTGGGTTGACGTGGGCGACCGTCTAGGTTGTCGTGGTGGAATGGTGAAACGGACTTTGGATTCGTGATCAGCGTAAAATTTTGCATCGGTATGGTGAATTTGAAAGCAATCGGCGAGAAAAAATGTTTCTTCAAAATTTTGACAGAGTTAGAATTTTGGACGTTTTGGGCTGTAGCGCAAAAACGAAGCATCGGATGGGAAAACGGATTTCAGATTTGGAATCAGCGTGAAATTCTGCATCGGTATGGTGAATTTGAAAGCAATCGGAGAGAAAAAATTTTCGCTGACGTCCCCCCCCCCCCGCGGCACCGAACTTCCAATTTTGCTTCTAGTTGATGGATTTTGTCGTGCAATAGCTCGTTTGAAAGCTAAGAGTGAGACAAAATCACTGAAAGAAACGGCTTGTTCATATCTGTCTTCGTTTAGATGTGAGACGCCATTTAAGATTTTGGGAGATTGGCGAAAAACGACAGAGTTAGAATTTTGGACGTTTTGGGCTGTAGCGCCAAAACGAAGCATCGGATGGGAAAACGGATTTCAAGTTTTGGATTCAGCGTGAAATACTGCATCGGTATGGTGAATTTGAAAGCAATCGGAGAGAAAACTTTTCGCTGACGTCCCCCCCCGCGGCACCGAACTTCCAACGTTGGTTCTAGGGGACGGATTTTGTCGTGCAATAGCGCGTTTGAAAGCTAAGAGTGAGACAAATTCATTGAAAGAAACGGCTTGTTCATATCTGTCTTCGTTTAGATGTGAGACGCCATTTAAGATTTTGGGAGATTGGTGAAAAAACGACAGAGTTAGAATTTCCCAAGAAACAGCTCCAGCGGACAACGAAGGCTCGGATTGGTAAAACGGAGGCCAGATTTGGAATCAGCTTGATGTTACTGTCCAATGAGGATCATCATCCAATGAGAATCAAACGCATTTCTATATAAAAATTAGCGAGCCTTCCTTCCACAGTGAGAATCATTCCATCGTTGAATCGCACGAGTGACGGACCTGCACATTTTTCTCCTCTCTCTCTTCTATTAATCCAACTAAAATGGTAAGTCGCTACTTCCCTCCCTCGTCCTCCCTGAACGTAAACTTAATACAATCTTTTTCATTTTCAGGCATCTACTCCATCTCCCCTGCAGCTATAGGAACAAAATGGGTGGTCAAACTTACAAGTTCGCTACGTAAATCATCTACAACAGTGGCCAGTGGAAGAAACAATCAAGGTACATAATCCTACCCCACTACAGCGTAAATTTAAACAAGACTTGCGTTATGACGTCATAGCGTAGCACGTCCAAAGGGGAATGCTCCCTTCCACCACGATTCAAGATAATACAATCAGTATGGGACCTACATACTGATCCCCCAGGAGTCCTTACATTCGCCACCAACTTGATATTATTGAGGAGTAATTGACATTAAATATGGACAATATCCTACTCCTCGTGCTCAAGATGGAAGGCCGAGATGACAAGGATACTCCCAATAGAAAGATTTGGGATGGTAATCAATTTGCCTACCGGTTTCACATTGGTGC
>CAJQUW010009085.1:0-11678 GCA_907163375.1 Prostheceraeus crozeri | reverse complement strand
TTAGCTCCATTCTCAATCAATTGACCGGCCTAACACTATTGATTGACTGTCATTAATCATATTTCAATTGTTGATTGCTCAGATCACTAATCCACATTTAATAGAAAATTTTAATCAAATTTTCTATGCTACGATTGTCAGTAATCCCCGCACAGGTACTTAGCAGGTCAATTCATTACTTTTTACCATCAATACACCGTTCGCTCCATGGGGACAGTTTGTGGTCTTGAATTGAGATTAATTGCGAGACATTAATTCGCCAGCAGAATGCGTATAAGGCGACGGATTCAACCAGCTGTATTCACTGGTCTTATGGTAATTACTGCGGTTTCGGCTGTTGGCTCCTATTCTATCAATTCCCTTGCCATGGTCCAATTCCTCGCTTCTCTCAGCTTCAATCAACGCAACGGTGCGGAGCAATGCTTCCCTGCATCAGTTTTGCACGACCTGTTGACTTATTGATGCGGACTAATCTCTCCTAATCTCCCGCCATGAATTGCGAGGGAGAGACAAAAACAGTATTGCTCGTAAGGATGGGCCGATAATCACATTTAGATAATAGCAAATTCGAGTCCTTCGAGTCAACTACAACGGGTTATGAGAGGTCAGTGGGGTACCTGAAAAAATTGGGCTGATGTGAGAAGGGACACGGACAATAAGGATCACTGGTCAGCGATAAGAGATGGTGGGAGTACGTGAAGGAGAAATTAATGGTTGCTGTGTCATTGACAGAAATTTTAATTGATTAATAAGTCCAGTTTGTACTAGGAAATTAAAGGCGGTCTATTTGACCAATAAATCGGAAAAAAAAGATTAAAAAGCACATTCGCAACATGTTCTGCTTTCCCCAAGCGATTTCATGATCTCATTTTTAAGGAAATAATTAAACAGGCCACATTATTAATTGACGATGAACATGGAAAAGTACACCATGGGCACTCATGTAATTTATAAGCAGATAATATTTAGACTTCCATTGGCATTGTTATTTCTATGACCCATCGTATGTAAAAGGCAGGAGGATTTTGACGATTTGATGTAATGCAATAATATCATTGCCTTCAAATTTTTTTGTTGAAGCATGTAGCAGGGGGACAGGAATACATCTGAAAGTGACTTTTATAACTAGCATGAAACAACCGATTGCTATGGTGGCCAAAGTACACGGACCATAATGAACGTTGCATATCTTATTGGTTAAGACCCATGCATGAATACAAAATTAAAAATTACTTTAAGAAGGACAAATTTCTTGTATTAAGCAGAGTTGGAAAATGAAAATATCTCTATAAATATTCGAAATGCGGTCCGCCGAGTTCTAAGCTAGTACTGACACGATAATGGAAATCATTACTCAGAAATCATTGTTCAGTTGATGTGTTCGTATCTGAAAGATCGATTCCAGTACGTGAAGGTTCTAGACTCTTTTAGCTCAATGCTTCCCAGAAAAAGTGGAGCTCCTCAAGGTCCCCTCTTAGGGCCTTTTTTGTTCGTGTTGTACTGTTGTGACATTTATCCTAAACATAAAAAGACATTTTTGTGCATGTATGCAGACGACATTTGCGAACTGTGTCCAATTTTTAGCAACGATGTGGCGGAATACTGTGGCCAGTTCATTGTAGAGAAATTTTTAACATTAAAAATTGGTCAGAAAATAATTCATTGAAACTCAAATCGCCTCAAAAACAAAAAGGCAATTGTTGTGTCTTTAAGAAAAATATTTTTGAAATCATGTTTCCCCTTCCGTTCAGCATCGTGAATTGCAATGAATTCAGGTTTTTAGGTGTTGTGTGGGATTCCAATCTCAACTGGAGTTGATCATTTCAAGTTTCTGTTGCATTCTTCGCTCTCGTAGGACTGTATTTACTCAGAGTGTCTGAGAGACATCCTTCAGTCACGATGAGCTGTGGCAAATTTTTCACAGTCGGCAGCATGCTTCAATATTGTACTACTTTATTCGGGATATTTTCAAGTTGATTGTTGCAAAAATGTGATTAGCTCAATTGTTCAGACGTGCCAGAAAATATCATTTATGTTTCAAATTGTGTCCTTGTAAGAACAATATAAGTAACTTCCGCTTAATGCGCCGCAAATATGTTTCAGAAAATGTTTGAAAATGTGCCAAAATGAATGTCTTATCCTCTTTTTCCGATTGTTTCCCACCCAATGAATTGGTGCGTTTCTGTGCCTTTTTGCAAAACCAATCGCCGACAGAATTGTTTCACGGTTATGTCTACCCTAGTCTATAATGGTATCACAGACTTGACGAAGAGGCCCAACATTTAACTTGTATTTACTTTGATTTCTGTATTTCTGATTTTCATTTGACAAAATAAACATATTCTATTCTATTCTATTACGAACCTTGTCAAGCAGATCACTTGACACCGTTAATTATCGTGCACTCACGGTTAGTTCATTGGATAAGATGGTCACGATCTCTTATATCTTTTCGGAGTAAACGGGAGACTTAACATAACCCAAGATAAGAAGAAGTCCATAGGTCTTGATTCAGGAGATCTTGGTGCTCACTCCACACGCCCACGTCGCCCTATCCAATGGTCTTGAAACTTCGGGTCCAACTATCGACGCACACTAACAGCAGGGTGGTCGGACGCTTGTTGAAAACATTCAGGATAACTAACCTTAAGCGCTTGCTATTGTGGAATCATGGAATTCTGCAGCATATCCACATACGAGTACGTCTGCCCTGTGAGGGTTGAATGGAAACAGAATGGTCCGACAACAAACGAACGCCAAATCCCGCACCAGACCATCACACTGTGGGCATGAAATCTGTCTGGGCATCCCATGCAATGGGGCTTTTACCTAAGCATAATACCGACATTTGTGGACGGTTTTACTCGTCCGTTTACGACAAAAAAAATTGCGTCCATTTGAAGATAGAACACATCAAATGATAAAATTCATTGTTTTCTATTTAGATGATCTAAAAAACCATCAACATATCTCTCATTCTTCTGTTTGAGTCGTCTTTCGGACTATGTCGTTGAAGATATTGAAGTTTATAAGGATGAAACTTTTCAGCTTTCAAGATACGTTGTATCGTTGTTTGAGGAAAACATGAGTTCAACAGATGATCCTGCGAACCGACTTCTTGGGATTTTGAAGTGTCTTGGCTTTATACAGCCTCTTTTACTATTCGCACAGCACGACATGAGTGATCGCTGAATTTCGTTATCCATGTCAACCAAAATATCTTTGACTTTGTTAACTCAGATTCCAGCAAATGGTATTTCCTTTTAACAATGTTCTACCTACTATTTGAAGTATTCATTCAAGCTTTCTTATTAATGTTTTATCTGATTTTCCAAGCCCTTATAAACATAATTTTGGGATGAGCAAATAATATAATTAAAGAATTTCCTATGGTGCGTGACTTTTGGCCACCTTGTATATTCACTACGGACCTTTATCTGCCCTGGACCCTGACCTTAGTTATTTTACTATTATTTCTATATTTTTGACTTTTCGCTTTATTTAGGGATCCATTGGATGATGCTTAAGGATAACTTTTGTTTTCAAGTCCATGGTAGACCCTACTGACACATATTTTCACGTATTTTCCACGCGTTAGTCAGCAAATAAAGTCCCTTTCTTTGATATGAGAACACGAAAGCCATTTGGTAAGCAAAAATGTGTTCGAATGGTATTGTTTACTCTTTGTATATTGTCGATTGAGAAATTAATCATATAAAATTGAACTTATTTGTCACTTGCTTGTTTTATATAATAGAAAAATATTGAAACAGCTTTCTTGAGCAGCAAGTAGACATGACGCTTGTTTTCAAGACCAAAGAAAAAATCACCACAAAATCCAAATAATATATGGTAAACCATTGCGAGACCTAGCGTCATATAAACGTCAATGTTTGAAATATATCTCTGGATTTCTATATTAGAAAACCATGATTTGCAGGCTTTGATGTATTCTATTTATATCTTAATTGTTTCGGAAAGAACAGGATACAAGAGCGCCCTATCTGGTCTAGGCGGCCTCGTGCTCAAATTCAGATTGTCCATCCCAGAGCGTGAAGTTAGAAAGAAACATTTATAACAGCTTTACTGCGGGCTGGTGTAAAGATCCAACAATTATTGGAGGCTGACGTCGATTAATCTATTGTTAAGCTTTTTCTTTTACAATATGTTTGTTGCTTATTGAAATACTTCTTTGGCAAACTTAAGAATATGACTACTTATGTCATACTTACATTATTTATAGTTTTAGATGACAAGTGTCAAATAAGTTTTTATCTATATTATTTCTAGATGTTAAATCGGCAAACCAAAAGTTATTTTTTCATGCAGAGGCGACAGTGATTTGCTAATGGATATTTTAGCTACAGGGAATTCTTCAGTAAATGCTTCATTATTGTTATACTATCTACAACTAGTTTTACACTATTCAATGCATTGTCTAAAAATTAGTGTGTATGTAAAGTATTAACAGAATGTCTCGATAAGACTTTTTAGTCTTATAATGTATTATTCCATAAAAACTCAATGAAGCAAGATCCAGAAAAGATGTTCAAGCTTTCATAATGTGTCTTTCGCTGGTGTTTTAGATGCTAGTGGACAGCAAGCAATTGTGCAAATTCATCGTCCTGGTTTGAAATATTCAAGATACAATGCAAAATGACCATCATTAATGCTGCATTTTTTCTAAAATGAGAAAGTTTCTAAACATCAATTGAATAGCAGTCATAGAGCTATGATCCAGTAGCATTGCGGCAATGATGCTTGTATTCACATTGATTATCCACAGATTGTGAATAATTATACGAAAATTTGGAAAAAGACTTAATAAGTTTGATTTTTGCAAGAGCTGAGGCTGATAAATACAATCCATTTTGGGATGCTTTCGGACAGATGCGTTATATTTTTGGTTTATTTCCATGTTTCGTCCTCTTTACCAGAAGCGTAGGATTAAAACTTTTCTAAAGCTGGAAAATAATTCGCTACAAGATTTTTAGATCATTCTACTGGCGTATAAATTTGATGCTTTCCCAAGAGTGTCGGTAATGCTGATTCTTAACGTCATACAGCTATATTTGAGGACATCATTATCAATCGAAGGGGTGCATCAGAAGTACGGACACTTTTTATTTGGCTATTGTGATATAACTGATATCTGAAAGAAATTCATTTGACTTCGACTGCCGTCAGATATAGGACTCATAGATAGAGATCATGATGATTATATACATATATATATATTTATGTATGTATATGAAGTTGTTATGACTTTAATTAAACTTATCAATAATGTCATACTAGGGGGTTTATTAAGTGTAAAAACTTCATTTTAAAATGTCAAGAAATTTAGATATTTTTTAATTTACTATTTATTGCTCGAATACTAATTCAAATACATTATGACAGTAATTCAACTGGAAAGGTTAATTCAAGGTGAACTGAATAAAGTTTGACAATCGCATCAAAAAATTTCTTAAACTGAATGTATAAACCAATAGAGGTAAGTAGAGAGAAGTAGATAGAGTATTAAGGTAGAGTAGAAACTCTGAGCCCTAATTAAATCCCCAATGTGCAGGCCCCTACTGCAGTTTTGATTAAATTAACCGACAACTACGCGTTGAGACCCTGTCTAGCACATGAAAGATCGGTCATGAAAAGGGAAGAACAACAGAAAAGCAAGAAATAGCTATGGTTGTTACAAAGTCCGCCGTGTTCGCATTGATGGACCTTGTAAACTCTTATTAAATTTATCAAATGTCGCATGGTGTTGGACTAATCTACAGCCTTACGCTAAATAAGGGCATTTTCCTAGGGCGTGATCATATCACAAACTACCTGCCACTGCGAAAGTAGCAAAATATTCATAATCAAGAACACCGATTCATCCATTAACTTCAAAGATGTAAATGGATCCGTAATATTATTCAGATTCAAGAATATCGAAAACAAAATCTTTTGTGAATTCATAACATCGTACCGTATGAAAATTTAATTGAAAAAATTGATAGTCTCTAGCCAAGAAGCACAATAAAATCTCTTACTTTTCCACGAAGACTTGCATTATAATGAGGGTCATGAAATTTCCTTGTGTGATCTGACTTAATTTGGGCGCTTTAAATTAAGATCCTGTGTAGTAAGTGTTTCACTCCCTTTGATATCTAATCGTATCGTAGGCTCTATTTATATCGAGGCATCCAAATCATCTAGTATTGGCACGTGAATGATTGCAAGGAATGATTTGCAAATAATTTAGCCTTTTTAAATTTTTTTTTTCGAATATTTTTTTTGAACTGCATGAACGCAATCTCCACAAAACTTCAAAGTGTATGCATGACTTTTTCTTTGAGTCGAACACTCTACCTTCTACATTGGCTGTTTGGGATATTACCAAAAGTGCTATTTGCGCGAATGATAGTCCTGTCCTGAACACCAATAAACCCCAATCTAGTTCTTAATGTGTATTCGATTAAATTCAATGCAATAGTGATCATCGCATTCAGGCTTCTGTGAATATGTAGCCGCTCTTGCACAATAATCATCATTTAGTTCAATCATCCCAAATGCAAAGAATGTCGAAAGAGATCGATGTTCTACCATTGTAGCAAATTTAATGATAGCTAAATTTTTAAAATCATCAAAATGTCCTTGATAACATTCTATCATTCGGTTTTAAGGTGTAGCGGAGCATCGCTTGTTCTGGCATTTGTCGTTTTCTGTCCATTTGATACTACCTCTGACTATATTACGCCTTACGAAGCACCAAAAAAGATATTCAACATCCTTAACTGTATCATAAAAAGGGGTGTCCTTAAAGAAAAAGTTGCTCCTCCACACTTGCAGAACAGAAGGAAAACTAAATCGTGAAATTATATGCATTATACATACAGTATGAGACTCTGTACTCATTGCTATGTAATGAAAGAGCGTCTTAAGGACCAATGTTCGGGAGTAATTCTTGATCGCATTGGGATCAGTTAGGTCATGCTAAATGTAACTCATATACAGGACTTTTTGAAAATACATCAAATTACGCAGGTCTTGCCGTTGGGCGGGTTATCCGCCTCTATTTTCCAACGGGAATTTCTGATTGGGGAAACGGCAAACACAAAACCATATAAAAGTTGCAAAAGGGTCTGTTAGGCTGTTCGCATGGGGAATCATATTTAGGAAATAGGCTACTTGTATGCTCACATCAGAATATATATAAGTGCTTTAGATTTTATCAACGATTCCAATTCATGCACTGTTTAAAATATCTTGCTGGTATTTTAGTTAGGTTGCTTCTAGTTGTACATTCTCCATCCCCTTAGTCATCGCATGAATACAGCGCTAGTCCCACAAAACTCACCTTGATTGATCAAAGCAAAAACATCACACTTCGAAAATGATGATGATATCATAGCAAAATCATCTTCTTTTAAAATCTTTAAAAAAATCTGTAATGCAGAAAAACAGTGTAATTTCCTTAAAACAAATCATTAATTACAAAATTCTCTACTAGATCGAGGGACTTTTTCACAAGTAAAGTAAGCCTACTCGTCCTCGTACTCGCATAGCAGAGAGCGGGGTGGCTGCGGTGGGGGGGGGGAGGACACCCTTTTCAACTGTTTTCCTCAGATATTGCTAGATCTACAGATGTTGTGCTTGTTGCCTTCCTGCATGTACAGGTATTTTTGCTTCTCATTTAATTATTAATGACTAAGTAGCAAAAATATAGAGGATGAAGCCCAGTTGGGATTGTACCAATTTTTGGTAGCCCAATCCCAACACCGAGCAACAAGCCTGAAATTACGTGTAGTCTGTTACTATCTTTACATTTAAATGAAAATCATCATCCTCTAGGAATCTCAGTTACAACTACATAAAATAAACTAAGATTAAGCCTACTGTACAAAATATAGCTGTAATGAATAAATTTATAATGAACTTTGAAGAAAAGAAAAAAAAATAAAATACATGTGAAACTACAATACGAGTATGGGTACTGAACTTGCTAGAAGAGACCTTACAACGTCCTCACCTGGAACTGCTCCATGAAGAAAATGAATAAGGAACTAGACTTGTTTTAAAGGATGATTGGGGGTTCTAACTATTCATGAAATTTAATCTATCTCTCAAGAGGAACCGGTCTGTGTCCCATTCATATCCAGCCCTTAATCCGCAAAACCAAATATGACAAGGGTAATCTGCATACGACAGGAAGCATGCTATCAATCACCTAATTCACTTACAGATGGGAAAAGGGGAGATAAATTTATTCACATTGTTACCTAACTTAATATAGAAAATAAGTAACCAAAAAATTATCCAAAGTGTAGATCGTGCTAACATTTAAAATACAGAAAAAAGGAAAGTGATGGGTAATAAATTCTTGAAAAGATTAACTGCTGAAATTGATGAGTGAAGGACGAACTGAATGGAAATATTGAAACTTGTAACACGAAAAAAAATCATAATAATACTGAAAAAAATGAATGAATGAATAAATTAATTAAATGTGAAAAAAGGAAGGAAAAATAGCAGCACATATGAAAATAATAGGTAAAATAATCAAAATCTGAATAAATAAAATAAAATTTGCTAGTCACAAGAAAATAGTGTAAAATAAATGAGTAGATGCAAAAAAAAAAATTAGTACAACGAATATAATGTCAATACATACTGAAAGAATAAAATGAATTAAATTGAATTAGTCCTTAAAAGGACTGGTTTTGCGTTCCCTTTGTACTCAGCCGTAGGGAAGTTTCAGCAGGAAACTCAGGGTAGGGATTCGTGTTATTTTTTTTCGGCCCCAATTCTGAACACTCAAAACCCATCATGAGCGGGGCCTGCCACAGTAAAACTGTAACAGTCTCACAAAGTCAAAAGTGGGTTGTCACAATCGGTGTTAAGTCCAAAATCGACCATAAAAAAGGAAAATTGGAATTATTCGGTTAGTAGAAAACTGGAACTTAAGATAATTGTCTAGTGAATACGGCTCCAAATTTTCAAAAAGTAGCTCTTTATGCCTCGTGTAAACATCTTTCTGCATTATTGATTAAAGAATCTTGATTATAGCCTATTGCAACTATAATCTGAAGGATTCGAAGGAAGCTTTTTTCCACGAAATCATCAAGGGATGAACAATTTCGACTATTTCTATGTTGTCAGTTAAATACTTGGCTACCCCATTATTGTATGGGATTGTATTTTCGGGAATGTTAGAAGTGTAACAGCTAAAGTTAAAATCGTCTACCTTTTGGTACACAGAGTTCGTAAAACCATCATTAGTAATGCTCAATTTCACATTAGGTATTCAACCTCTTTGTTATTATACCGCTTCTGCTCGGCTTCCAAGCTACATGGGAGTAAATATGCTTTTAATTGGTTAAAATGTTTATAAATTAATTATACAAATGTCGTTCGTGAATCTAGAAGTATTAGATAACAGTTTAGCCGGCCTCATCTTCTTATTTTTCAGTAAGTTTTTGGCATAAAACAAATTCAAGTGTAGTAATAAAAACAGATCAGCTAACCTAAGAGAGGGACTACAATTCCCTCCCATAGGAATGCCAACGAGTTTGTTGGAAAACTTGGACCACCAAATCGTTATAAAAATCATTTTCTAAATATCTTAATTGCTTGATTGGCATTTGTCTTTCCGTAAAGGTTGTATAGCCGTAAATCTAGACCGTGACATGAAACTTTTATCATAAACCATTCCGCATAAAATATTTTTGTTGTGATTATCAAAAATCAAGTAAAGTAATTTAAAAATATGTTCTTTAACTCACGCTGATCCAGGTTAGTATAAAGCGTATTAGTGAAATCAAACACTTGTGCGCTTTTAAACATCCAGACTTTGGACTTTCTTAAGCAATTCTGATGTCGATTAAGGACACTCCAAAAACAGTTTATGCCGCTATTGTTATAAACTGAACTGACAATACCTTTTAAAATGATCTATGATAAAGTGGAGTCCTTTATTAACAGGATGGATAACTGCTTTTGTAGTGCAATGTTTTGCTCCTGCTATGAATCGAATTTGTTAAGGGACTTTATGTAATTTAGGTATCCAAAATTGTTAGGGAGTTTTAAGTTCTTATCGTTGCAAACTATGTCGAATTCATCTCTCAAAATATCACTATGGTTCTTTGATAACACACGCAGCATACTTTCTATAGGTGTATACGTCAGGTTACAATTGGCGAAAAGGAACTCAGGTCATACCCCAACTCCTTGAGCAATGTCATGACATAAAACATTTTACAAACAAATGCGTAATTGCTGGCTGCTTTATTACAGAAGTCACAAAAATTAGTGTGCAATAATGAAGGTAAGATTCTTCTTTTGTTTTTGTTTTTTCTTTTTTTTTTTTTTTATTTTCTTTTTTTTTTTTTTTCTTTTTTTTTTTTTTTTTTCTTTTCTTTTGTTAAAACTTTCAGGGAATCTTTTCTTATTATTTATTTTATTTTCATAAGTGCTCTTAATGAATATTAAACGATCTCTACGGACTGTCATAACTTTGTAATAGTCTACATGTTAATTGTGCAAGTAGGTATGTATCGTGAAGAAAAAATTACAGAAACTGACTCTACAACCAAATGAATAAATGCGAAAAGAAAAGTTTTGTTGATGATAACCTGTCCATTTATGGCTTCGGTATCTACTGTTTGTGGTATAACTGACAGAATACTTGTAAAGCTATAATGAGTAGTGTTTCTATGATATTGCTATTTTCATATAATAATTGCATAGATGCATTTGTGGATTAAAGAAACATACTAATCATGTTATATACTTGGTTATAGGATCCTAGCAAATTCACGACACGACAATTTAGTGAGTCAAATATTCGTACTATGTCTTGTCAATGCGAATGCTTGGACTGCAACCAAGAAATAAAGTCGACACCAAAAAAACCATGCAACATAGTAAGAATTGGTTGTGCAACTCGCGAATGGTTGTGCATCAGCGTTGCTCTCGTCGGAATAAGTGTTTTTTTTGGATTATCTCCGGTTATATTGTGTGGAAATTCGTCGTTCTTTCTCTCATCAGTGCGCCTCAGAGTTTTGTGTTATATATCCCTCGGTTTTGTGGAATATCGTCGTCCATCGGTGGGAATGGGAAAATATCCTCATCGTCATTGTTGAAGATGATCCACGCTGATCTTCAGTGAGGGGTGTCTGTGTTTCGGGTTCAGGAGGGTTGGATCGGACTAACAGTGCATGAAAACAACAGAAAATTCTTGGTTCTTTGATCCAGTGTGCCTCTTTGGTTTGTCATCAAATTCACGAAGTTGGTTGGTGATGTGGTATCATCTTGCCTGACCATCTGAACTGTGTGTAAGTTTCGTCGACCTGCTGCATCCATTTTGGTCGAGTAATTATTTTCTTGCCGGATGAGTAGGCTATGGATTTATCAAAGAATGAGTTCTTTTCATTGAGTGCGTCGTCTTATCAGTGGACAGTTGAATAAATACTGTACCACATAAGGGGACAGTTATCGGAAGCCTTGCGTGATGCGATTCAAATGGTTGAGAGTGACTCAACCAGAATCACGGGATGCCAAATTTGGGGCCGGGGGGAATTTGGAACCATCTTGCAGGGCATCAATGATAAGCTTGATCGAGTACTTGATGGGGAAAATCGTAAAACTGCATGAGAAAATTAAAGGGACTTTGGAACGAGTAATTTCATTGC
>CAJQUW010009084.1:0-24664 GCA_907163375.1 Prostheceraeus crozeri | reverse complement strand
ACTGGTAACCTGCATCATAGATCATTGTAGGCTTACCTGAACCTATATTTAGTGATCATTGTATCAATTATCAATCATTTTCGATGAAAGTTCATCAAATGTCGCTTTCAGTTGGATGCATACGACTCGGCTCTTCCCATCTTGTTGATGTGTGCTTCACACGGTTTTTCTCCAGTCTCTACCAGGCTCGAAAATCCCCCATCCTTCTTCAAAAATATGAGTACACTTTCGATTTTAATATGCGCTTTAGGGAAGCCATCACACACGATTAACGTGAGGGTAAGAGATAATGTTCTCAAACAGACCAGTATTTCATTTTTGTCTCTTAATGTGAAATTTGGTGCGTAGCTGTGATCGAGGCTAGGAAGGCTTGTCTTCTCTACTAAATCACCGAGTGAAAAGACAATCCTTTCTTCACTATCACTGTTCATTTCCTCAACTATTACAAGCTTTGCATGCACTGCTGTCTCTGTACTTTTGTTTGACGGAGAAAGTTGACATCAAGACAGTGACAGCTATATGCACGAGAATGAATAATTTGTTTTTATTATATTTCGGGTCTAGTTATAGGCCGGAGTCCGGAGTCCTATCATTTGATAGGACTCCTACTCCGACTTCGACTGTGCATCCCTGTTTCAAATCATTTTCACATTCTTGTGAATGCAATTAACAACAATGAAATTAAATAAACGATAGATCAAATTGCCATGCAAAAGATTTGCGGCTGGTAGGATACGAACCTACGCCCAAGGCTATCTAGACCTGTGCTCTATCAACTGAGCAACGAACCACTTGTGCCACTGTGTCAGTTAGCAGTATCAAACCCTCACCACCACACATAAATTGTCACAGCAATTATGATCAATGAATAAATAACTCGTCATTGGCCTAATAAAGCGCGATTATCGAAGCTACCTTCACAGAAAATCAATAATGATACATTTGTTGAGAATTATGGAAGCTGATTTAATCAAACGCAGTCGGCTTTTGATTAATTTTAGCATCTGAGTAAACTGCTCCAAGTCATTGAAATCTAATAAATCATAAGTTCTAGTAAGCCTATCGAGTGAACCGAGCTCACTAAATTTGTGGAGGAACCATCGAATTTCCCATCCCCTTGCCTCTAGTCATCCACTCATACCGGCCGCTAAGGCGATATGTCGATCACTGTTTATAATGCGGATCACTGCGCTCTCGGATAAAATGAGCATAAAACTATGAAATAGCAGAAGCTGTTCCATTTGCAGTTTTTTTCTAAATTACCAAAATGATGAAAATCATTGACTCTCAAAAACTTGAATATATAATGCTTCTGATTTTAAAGATTTGAAAACATATGGTTTTTTAAACTCTGATTGTAATCTCAACAAGATGAGAAAAAACGAAGTAGTAGAGCCTACTATAAAACAGATCAATAACAGATGAAGTCAAGCAAGACAAAGTGTTTACAGAATCACTTGACGCTTCCAGAATTTCTAATAGTACGAAATTTTCTATCTCAGATATTTGCGTTAATACTTGCAAGTCAATTAAATCTTTAATATCCACTTTTGCATAAATTACCTTCCCCGGACTATCTCATGATCCTGGTAGAAGTTGTGCGGAGTCTTGTTCGAGTAATTCATTCGATTGATAATTACTTGGTTCCCAACGATTGGGACGTAGACGAAAACATGTAATTGTTTCACAATTAGAGGATAATAAAAGCCAAGGCTAGTCAACAACGTTCAGTGCAGTGTTGAGTGTCTTACCCTTCATCCTGTCACACAATTCATTTTCATTGAAGCATTTTGAAAGTGCCCCTCATTTCACTACCTCCCATCACATGAGCATGTTGATCTCTTGTTTTGAAATGATGTCTATAAGTTGGGTATTTTTATCAACATATCAACAGTTCCTCTAATAGATCTTCTCAATGTGAATCGCAATAACACGAATGCAATTAACGAGTTGTGCGGTCTCTCCAGTGCTGTACGACGATTTCTCCGTATCTTCGTGCGTATGCTACCGATTATGTCTGTGGATGTGGATGGGATGCAATTTGCAAAAGGGCGTTTTATAGGTAAATGTAGAATTCACTACCCTATTCGCCATATTCGATTATTTGATAATTTTTCATTGACTATGTACCCGTATGCATTTGATTAACCCTGTAATGTATTTTTCTGCAAAGTTAGCTTGCCCACAAAATGCCTATCCATCAGTTATGAAAGAAAAGACGCAATCTTTTCTAAAATTTTGAAAACATAAACCAAAACTTTAAAGTGCAAAATCGAAAAAGGGTATAAAAAACTCAAACTGCCACAATAAATCACATGAAATCATCATTTTGATTGAGGAATGTTATTTTAGAAGCATTGTCGCGACAAAGTGATATCCTTTTCTTTTCGAAGAGAGATCCACATTTCGAAAATACGCGTTCACTGGGGGCACTAGTCGGTTGAGCAGGAAAAGCACAGCGGGCCAATTCCGCCAATTCGGGAGGCTGCTGTAGGTTTACAGATCTTTCTTCCGCGGAGAAATTTCCGAAAAAAGAATCGATTAATTAATTTTAATCGATTAAAAATTGGCAAATCGATCAATCGCTGCCAGCCCTGGTGCTGGTCATATATACCAGGTCCAGCGATCTCCTAACTATATATTCAATACTTCTCCAATACTTCACATGTAGTCCTTTTCCATACGTTGCTATTTCAAGATTTCTGTGAAATCACCCGGATAACGACCAAATTCTGTGTTATTGCAAGCTTAATTATTTTACCTTTTTCTGTCAACAGTTATGCACAATATACTGTGTAGTTCAAATTTCTAATGCTAGTAATTAGGGCCAAAAAGTTAATATGTACAATACATGCAGTACCTTCTTCGATGTGTTCTTTTCAAATGAATCAACCATGAGCTTCTGCAGTTTGTCTAAAGGAATATTGGCCGATATAAACACATCTTGCAGCCAGCTGCTCTGAAAGTAATAAGGACCAGTGAATGATTGTCGTAGAGTAAAACTTGAGCATGAACCTTTACATATAGGTTATTCAAAGTGCCTTTGGCTCTTCAAATCCATGAGTATAGTCCAGCGTCCTCAAGACATTGCATCATTGCATGTTTTACCTCAAAATACAGTGTACAAAAAGAACTTTGTGTTGCCCTAGTAATAATACAATCACGATGAAGTTTTATGCATTGATTCTCTATTTAGTTATCACACATTATTTCTACAGGTGCACATGCTTCATTTAACAACTGTTGCATGCGTTCATGCACGTTCATGAGGGTTTAAGCTGAATGTCATGATAAAAATTGTGAGAAATTTTAGTGAAGATTTCTGAACTATTTTACACTTGATTCGGCGTCAAGAAGTTCACGCAAAGAAAGTCTGTCGTTGAGAATGATACTTCAACTTAAGGCAATTCCTCAGAATATGTCACAGCTTTTGTATAGTCCCATCTTCTCGTGTCAAATGACGATCAAGTCAAAATCCTTATACTTCTCAATGCGAAATGCACAAAGGCCTGATCAGAGTAAAGTCAACCGAAAAGATCTATTGTTAAAAGCTGGCATCGAAACATGAAGCATGATTCATGGAAATCACTATGTCATATACAGTATTTGAAAGATGGAAGCAAACAAGGAAAGTCTTGCACATTTTTGGCAAGTCTGGATGAAAAATAGAAAACTTTCATAAAAAGTTCCATTAAGGCATTACAGAACCAATAGGAAAAGAAAACGATACAGCGACACAAGAACGGTCATGAAAAGGATCAAAACAAAATCCGAAAGTCATCCACCACAGTGAAATGAATAAAAATGGGCTTCCAATGACTAAAATTCTCCGAGCACTTGATAAAAAGGCTTTCCATTAAGGATTTCCTGGGGAGGGACTCGTGCCCGTGGACGCTTCCGTGACCGCACCCTAGCGGGCATGTCCGCAGTTCAGTTATTGCTCCTGAGTTTAATATTTCAAGTTTCTAGCTAACATTGGTTTTCTCGGAGGAACGTGGAAGCTGGCAATACACGATGTTCTCACACCTGACATCGCGAAATGATACAAGCTGCACTATATCGGGAAATTCGTTGTCGGTATTATCCCGCAATGACAGTCAATGCGAAACATAACTTGACATCAAACGCTACACGTCACACACACCTTTTGTATCAGGCGTGATCCAACCGTATTGTTTTAGTCTAATGTAACATGTTTATGCCTAAAAACTTTTCCATTGTGTGAATATGCCTACGAGTGAATAACGTTTATCACAGATATTCGACCCTTTAGAAACTTTTCACCATTTCAAAATAAAGACTTTTGTAATCAAAATTCAATAAAGAATATGCTTTTGACCACTACAATTAAAATGACAGGTACATGCTCACAAAACTGCAGCATGTTAGAAAACGTAAATTGCATGTAAATACAAACTTGTGTAAAAATTTCATGGAAGAAGGTACAACAACAAAGGTTGCAAGCAATCATGACCGTCGGTTTTATATGACCCAACCTAGGTCTATTAATTATGAAAGGAAATTCTAAAAATACCATCGTTCACAACAGGATAATAATGCCTATAGGCCCTATGTAGAATATGAAACATAGGCCTAGGTCTAGCCTTCAGAAATAATGACAAAAAAGAATACGATTTGACCAAATTTGAGTGACTAGATTCAATTATAAGAAGCATAGCCAACATCAGGCCTACATGTATGCCGCCATGAATCCCTACATGTATGTCCACTGACTGGGTATGAGTTCAGGCATCATTGTAGATGTCCCTGGCCGTATCCGCAGGCGAATGCCCGCAGCGGGCCCCACCCCAGAAGCTATCTGATCACACACAATCTCAAGCATACGACCGGCAGCTTGAAGAGATAGAATAATGATAAGATAGACTAATAAGTCTCAATTGCAATTCATCAATTTGGCTTCGAACTGATTTTGAAACCTACCACAATTCATTCTTCTTCGCTTTGTAGTGCAATATCAATTTCTAATTTGCTTTGCAAGCGTGCCAGATAAATAGCTATCTATCACTTCTATTGCGACCCATTCCAGCTCATTATCTTCGACCAAGGGATGTCAAGAAGTCTCTGTCTCACTGAGTCATTCTGTCCATTGAGTGAAGACTCTTTGAGCTTTATTTGCAGTATTTTGTGCAACAGGAAATCATATTTGGTGTAATATCGCTTTAAGATTTAAATTGTGACAGATTTAAGTTTTCATGATTTTGAATCTCATGCAGGAATTAAAGAGTAAATAGATTTCTGATGGTGTCCACTTCAGATGGTCGAAAATTTTAGCTTGCCTCCTTATTGTAGCAAAAAATTAATTATCTCTTAGGTTAGGTTTAAACGTAATCTCCAACATTAGATATCTAAAAGTAGTCATTTCTCTCAATTTGATGTGTGCATCCCGGTAAGTGATTTTAGGAAACTGATAACGCATGCACATGAACAACAGTATACATATTTTTAATAAAGCCGTATATTGCTGGAAGTCGGTAAATGAAATATCAAACCTTATGAATTCTTGAGCTATATGTGTATATCAAGCTATGATACATTAATGTTTAACAATATGCATTGCAAAAATAACATTGTGCCCAAGACTTTTACATATTCCAGTATAAGCACGTTTCCAATAAATAGATATTTGATAAATAGCCAGTGTGAACGATTAACAGGGTCATTTGCAAAAGCATAACATTTTGAATAGCAAAGCAAAAATATGCGCGAATTGGCGGATTTGAGTTTTGTTGTGGATTGTTCTCAGCTTATCAATATGGATTAGAAAGAAAAAATAATGAAAAAGATTAAAATGAAAAATATAAATCCCCGTTCGACACAGTTTCCCACTCAGACTGAACCCCAGACATCTCCATTGATCAAACTAGATGATCGTAAAGATAAAGAAACATAAACATTGGTACAGATGAGAATCATATACAATCAAATTGTCTGTAGACTGTTCATGAACTGCGGAAAGATTGTTCCTTGGCGGTGTTCATACCGGTAATGGTCACTCCCTTTGTCATTCCCCGAATCGCCATGAGTTGAGATTTCGTCACTGATATGTTCATGGACGAGAAAGAAGTTGTTGGTTAGATCCGGATTTCATATTGACAAATTCATCAATAATCGTTCAAGGAAAATGAAGTACGGAAGAAGTGGGGAAGAGGTGGGTGACGGGAGAATGAAAACTTCCCATGAAAATATCCTTTACGCCATCGGAGAGGCGATGGGAGGGATCGCATCGGTCATATTGTGCCACGGATCTACGATAATGGAATTCCGGTACCCTGGAATTTGTCTCAATTTCACTTTGAGGTTTCACATCTGATCCTGATTGATAGCGATGGACAAACGATGGCGGAGTTCCCTACTGCGCCAGAAATTGATTCTCGAAGTCTTTATCGGTCTGTCAGAAGTCTCCTGTGGGAATGGAAACTCTATAATGAAATGAGAGACATCAAATTTTAATTGTCCATTAATTTTACGATAACTTCTGAAGCTAAAGAACTTAATATCCGGAGAGCAGCAGTTAATTTGACATCAAATCTCGCCAAGAAAACAACCGCCCAGCTGAGTGGTCATGGTGAGGAAATATCAAGAAACTGATATGAGAAGTTGAACATCAAGTTCATTCCTTTCTTTTTGAAACATTTGCATTTCCAAATTTATATGAATTTTGTCATGCGCCAATCCACACCGCAAGCCACGCCATGCATGTACAGCCTGCTAAAATTCGAATGGCTCTGAAGACGAATGGCCGTGTGAATCTTTCGACGATAATCACCTAAAGTCTGTTTGGATGATGGATGCAGTGTATTTGGAGCGTCCAAAATAATGTCAAACTGTTTCCTTTAAAACGTTGTTTTGTAATTTCTAAAAATATTTTGAAATCTTTACTATTACGATTGGCTTCAAAACATCAGATTTGGATTAACTTAGTAAATATACAGAAATATAACACAGATTTTCAAGTTGGCATACATTTATTTAAATCAGCTTTAACTATCAATAGAGCATTAACAAAATCTGTGAGCTATAATTGATCATTCATGTGATATGCTCAACTAATTGTTCTGAACTGAATAAATTGACAAATACAATATTGATGAAATACCTATTAATTGCATAACTATAATTGTTGATCTCAAACACCACATGACATTAAAATTCATGATGTGAACCTTTTTCAAGTCATATTCAAATGTTGCATTATGAGTATATAACCGAGCAGCATTTCGATTGTCGATGAACCAGACCAATTCCACATGCAGATCAGTAAAATGTATGAATGGAATCAAGAATCCTATTTCTCAGTAGTTTCATTACTATTGGCTTAACATCTTTTGGTGAAAGGAGAATGAAGGTGGTCAGTTACATCCGGTGCAAATGCAATGGCTTTGAATTTCAATATGTAATCTGCTGATATTTTGTGTGGGTTTTGGGCAGAAATAAAACGATTCATTCATTTGACATTAATCACATCTGACATCAGTTTCGAGATATTTTTCTGAAAATTATTAAAAGTATGGTGTTTGTGATTGACATGTTGTCTCGTTTATATCACTTTATGATCTTAGAATCCACAGTTTATTATCAGAAATAAATCGAAACTTTGACTTTCACTGGGGTTTTAGCTCATTGATGATCTTCATTGACATTCAGCAGAGATATCCTGTCGTGTGGCCTGTGCCCGTAAAAGAAGCGAAGTGCCTGTAGCTGACTCCACCACAGAGGATGCTGATTATGTCCTTTAAGCGCTATTTTGGTTGATATGCTTAATTGACAATGTACTGCTAGTAAGACAACGTTTCTCACCCATTTCTAGTGGTGAATTAGCATCGATTTTTACATTATCTTCAGGTGCTTACCTCATTTGTCGCATTTCAATGTTCAGGTTTTTTTGAAAAATGTAGCATGAATATCAAGCAAATCAATCAGAGTTGGTAGCTGTCCGGTTTTTTTCAAGTTAGGACTCGCACGGGCCCATTTCGTCGCAGGCTTGGCCAGTCCAGTTCAATCAAAGTTTCCGCAGCATGCTAACATATTATGATTAGTAAATTGGATTGATTTTATATGACCTTTGGCTCCATTCATCATTTATGATTCACATTAATAAGAGGGAATATATTTTGACACTATTAATTTACAGTAACTCAGATATTTGAACGAAATTTGCATTACATGTCCTACGTTGAGATATATTTCATTGACCATATAATAGGCGAATGTGATTTAATGCTGATAAACCAAATTGTAAAAAGAGCGAAGAAAATTTGTTTTCCATTGTGCTTTAAATATAACTTTCTACACCGACATTTAAATAACTTGGAGGAGAAGAACATGTACTCGTACATATTTCGTTCTAAAAATGAAGCTTTATCAAATCATGCCCATATACAAATGTTTTCTGATCAACTTTGATAAATCATTGAATCATATAACCTTTTTTTAGCCCTGAGTATATAGCCTTTTTTTAGCCAAGCGTGTATCAATTCAAACTCCAACTTCTGATGTAGGATAAATTCGGATTTAACCGTATTTCATATTATTGGCAACCATAAAGATATCTAAAAGATGCCTGAATATTAATATAATAAGAGAAAGCAATTTTACTATCAAAATTTCTCACTCGGCATGGATCAATATGTGAACCGAAAAAGCAAAGGTCAGGACTGCAACTTCTTCATATTGGTCTATTAACTCGAAGCGAAATAGCAAAACTTGGCACTTATAGAATTTACGTGTTGATTTGACATGCTGTTTATGAATAGTTTAAGTTCCCTTATGAGTCAATTAAGGAACAACACGCATTAATAAATAAGTCTATTAATGTAGTGGTTAATTGGTGTATATTAAATTAGTATAGTACATCAATTAGCCTATAAGTATAGCCTATCAATGCTATATTAATTTCTTTTAATGATTCAGATAAATGTACATAAAACGTATAGAATATATTGAAGCAAGCAGTATTCTTGCTAAAAGATTTCACGTAGATGGACCGAACGCTGACTCTGATAATATGAATGCACTGAATCATATACAATCGTCTTCATTTCGCGCAGAATTAGAGAATGATGGTGGAATAAGTTAACGCATTTTTAGTCATATTTCCGCAACTCATCGCAAACGCCTCCACTGGAAATAGAATACTGATTAGGTGGCTGATACTCAGGAACATGAGAAAAATGATGTTGAGACATTAATCGAAAAATAAATTAGTCTTATAAATCGCCATCTTGTTGGACATGAAAGATTCATTTTCCTTCAGGGATCATCGCCATCAAAGATAGCGGAAGCCTATCCTTCATGCCAATTTTAGACTCAAAGCTTTAATAGAAGTCAAAATTTGCTGAAAACAAATTAGTATAATGTAGGAAGGAGGTTGATGATCTCCGGTCAGAATTGAAATCATGCTTCAGATTAATAAACTAGAAGTATGAAAATTACTTATCCCGACTCGATTGAAATTCCGTCATTCTTGAATTGATTTATTTCTAATGATCGAGCTTGTTAACGTCCAAGAGTTAATTGCTGTTCAACATGGCCGGAGGATTTACTGCCGCATTTGTAAAACTTGACAAAATAATTGAAGATTTTTTTGAAAAATAGGCAGGCATAAAACAATTTGACTTAATGATGATATATTTTTCTTGGTAGAATTGCACAAAACGTGTGATGCGCAATTATTCCTATGATTATTCCTCGGTTCATTCTTTGTCAGTGAAACATATATTGTGTGATCTCTTGCTCACAAGTTCGGCATTCAATTTCTAACGTTCCGTTATTTTCACACACTTCAAATTTTCTAAAGTTTGAAAGTTCAATTTAATGCATTTGCTAAATTTTCGACTTTTTCCTTTCGAGTGTTTACAAGGTCTCGCTTTCTCTTGAACTGGCATGAGTTGATACATGCATATCCATCACGTAGCCCAAGCTCTGCATAGATTCTAAGGATTCTAATATGCGAAATTTGATAAGGATCAGAGTGAATTTCAAGATACAAACCTGCTAATTTTTCATTGTGTTTCTTGACATTTGATGTCTCTCATTTCGTCTTTCTTAATTGTTTCGATCACATCTTTCGATTGCACTCTGAATGCCGCAAATGACTCAGGAATTATCAATCATAAAACATAAGAACATATGATAAAGCATCGCATCATAAGCTGTTTAACATCGAGATCAATTTTTTTGACAAAGGTTTAATTTTTTAATGATGTGTCTTCCTGGCGAACTGAGGTGCTCCACGTATCCGGGTATGTTGAAAATAAAGGCGATGGTTAACTTATTGACTTTTTGTTTTAGTAAATCTGCCAGTAGGCCTGCCATTGAATTAAAAAGTAGTAATTAATGCTCGAAAAGAAGAATGTAATATTTCACTGCATTCAATATGGTAGTTTCTTTTTACTTATCTGATCAAAATCAGTGGATCTGATAATATCCAAAATATCCGTAAATGAGATTTCGTGACGGGAAGGAAATTCGATATTGCTTTATTATTTAGCAACATGCATCTCACTGAACAAAGTCCGGAAGTCAATAAGCTCAGTATAAACTGTAACTAAACCTACCAGTACACAACATCTTTAATCGTAAGACAATTTTTCATTTTCTTCGGCATTTTTGAAGCCTTTTTGATTGATGATATTATAAGCAATATCTGCATCCTGAAGAAGCAATTCTGCCGATAATAGCCATTTTGAAATGTTACTGAGACAATACGATCGTACCTATCAAATGCGTAGTGACCATAGCGACGAATGGCATCTTGAGTTTCCCTGCCATTCATTGACATTTACAGAATGCAGTTTCTTGTGGTAAAATCTTCTGTATATACTCATATTAATAATATAATATGAGTCAATGTTATCTGTGGGTCAAATTGAACTTGTAGGTGCGATTATTCATTCCTCCAATGGTGAAGTCTGCTTGATGTGATAATTAGAGCCGCAACGGGACCCGAGATGGAATGATTGTTGCGTGGATTTGTACTTAGTTTTGTTCTACCATGTTGGCTAATTCCAGTTGTACGAGCAGTTCACATAAGAAACAGCCACTGTTGTGGAGTGGCATCAAATTACCAAATCTCACAGAATTCTGTGCCAAATCTGCTTCATTTGAGCCTCATCCCGCTACACGCTGGAACTCCCGCCTCGCTTCGACTAATTTTGCTTTGGAGTCCAGTTCAGCTACATATCCACAATACTCGCTTAATGTTACTCTGTTCATAAGTCTTGGTGGGATATTGTCAGTGCAAGCTGTGTTAGTTACATGGTGCTATTTCCGACTGTATTCATGTACCTACCTAAGAATTACTTGTAGGTTGTAGGCTGTATTAATTTACGCTACACATAAGAACATTCATTGAGGCCTACAAGCAGGACATAAATGATGTTCAGCCTGAAAATTGTCATGTCATGATCGGTACAATCTTTAGCAAATATAAGTGCCAATGGTCTAGGATAGCTGTATGTTTTAGATATTTGCTGAATATTCAAAATTTCTTATGCATTCCTGTGTTGCCAAACAGTCCTTACCATCTACCAATTTTTTTAATTTCCCATTTCGTCTTCATGTCAACAATTCCAATATCAATGAGATTAATAATATCAACTCTTCCCCGCTCCAATTAGACCTCATACTGCTCCGCTCCATACCAGAATTTCATCCACTCAGCTCCATATTACTGGAAACTACTGATAAAATAAATAATTTGTCAGATTCGAACTTTTATACATGCCAATGCCAACAATTCACTTTGCTGCGCTAAAATCCTACAGCCCATGCAGTCGACTGATTCTATTTCATACAATTGCCACTGATGAGTCTGAAGAAGGTGGAATAAACAACCTAAAATGCAGAAGATAGACAAAATTTAAATGAATCGCAAATTGTTCATGTAAGCTTTTGAAATGTCCATGCTTATTTGCAGGATGGCATTTATATATCCATTGATCACCATCATATCCATGGCCAGCCTGCTGATTTATAATGAATGACCAAGAAGCTGCCACGCGTGTGTTTATAGTGCGAATGAGATGAGATGAATATGTGCTTCCAACAAACATGCATAAATCCATACTTGTACATTCTCATCAGATAAATAACATAATGAGATTTTTTGAAAAATTTAACATTTTAGCAATTTCTTCTTTTGGATCATTTCAACTTACTGAACATTCTATACAATAATTTATAAAAATATTAATTTGTCACTATTTATGCAAACCAAGCGATTCCTAAATCAACATATTACGTAGATGGCGCATTATATGAATAATTCTTTTATTAGAAGATCAATGATCCTATCACATGACCGAAGTGGAAGGAAAATGTCAAAGTTAGGATTTCATCATTGTTAGAAAATGAATATCAGTCCACTATGATCTGTACTTGTCATTTCAAATGTCGGCGTTCTTTCTTGTCACAAGATCGAACGAATTGTTTGTCCTCATACATGACACTGCAATTAAATCATCAGTCTTCAACACAGTTTTGGTATTTCCATGTAAGCTGTTTTGATTGGAGCCATCCGCTGACGCCAACTGTCTCAAGCAATGTTCATAAATGTCTAAGACAATGTTGTGAGTCATCTCGGATATCTTGACCTTAAGCAGGTAATGCATGAATTATACATGACATATAGACATATGCGTGTTGCTTAGCAGCGCAGCTTCATTTCAGACATATAACAATTTCTAACCGCAAACATATTGAAAATGTTGGTTACAGAGAAAAAAGATTTCCTAAAAGATAGATTCAGAAGACAATAAAGATAGAATGGCAGGTTAGAAATTTAACTTCTGATTTTCACAAACGTTCTTTGAACGTCCTTTAATTAGAGTAGTTCATTCCGGAAGGTGCAACGGTTTCACATTCACATCACAATCATCACTAGCATGATCTGAGACGGTAATGATACAGATAGCTTACAGAACCAGGCTTGGAGATTATGACCAAAGATAGCAGATGCTATGGATGGACGAGTGTAGAATCTCAACAGATGCATGAGATTCTTGTTAGTAGATGAAACAATTGACATCCTTTTTATCTTTGAATCTCATAAAATGCTGGTGATTTGAGCTAAGATCTAAGCATGCAGGCGGTCCCAAAGGTCTGTGGGAATCAAATTTTAATTTTTTCAAAACGACATTAATCAAACTAAATTAACTGAAAACTATGAGACAAAAATGAATTAATTTCAGCAGGCATATTTGTGAGTTTAAAGTCAAGCAAGTTTTTGACCATTGTTTCACTGAAATTGTTTCAGTTTCTCGATCCAATAATCGATGATCCTCATCAGTATATCTTGATCAATTGATGAGCACAAACGGGTAATTCTTTCCTCTAAATTGTTCAAAGTCAATTACTTAAAACACTCGACGCGTAATAGGAATTGTTGGTTTTTCTTAGAATTGTATTTATTTTTGGAGTTAAATTAAAAAGTTTGCAGTTAAATTAGTTCTTTATAAATCTTCACACCGAGTTTGCAGACCGCCATTTGACCATCGACCGTTAAGAAGGCGCTGGACGCCGAAGGCCCGTCACGCTGTGCGAACGAAGTGCAACTTACTACTTTTTACTTTTGACCAATAAATTACTCGTATATCGAGTCAGAAACTCTTTTAACTAACCTATAAAATGCATCGCCTGAATCGCAAACTGGTCAACTTTGTAAATTAGCAAAAGCTGTTTTTTGCCTCATTGTAGTAAATAAGATGCTTGTATAAATGCGCCATTTGAGACCACGATATTTCATCACTAGATTTCATAAAAACATGAGTAACGTGCAGTAATGATTCGTCTTCATTATTAATGTGGATTGATTATTCATTGATTTTGATTTCATCTGTCAGAGATTTTGCAAACATCCTCTAAACGACATAAAGTGTCGTCTTCGAAATTCAGAAACACTACCAAAGTAAAATGTCGAATTAAAGTTTCATATAATTGTGATTATATGCTCGATTTATGATTTTCAAATTTTCAATGTCCAAATTTTCTTAACATCCCCTAAATGACTCCAAATTGCACGTGCATGATATTTAAAGTAGTGCATAATAAAGTTTGTTAGGCTTGTGCATACAGAAATTTCAAATGAAAGATTTTTCAAACAGCAACAGTTCCAATGTGCAAAATGTTATTCTATGAGTCTGAGCACCTTGAAATGAGATTCTAAATAAGAAATGCGACCTGAGGATACTAAAAGATTTCGTATGATTAGGATAAGCGCAAGACCCATGAGTGCTGAAAAAGGATTAAAGCAGATTGGTTTCCGATCGGGCAGTCCCGGATCCCCAGTCAAATCATTCGTGAATTATTGATATTTTGTTATTCAGATGGCGCTGCTGTTGAGGTACTGCCCATAGAAATCTGACACTCTGAAATGCAAAGGAATGGTGCGGACATGCATGCTTATTAAAAGCAACACTAGCCTACTTCGTGGATATCATGACAACGGTACCTAGACGACTGCGACTTCCAGTAACTAACAGTAGTTATCTCCCTGTCAGTGTAGTTTGTAAAGATACACCCACAGAATTAGACCGGCCGCCTCTCCTTCTGTTTGATTAGAAAGGAAACATTGGAACATGTAATGCCTATGAAATGGCACAATCTGCTGACATAATACCATAGAAATCGAACAATAAGCAGGCAGTTCAACACTAAACATGCCAAAATTGTGCGAAGTTTCAGTGACTGTTATCAACCGGATCACACAGCAAAGAGCCAAATCAGATTGCCAAAGAGTCCTGAAACAAAGCGAAAAGTCGGATTTCAAAGGTCACACCAATGTGACGTATCCTTCATGTTTCACCAGCTTCTAATAAGTCTACGTAAAAGTGCGTCCATGAATCCCTTTTCTCGCTTTGCTTTTTTCGCTCTATAATGTCTACTCATATTCCTCTATAAAAGCAAAAGTCATTGAATTCGATGATGTTTTGCGTTGTCAAATCGTTGCTACCGAAATAGGTTTCTCGGATTCAAGTATCAAACCTATTGACAGCTAAAAGAAATGTCATGATCTTATCTTCATCACTAACTGACAAATGCGCATTGAGACTAGGGTTAAAAGATATTGCTTGTTTTAGAACATGGTAGTAAGACATGTTTAGTTTAAAAAACGAGTTGTTTATTTTTGAGAATTTCTCATTATAGTGGTTTGATAAGACATTGGTCATTTGATCTACCTTTCGATTACAGAAACTAGTGATGGAAGTTTGGATATCGGCGTTAGGACGATTGGTCTAAAGACATCTGGTTTAAAATTTTAAAAAGTATGATGTGATTATTTTTGTTATCAAATTATCATATCGCAAATTTTTCCACTCCCAAATCACTGACAGTCATGTCATTTTGTTACTTTATAGCTGTTTGATAATGTAATTCGACATGTCAGGTTAATGAATTAAACACGAAATTTCACTGTGAAGTGATCCTTAATGAGCATAATTGCGCTAATAAGTTTTGCAATATTAAACAAAAACAACTTTCCAGGGTTTGTGTACTATATCGTATCTTATATCAAATAATTGCAGTCTATCAAAGATGATGTACCACAGCTTTAAAAGGTTGACCTTGAATTCGTACGAATCATAGGCCTCAACAAGGTACAAAAGTCGTTCACTATAGATCCGGTGACTCTTCTTCTGAGGAGACAGACGAATACCTGCGGACACTTCATATTGGTCAATTGCACTCGGTAAGGATCACTTTACAGTGAAATTTCATATTTAATTCATTAACCTAACATATAGAATTACATCATCAAACAGCTATAGAGAAGCAAAATGACATCACCGTCAATGGTTTGGGGGTGGAGAAATTTACGATATAATAGTTTGATAACAAAAATAATCTTATTAAACTTTTTGAAAATTTAGACCAATCGTCCGTTAGACCAGTTGTATTTAGACCAATCGCTCGGTCACCTAGATATCATAATGATCTCAATATCAACTGTTGCGTGCTTTTATTGGTATTTGGAACCATTTCATGGGGAGTAAATGCACATAATGTAAGTTGTGCTGTACATTCGGCACACAGACATTAAAATCAAGATGCTCATTTGGTATCAATGTTCATTTGTACTAACCCCTAAACTCATGAGAGCACAACTCACTCGTGCGAGCATAACAATTAGCAACAAGACAAAACTTGTTATGATAGTCGAAGAACGAATCGTTCAGATTTTGAGGTAGACTGAAGAGGCCTTTCATTATAGGTCGTTGAGATGTAGACATCTTTCAATCTGCAATAAACCGATGCCATCAAATCATTGACTTGAATAGCCCAAGTAAATGGCTTAGTTTGCCAATTATTTTATGAAAGAGACAGTTGACATCTATACAGAGATCAAGACGGACATCCGATGTCAATTCAAGGTAGTAACGCAGAATGCAATCTGGGAGAAGTAATAGAAGCTGGATGACTGTGGTTTTTGTTTGTTTAGTGGCAGATGCGGGTGCGGACGTCAACTTAGCATTCCTTGCAATTTTAGAAAATTTCCTAACAGGAATGTCGATATAATATAAGGGAAGCAAACAGAATGAAATTCGATGCGTGTAGACCGGCTAAATCCTATGAAAACAAATGTAGCTCGTTGATGTGGCATATTTAGTTTCGGTGCATCAAAAATTGCACCTCAGAGGTCTCTTTTTATTTATAGTAAACCTACCTGTGACGTTGACAATTCATTCATTGGGTTGTACATTTTTTACATTTTTAAAACGTCATAAACTGATGGCATAAGTAGCAAAAAGCACAAAAGGCAAGAAAAAACATCATGTTGTTTTGCTTCAAAACATTCACAAGATTTGGTAGTCAAACCCAAGTGTTTGCCCAACCCATCACCACGCTCAAATTTTGTGTGGGCCCCGCCTTCAAGTGACCATGGGAAAGATGCAGCAAATACGAGCCTGTACCGGTAATTCAAGGAAATTAGTCCCTTTACACACTGTGTTCATTTAACGTCGAAACCACCACGCCTTGTCGGCAAAGGATAAATCGGCAATGCAGCAAGAACAATGCTATAATACTGTTCACCTCTTGATACCTTTCCGTAAAGTGTCTGGTCATTGTTTCGTCATTCATTTTGGAAAAATCTAGTGAATGGAAAATCGCACATGTTTAATAGGCGCTGTCCTGCAATACGCGCTGCACTTAAAGTAGGCGATTGTAAATAAACGCCGCGGTGCTTATTAGGGGAGATTTGGTATGTTGGTTGGGTCAAATGGATTGTACTCGCATATAAATAATGCATCAATGGCACTACCAACTTTCAACTTGCTCTATTGAAGCTTGTTGACGCTTGTCAAATTGAATAATAATAGTAACCGTTTATTTCAAAGATATTGGAAATCAAGAATTGCAAGTTTTCCAGCATAGTAAGGTTCCATAAATATAGGCGAATACAAATATTCAAATAATCATAGCAAAGTTATCAACAAATATACAAGCTGACTCATCGAAGTTATATGAAATGAAAGAAATATATCTATACACTTTCATCTATAGACTAATTGAGTTCGAGATTTGAGTGCAACGTGGTATGAAGCATGAGGACCTACGATCAGACCTATAAATCAGAAGTCGTTGCAAGTAAGATAGTACTTCAGGATATAAATCATGTAGCAAATATTAAGGCTTCTTCATTGAATCGAAAAATGCGATGGCTTGGATCCTTCGTCGATCTTGAAGTGTTGGAAAGATATCACGCTTGCAATCTTTGCCACAGATTCTCGGTGGCATTGCTTTTGGACCTTTTCTAGCTTTTTCGTCTGCTTGTTACTCATACCAATTAAAAACAGAGCAGCAGTACTCGAGGATTGGTCGAATCAAACTTGAATATACTCGCGAAAGTGTTTTCTAATCGGAGAAGTTCTTTATTTGTCGCAATACGTAAATATTCTTATTCGCTGTTTTACAGGTAGGATTGACGTTGTCATCCCAAGACAAGTTTGTATTGTAAATAATACCTAATATCTTTAACTGTGAGCATACTTCAATTGCACGTGTATCTAAGGTTAGGTGATGGACTTCACTCTTCTTTGGAATGATCGAACTCCGTGATTTTTCATCGTTTGGTAATAAGCCATTTCACGTTCATTTCACGTATGATCACGTTCGATAGCTGACAGATAAGTGACAACTCCTCTTCATGCCCTCCACTTCACGTAATGGCCATTTTGACATTTCCCAACATTTGAACCTGTAATGAGCTGCTGTTAACCAAGCTTGAATCTGACAGACTGACAATTCATTAAAGCTGATAGGCAAGACATCAATATTCATGTGAAGCGTGTGATCTATGATCGGGATATTTCTTATGACAAGAATGGATCTTAATGATTTCCGTGAAATTTTTATAGATCGCTGATACGGTGAAAATCTGATAATGATGAAACTGAAACTATCTGACCATAGTATGCTTCCATGAAGGATTGCGATTATGGGGTAATTTTCCAAATCTCTGGATTTAACAGCATGCGAATTTATTCTTTAAAATGAAAATCGGAAGATACGTCAAAGTTACATAAAAAATGACATAAGGAAATATAGTGAGGAAGATTATGCCAGTGAGATCAGCGACAAAAGTAGCCATTTAAGCGTATACTGGCATGCACCGCAAAGGAGTTCATACGTCACATAGTGTACGGATTTCTGGAAGCAGAAATCGACCTGTGCGAGACACAGGTGGCAAAACTTCGTGAAGAAAGTGGCCGGCTTCCATCACGTTTTGAAAAAATTTATCGGTCAATGCATCTCTACGGAAATGTGCAGTCTTCAGGCAGGCACACCGACATTCGATGCCGCAAATCACTGGAATCTCCTCACAAGTGAAGAAGCACTGTAAATCTCACTTCAGTGAATGACTTTAATTCAAGTTTGCACGTCACATAGAAAGCATTTCGAAACATCAGCACTCAGTCAGTGGTCAAATTGTTCATTTCAGAACTTTTATCGTTAGGAAAACTTTTATCATATGGGAACTAGGAACTCAGGGCTTTCTTGTGGGGGCGGGATATAGATAAGCGCATATATTATTTTGTATTAATGTCATTATCATATCAAAGTGCGTTTGGTTCCTTATTTTTGATTATCTGTTTTCAACTTGATTGTGTCTGATTGACTTTGAAAATGTAGTTTACATTATCATAAATGATAAAGTAGGCCGGGCCTACAAGTCATTAGATTAGTAAATAAGTTATTGCACGTATTACTGCTCATCACACAAACATACTATCAAAGTACGAATAATTGCATTGCACAATATTGTAAAAGGTAACTCTTCCTTATACGGAGTACCGGTAGGATGACCATACATGCATTTCATGTATGGCAATGTGGGAATTGAGTAATATCTAATGCAAAAGTTGACCAAATAATATCTGACAATCAAAGCCTCAACCAAACGGCATGGAGACGCCAGCCACCGTCCCATCCCTGGCCGGCGATTCTGACGACGGCATCCGCCCGGCCCTGGCCGCCAAAAATCCGGCTTCTTCCAACCTTGGTGTGGTAATTGCTATATTTTTGTATTTTGATGCAATTCATAATAGCAATGAATTGCTTTACGCTATATGTTCCAGTGCCATTCATAATTCATTTCTCACAATATCCATGGACATGGAGGCGAGGGATCTAAAATTTCCTGTTCATGGCAAACCCTGGCTTTTTCTACCTGTTTGGATTGCACGAAGTGCAAATGAACGGAACCAGCAAATTTAAGAGTCATCTGATACCGAAATAACTTTAATGTAGAATTAATTCAACAGCTTTCGTCAATAAATGATTACAACAGCAAGCAACGAAAACGGCTTATGTTATTATTCAGTGTATGCAAATTTGATATGAAAATTACTTTAACGTTGACGTTAAACAAGTTTTGAGGTTGAGTGGTTTGATGTTCGTCTAAGTAAACAGCAATGAAAATATGTATGCCATTTGGGAGAGAAGAGCTCTTGACTTTCATCGACTGAGTCACATGTTCTGAAAGAGCACACTCTCAATAACAACTTCAGAATATTATATTCACAATTTTATAAGAAACTTGTTATTCTTTAGACATTCCCAGCCACTTGAAGCAGCCAACTATGTACGGCATCACTGTAGTGTAGAATGAATGTTTCTGACAGGAAGTTGACTTACGCCTATCCTCTGGCGGTTAGCGACAATTAGGCTCATCAAACTCTTGCGGTATGAAGACCACAAATTTAATAGTCCTATTTCATCACAAAGTTAAAAATAGGCCTAATGAATAAAATGATTTAGAAAGATAATTTTATAACATAATTGTAGAAATAGAATGTCAATTTAGCACTTCAATTTGTAGAAACGTTGCCATTAGAAAGAATGCCAACTACATGTGTCTGTGGTCATGCATTTGAAGTACGACATGTGTCTGTGGTCATTACTTTATTTATTTATAAGAGCATTTATAGAGCGCACAAAAACAGTAAAAGTCACTAGGCGCTGAATAGAAAAGTTTTCAGTGACCGACGAAAGGTATTCAGCTGTATCCCTGAGAAGGATAGGGAGGCTGTTCCATAGTTTAGGTCCAGCACACGCGAAGGCTCAATCACCAAGTCGCGTATGTGATCTACGTACGGCACATGTCAACACATCATATGACCTTAATTTGCGATCCCCGATGCTTGATTAGGGTGCACTCATCTGCAGTATAGTCCGGAGACATGCCGTGTAGGGCTTTGAAAACATGGACTGCTAACCGATACTTTATCCTTTGCCGTACTGGGAGCCAATGAAGCTCAAGGAGGACCGGAGTGATATGATCACGTCGCCGAGTTCCCGTGATCAGGCGGGCTGCTGCGTTCTGCACCGCTTGGAGACGACGTAGAAGAACATCCGAGATATTGTAGAAAAGTGAACTGCAGTAATCAACACGAGATGATACAAAAGCATGAACTAAAGTCTTAGCAGCGTCGGTCGGTAGGGAGTGGATGACTGGTCTTAGCTGGCGTAGGAAGCAAAAGGCTGATCGGCAAACAGCTGTAACGTTCGCAGACATCGTTAGGTTACTGTCCAGCATAACGCCAAGATTGCGCACTGACTCGACAGGCGTGATCGATGTAGACAAAATGTCGACGCTAGCAGGTTTGATCTTTGCAACTTGCTGCCTGGATCCCAACCAGATAACGATTGTCTTCTCTGGATTAAGCCGAAGTCTGGAGGCCATCAACGAGTCCCCTAGGTCAGAAACGCAGCAGGACAGTCGGTCGATAGCAGACTGGGCTTCATCATTGGGCACGCTAATGTACACTTGACAGTCGTCTGCGTACTGATGGAACTGCATGCCATGGGATTCCACGATTGTACTTAACTCAGCTGTGTACAGGTTGAATAGCAAGGGCCCTAAGACTGGGCCTTGGGGGATGCCTTGACACATTTGCTGTGTGGTTGATACTGAATTGGATGTTTGAAACCGTTCCAAACGGTTCGTTAGGAAAGATGTCACCCAGCGGAGAACGTCGGATTTAAAACCAAATTGGCTTTCAAGTCGAAGGAGTAGTAGCTCGTGATCGACACAGTCAAACGCAGCTGACATGTCGAGCAGGCTCAGGAGTATCACACATCGATCGTCAGCAGCGGTGAGAGCATCCGATGTAACTCGTAGCAAGGCCGTTTAGGTTGAATGAAATTTTCTGTAGGCTGATTGGCACCGTGGTAGAAGGTTTTCCTCAATAAGAGCACGTTCGATGATTTTTGACAAAAATGGTAAATTTGATATTGGTCTGTAGTTCGCCATATCCGTCGGATCAAGAGTCGTCTTTTTGAGACAAGGTCTCAGAATGGCAAGTTTTAGACTGCTAGGTAGTTTCCACACGACAGAGAAGTGTTGACTATGGCGGTAATGAAAGGTAAGAGAAGGTCAATGAATTCACGTACGAGGAATGTCGGTATGGGATCAAGAGTACATGATTTGACGGGTGAAGTCATAATGACGTGGCGAATATCTGCCTCGCTCATTACACGAAAACTTGTAAAGCATGTTGAGGCTGACTGTGGTACAGATGATGATTGGTTGTCCTTTGTAACTGCTCGGATGTTGGTAATCTTTTCTTTGAAAAATGACTGAAATTGATCTGCGCTGTATTCGGAAGCCGCCTCAGATCTTCGATCACGCCCAATTAATGTAGAGAACAATCTCCATAAGCTAGCCGGAGTAGATCCGTCGCGCTGCACTTTATCTTTCCAATATGCAGTTTTCTTAAGTCGATACAACCGTAAACGACGTCGCGTGTGGTCAATCCACTGTACACGATCGGCCATGTTTCCACTGCGACGATAGCGTTGCTCGTGTCGACGACAATCACGACGAGCCTGTCGGCATTCATCATCGAACCACGGTGCACGTCGATCTGATCGGTCCTGAACGTTGTGGAGCGGAGCGAGACGGTCTGATATATCAAGGAGGACATTGTTATATGTGTCAGTCAAGTGATCAACATCGCTATTGACAACAACAGACTGACACAGTGGGCTGTCCAAGATCGCTTGTCGCAAAGATACACGATCGACTCGCCGCCACGATCTAACTAGGCGGGTTGTGGGTGGTTCTGACGCAACGGCAAGTGGTAAACTGCAGCACACAAGTGAGTGATCAGAGATGATACCAGGTGGCTTCACAGAAATGTTCTCAAGTTCGAAGTCAGCAGATGTTATCAGTAGATCAAGTGTTCCACCACAACGATGAGTCGGTCCATTTATATACTGTTTCATGTTAAAACTCGTTAGTAACTCGCTAAGATGACGCGCATCAGGATTGTCATTGTTCTGCATATGTATATTGAAATCGCCGCCAACTATGACGGGGCAAGAGAGTAATACGATGACCTCAAACACTGATGTAAGTTCTTCAAAAAAGGATCGCAGCGGTCTGCTAGAGCCAGGTCGATAGATGTTGAGTAGAACAATCTGATTACGTTGAGTAGATAGACGAACACAGACTGCTTCAAACGTGGAAGTTGGTGGCAAAGTTATATAAGAACACTTCATTAGATGGCGATAGATGACAGCAACGCAACCCCTCGCCCCGTTGAGCGAGGAATATTGACACTGGCGTAGTTGTCTGGCGTCGCGATGTTTAGGCGAATATCGTCACACGCTGAAAGCCAGGTCTCCGTCAAGGCCAGGATGTCGAAATTTTGTTCTTTGATTATAGTCTGTATGGTATTCCCTTTATTAGAAAGAGACTGAACGTTAATCCATCCCGCATTTGTTTGCTGGTCTGATGGTCTTTCCTTGACTTCCTCATAAGTCGATGGTTTAGATGGCGTTACTGACGTAGCAGATGAAGTAGTATGTGGATGACGAAGAAGTCCGAAAAACCAGAGAGCCGCCTGGCTTTACGATTGAGTGGTGACGCACTCGATCTGAGAGACAAGAGAGAGGCGCGCGAATAAACCAGGCGTGACGTCATCGTGGGATGCACGGTCATGTGTACATTGCGGTCGGCAGATACACTTGCGTACTGTGCTTGCGTATGAACAAAGCAGGAAGTCTGCATGTGCAGCGTAGGGAAGATGTCAGCGATGTGGGGAACTACTATCTGGCAATGGCGATAACCTCACAACAATAGTCACAAAGCCGTTCAAACTGTCGAGCGCTCGAACGTCCAAATTTCAGCACGGAATTTTGGGAACGATACGTTAAAATGAAGAGCAGCTCAAGGCACACAAGATAGTATAAAAATCAATGATGTTGGACACATGTTCGCACAGTAGATCACAGAAAATTGAGTTTGACAACGCGCAGAGCTAGACAGTTCACCGCTCACCAGGCGCGCTAGCGAGAGACATCATACATTTGATGTACAACATATTGCCTGTGGTCATGCATTTGAAGTACGACATGTGTCTGTCGTCATACATTTGAAGCACAACATGTGTCTGTGGTCATACATTTGAAGCACAACATGTGTCTGTGGTCATGCATTTGAAGGACAACATATTGTCTGTGGTCATGCATTTGAAGTACAACATGTGTCTGTGGTCATGCATTTGAAGCACAACATGTGTCTGTGGTCATTCATTTGAAGTACGACATGCTTTCTCATTTCAACGAGGAGGCATCATTTCAAATAGGCACAATGAAGTTAGGGATCTAACTTCTGAAATTTAAGTGAAGTGTGCCATAATGTGACAACTGAGCCAACTCTCACAACCTTTTCAGGCGAGACTTTTGATCGCTCGGCAAATTCTTCCCCTACTGCCAGAGCAGATGTTTCAGCGCGAAGTTTCTAGATCACGTGGCAAACGGTATTTTGTGATGTGCGGGTGTTCAACCCATTAGCCAAAAGCCATATGATCCAGAATCGTACTACTGAACATAGAAGCAACAAAAATGAAAATAGGGGCAATACAACCAAATAATTCTGCAAGTAGAACACAACTCTTTCACGTCCCTCGTGTTCTCTTGTCTGGGAGGAATGAGCCGGGAATGTGGAAGATTTTTTCCCATGCGGCAGAACAACTCCCTAATAAAAGAAAACAAAATCAGAAATTAGTGCCTGGATGAAAGTGATGCTTTTTGTGCTTATTGGATCTTGTCTTCTGTGAGTTCATGGTACCTGATCTTCCGTCACAACGGAACAATTGCGGTATCTCGACATAAATGGTGCTTGCATTGAGTTGAA